>JAOXNO010000004.1:17420679-17431941 GCA_028565335.1 Limnodromus scolopaceus | reverse complement strand
CAGTTAGGTTGACGGTTGGACAAGATGATCTTTAAGGTCCCTTCCAACCTAGAAGATTCTGTGATTCTGTGATTTACCACAGCCTTTCTGTCAAAACAAAGAAATGCTTGTTCTAAATGTGCTTCTGACTGCCAAATTGAAAGCCAAGTTTTGTAACACTAATAAAGTAGCTCCCAAGTGAAACAGGTGTAGTAATTTAGACCCTTCCTGTCTCGAGCTTGCACGTACATGCTATGTCTTTTCTTTATTAGCTTTAAAATGCGAGCTTGGTGTGCAAAATAAGCTATTTAATTCAGACTTGTGGAGCAGAATATAATCTTTAATTTAAACTAGAGCAGTAAAAAAAGGCCTTTAATTTTAACTGGCATGTGCGTGTGAATTTGAATTAATAATCCAGAAAATTGAAACTGTTTTGCTGCTGTTGCTGGATAGTGACTGTTCTTCACATGCCCTTAGTTTCACTCACTCTATTTCTCTCTCTCCCAAGCTTTGCCTAGTGCCTATTTTATGATGTTGCTGTCTTCCAGAAAGGGAATTCTTCTAAAAAAGAAATTCTCAGTTGATTGAGTTCTTGCAAAACCGTATT
Organism: Limnodromus scolopaceus; assembly: GCA_028565335.1. Taxonomy (NCBI): domain Eukaryota; kingdom Metazoa; phylum Chordata; class Aves; order Charadriiformes; family Scolopacidae; genus Limnodromus; species Limnodromus scolopaceus. The sequence goes on along the minus strand of JAOXNO010000004.1, from coordinate 17,431,355 downwards.
GTGTTGAAATAAATTCTTATGTCTGTATTAATTCAGTTTACAAAAGGAATATAATTGGTGAGTTCATTATATCTGCTTTAGACAGGATTTAAACGCACTATGAATTTATACTTCACAAATCATCAGATTTTTTGCCTGTTATTTCTTTTACTGTAAGTTAGCAACTAGTTGTATACTTATAATCGCAAAATACAACAGCCTTACAATTAGCAAATAATACTTCTTCCTGATTCTTGCAAGAAAGGGAAGTCTTCTGTATTACCAAGGAAATTAAGCAACTGCCCAACGTCATGCAAAAGAAAATCTATGGCAGAACTAGAAATCAAAAAAAAAGAAAGCTCCACCTTTCTGCTGTTCTGAACAGCCTCTGCGGTCTCTGACACTTACCCCAAGTTGCGTGGCAAGTGCTAGTGATGAGTGCCTGTTGCTTCTTTTTCAGAAGATGGCTTGTGAGCTAGAGGAGCAGCCTACAAGGAGTCATTCTGAGTCATTCTGACTCTTTCCTCTCTGGGCGCCACAGATCAGACAAATAAACGTTTATCTATTTAATTCAATTCAATTAAGTTCAACATTTCATCCACAAAATAGGAAGACAGCCTTGAAATACCACTGTAAATCAGGCCTATCACTTACACACTGCATCTACAGATGGCAAAGAAACACACACATCTAGCAAAATTCCTTCTGAAAAAAGGGGGCAAAAAAGACTGGATTTGAGGTAATGCCTCTACCACTGACTACTTTTTTTATTTTTTTTTTCAGGAAAGGTAATTGCAACCAGAGTATTAGATCTTAGCTCTTAAAGGCTCGTTAACGTGATGAAATTTAAACATGAAAGCAGTGCATTTGACCTCCACTGGACTACTTTAATGCATAAAGTTACCCATGTAAGCAAAGGGATGGCCGGATGGACACCTAAAGAGCACAACGGAATTTCTGCATGTGTTTATTAGAGGCACTGAATTACTGCAGTCAAGATTTTAAATACCACATCACATTTTGCAAATATTCTTTCTAAATACATTATAAATCATACAGAAGAAAGCAGATCAATGTGCAAAAGAAACTGTTTTAGTTAAAAAGCCATATTTTGTCTAAAAGCTTTACATGCACTCTGAGAAAGTAGCTGTATTTTAATAAATTTAAATGTATTAGTTTTTTCCACAGATTCTATAAATTTGAGACAGCTAAAACTATTTCAATATTTCCAGAATGCCCAAGATCCATGGTCTCCTGGCAACTAGCAATCACATGGCTGTAGAGGTTTTGGCCTACTGTTACAATGCCGTTATATGTTTGGTTGATGATTTATTCAAACCCAGTTTCAAACCTGCTGTTAGCTCCCTCATTGCTTTAATGCAGCAAGTCTACCATTCATAACTGTCAAGAACCAATTCATTGGGACTTGGGCTTATTAAGCACCCAAAGTGTGTAGTGAATATACTCAGTTTTGTGCCTGGGAATGTGAATAAACACTATACTTTCCATCCGTTTAAATTGATCTCTGATGTTTTTAACACCATGCAATATTTTTATCTTGTTATCAAGATACTCAACCACGAACTCCAAAGAATACATTGTGTACAGCTCAGTGTTGGTAGGTGGCAGGAAGCCTGCCTGCCTCCTTTCTAATGGGGGCACGGACACAGAGGGAGAGGTTGGATTAATGCACTGTTCTTGCAGGCAGTTACTGTACGTACGGAGTGTAAAGTCCATGATTTTACAGAGAAACAGGAAGGACGGGCTCATCTTCTGGATACAACACTGTGCTTGGAGGAACAGCAATGGATTTCTTTCCTAAAATAGTGACTTACTGCTTTCTTTGAAGGGAGAAAGATTGCTCTGGCAATTAGAGAAGCAATCACAGTGGATATTTACCCTATCGAAGACAATATATCAATTCTCTTGGTCAAACACACCAATCGTACAAATAATATAAAGAGAAAATGGGCTTTGAAAATAAAATATTACTTAACAAGTACATTTATATTTTAATCTAACTCTGTTAATTCAATAGTTTCAAAAAGGCATATTTGAATTGGAAGCTTTAATAGTTTTTCACGTTGAATAACGTGGTAATATGATTTTTCTCTATTCCATACACATAAGGAACATTCTAAAGTGTGTTGCCACAATTACACAACAGCAGTGTGCACGCTATTTAATGCGAGCCTGGGAATAAAGCTGGTTCAAACCATTTGGTTTAAAACAATCATAAATAGCCATTTTAACATAATGATTCTAGTATAGTATGCTTTGCTTGAATTTCAAGGTTTCAAATGGGAAAAACATAACATTCTGTACACTAATTTAATTTAAATTAGGACTACTGTAAAATTCAAGTTCTGACCAAATGGCAATTAAATAAAGCTTGAGGTTTTTTTGGGGTTGGGGGTTTTTTTTGTGTTTTTGTTCTGGTAGAAAGGGCTTAAGATTTCTCAAAAAGGAAATTATTATTAAAAATACCTAAAGATGCCAGCAAGAATGATTGGAGGGTCAGGAGGTTTTTTCCTGAGTGTTTGCTGATGTTTTGCCCATCCCATCAAGAATTTCAACAGAGGAATAAAACGGCACTCTGTCTTCTGGACAGCTTGATGTTTGTCTTTGCTGTCAAGAAAAAGTGATGCAATTCCATTCACACAGAGAAGATTAGAATAGCACAGAAAATATTCTAAAACAGAACAATTCACACCGATAACCAGTCGCACCACAGATTAAGGGGTCTACACTCCTTTGGTACAGACTAACACACAGGGCCCTAATGAAGCAAGGTTGTTCATTAAGAACAAATGTACTTTCTTAGCAGCTCTTTACATTTTCATGAAGAAGACGTTAACACAAACAACTTCTTTAAATTATTCAAAATTATTGCAACATCAGTTAACTACACTATATTTTAAGCCTGATGCTGTAAACATAACAGGCTTCATTGCTTCCACTCAGGAGTGGCTGCAACAGGACTAGTCTGCATTATACCTGGGAACAAGTTGTGAGAAAAATCCTACAAGAAGTATTAGGAGAGCCATGAGACAGAAGTATGATTGTATATGTAGGTTTTTCAAAAGGTTAGTTGCCCTAGAAAATTATTCATCAATACTTTTCTATAGGACTTTCAGTTCAAACTCATGGCTTCCTTTAAAATAAGCACAGTAGACACAGTTCTTCAGGCAACTGTTACATGTTTCGTGTCAGTGTAACGTCATTACATTTAACTAGCCTTGAATTGGCAAATATATACAAAGTTCAGGCTTTATCTTTAAATTAAGCTCACTGTTGCTCCAAGTTAATCAAAATCTTTCAAACTTGGAAAAAAGCTTAGAGCGCTTTCCTCTCTAGATCTTTTTTCATAGTGACCTATAGAAACGTCTGTTCTTTGGAAAAGCGACGCAATATGCAGCACTCTATGGTCTCTTTCGATGTATTACACTGAATGCTGCTCATTTTTCAGATGCGTGAAGCAATTCAGTATTGTCTTACTCTTCTTGAGTATTTACTGATTATGTTGGCATGACATCACGTGGAAATTTAGGTAGTGTCAATATTGGTTAGCTTTTTCTATAGTGATCACGTCAACAGGAGATAAAGATTTCATGGAATAATGGCTGGGAGTTTGGATCTAACTTTTCATGCACTTAGCCTTATGGAAAAACCCATAGAAGCACCTGAGCCTAACTTGCTCTGTACCAAACTGTCCTTATATCTTATCTTACCTTATGACATACCTCTATCTATCCATTAATGCCATGTACAACTGGCCCCAAATATAGGAATGAAATAAAATGAGTGAAATAATAAAAAAAATGAGTAGTAGTAGCAATTTATAGTCTCCAAATTATTTAACCATTTCTTATTCAGAGACTTAATCTGGGAGAAGTAATCAGCAGTTAAACTTATCAGAAGATGCTATCAGGGAAGGGCAGAAAAGAAGCTCAGTAGGTCAACCAGTGCAGTTCTGTACATTGTGCAACCTGGAATTACACCTTGTTTTTCTTCCCCCCCAATCTTTATCAAAATCTTCTCAATTCGAAAGGTAATCACTGAGGTGCTTGCAAGCTCTTCTCAACTGCTATCAGCCAATTTTTTTTAAATTGTATCTGCTCTTATATGATCAGGGAGTAGAACAGGATCCACATGAGACCTTAGAGAGACCTGTTGTGTGTGTCCCTGAGTTGCATAACAAAGTATTACTATCTATCTTTGTGTATTTTAATACATTTATGTAGATGTTATACTTAGCTTCATCCTGTTCGTAGTTTCTTACACTGAAATTTGTATTATTTAAGGATAAAAAGATTATATTTTAGAACAAGGTGTGTTTTGGTTTTTTTTTTTCTATTTCAATCAGAGAGCAGCTTCAAGTTCTTTTGTGAAACTGAGGAAAAGGAAACGGAAGACAAGGCATACCTCATCTGCCTTAAAAACTGATGAAAGAAGACAAGAATTAAGAGGAAACTGAGATGGTCATCAACAAGCAGAATTCCAGGAAATATAATGGATAAAGCCAACTTTAGTATAAAAACTCTCCATAAGACTGATCATAAATATGACCACTCAAAATTTCCCACAGAATTTTAAAAGACAGAAGGAAACTAGACAAGTCAGGTAACACTAGTTCCGCTAATTAGTACTCTCAACTCCTATATAATGTATGTTTACTGGAGAAAAAAGCAAACCAAACCAACCCATTAGTTCTTCCTTTACTCTTCCATACTTAAAGATTAACAACAAAACTAGTCTGAATAGGATTTCCCTTGATTATTAAACACTGCTAATCATACCTCAGGGCATTGGGTTTCCACAGAGGCTGAAAGCAATGAAAGGACTGTATGTCCTCCTTTTGTAAGCTATCCTCCACAAAAGATGCCCTCTTCCCTCGTAGATCTCACACCTCATAGCCCTGGCCTTTTGCTCTGCCTATTCAGTTCTTGCTCAAGCATTCTCACGTTTCAGCTGTTCACAGGATAGTGAGTTTTTATTTATAAACTCAAGGCCCACAAAAGCAATGTGATAGATTACATGTAGTTTCCACATCCTTCCCCATGAAAGAACAGATAGATGTACACATATGAAATTTCTTGATTATAGTATTGTGCCTGTCCCAAAAAGGTATCCAGAAGCATTGCTTTAAATCCTTAAAATATCTCCCCCATGCTTTACACATATAGCTCCGTATTTCTTCAAAAATAACATTCTGACATGAAATTAGGTATGGAAAAACATCAGGTGAGCAAAGCATGGTCAATACCAACTTTAAATACGAAGAGATTAGCACAGCTCTGTTTTACTAAAAAGGAGAACTACATTCAGCCACACTCACAATGGCAGAGAGAGAAGATTCATAACCCCTGGCAAATTCAGAGGTTGAAGTAACGGGAATTTTTTCCAACTTGTGTGTGAAAATCCCAAAGAGAGTAAACTAGTCACTGGGGATGCAGAAGCATTTATCTATTGCCTGTATCAACACAGTCTTCTTTATTGGTGTCATGAACAATGAAGCTAGAAGTATTGCACATGTTCAGATAAAAAAAGAGATCAGATGGTCAGCCTGCTCCTTTGCAGAAGGTGATGTTCAGCAACTCTGTTCACAGCCTAGGCCTCATGTCAGAAGAGCAGATAAATGTTCCATAGCTCTTGTGCAGGTCTCTCTCACTGCCTTGTGCATTCAGCCTCCACCCTCAGAATCTCTGCCAGCTCAGATGAAACCCATATTTTTGTAACTATTGTGTTTTGACAGCGTCAGAGTTGACTGATGTAATAGGTAGGAAGCAGAGAGCCTAATAAATCCTATTAAAAGTTAAAGTTTCAGTCCAATAGCCAAAGGTGTATGAGGTAATGTATCTACAGTTTTCAATCACAGTCTCCTTTACTACAGCCTATTTCAACCAGCCTAATCTGAAATGAATGCATTAAGTTTTGTGTTCTTTGCAAACTTGCTGCTAGTGTCTCTATGCCCTTCCTCCTGATTTGCTTGGTAGTTTGGGAGCCTAAGGGAGGGGTGGATTAAATTGGAAAATATAAATAACAAATCAAAAATTAAAATTGATTGGATAAACAATTTCCCTTAGACTGTTTCTTAATAAGTGATCGATTTTTTAATCAATATTCATTATTTCTCAGAACATACCAAACTGTTTATTGAATAAATGAATGGCTGGAACCACAATGACATGAAATCAAATAGGTGAACCAATTTCTTTAATAACGTGGGCTGAACAGGCCACCTCATCTTACCTGCTTGGAACTAAAAGTCAGAAATTCAAGACCACTGAGTAAATGATCCAAATACAGGATGCAATTTGTTTTAGGGAGCATGTGTTTTCATGTTTGATATGCATAGGTGTATAGCCACATGCTGATTTGTGTGCTATTTCTAAGTTGTAGTTGAAAGTTCCTCTTTTTTTGATACAACTTTTGTGTTCTTTCCCACAATTCTTCGTTAGTCAGCATACAGCAAAGCTTCTAAAATAAAATTCAGATCTGAAAAATGATATCTGTACAACTGTTCACTGTAAAGTCTTCAGGCATGGCAAATGGATTTCTCTAATAAGTTTTTATTCACCAGTATCAGATTCACTGGTATATATAACCTATATGTTATATCCTAATACACACTTCAAACTATTTCATATTATTTGGCATAATGTGAAAAATATCTCTTATTGATGTACAAATCTCCTGAAGTTGGTTTTTTTTCAGTTGAAGAAAAAGCACTAGGGTACAAGATCTCCAAGAAAATGTTCGCACATTTGTTTAAAACACAAGCAAGCATAATATTTTGGTTCTACATCATACAGATCATATCATTTACATGCTCTTCAACTCACAAAACTTCTTCCAGTACAAGTAAATTCTTAACCTTCCTTTGTGCTCATAATAGACATGATTCTACTACTTATGAAAAAATATAAACTGTACTAATCAACTGTTAATTAATTTGTAGGAGCTCTCCCTTTAACATCTATTTTAACTTGTCACAATTAATCTAACATATGACCAAACAATGATACAGTTCTATAGCTCTGCAGAGATAAAAGTATGAAATAACCTGAGCAATGGAAGGAATCAGAAGGATAGCAGGTTCAGTCTGTACATATTTTGTAAATGAATTCCATGTGTTCATTGTTGTCACAATTAATTACAGAGGAATCAAATATCAATTTATTGTGCTATGCTGTCATCTGCAATAACACTAATTAATAAAATAAGAATAATTTTCGTTCAACTCACTTCTGCAGATTACAGATTTCTGCAAATGGTAAAGGCCCATGGTAAAACCAGAAATCTAAAGTCTGAATCTTCAAATTTAATTTCACTTTCAGTGTCAATCTACCTTACAACACTGCTTCCCAATAATAAAGCTGTAAGTTCTGTAAACAGTCTCCAAATACTTAATGACTGCTACAAATAATTAAATGGAAGGGCATCAGAAAAAGCAAGAAAAAATTTAGAAATGGGTCAAGTCAGACCTAATTCCTTAAGCTGCTTCTCTGCACCTTTGTAGAGTTTCAGCAAAAGCAACACACAAGGGTTTATATTCAGGGAACAGCTGTTACACTAACCTTAAAGTTAAAAAAGTGTTGACTATTGACTTGAAGCTGTTCCCTGTCACAATATATAAATATTCTGCAGGAATCCGAGTCCTGTCACCATTACGTGTAACACACATTTCTAGAGCATTCAGAACTATCTGACCACGTAAGAGTCACTGACCAAAACAATCTCCCCTAATTCCAAGCATAAATCGCAGGCACTTACGGTCTGGATTCAAAGAGCTTTCATGTCCCTCAGTCTGGCATTTTGCACTGTCCACTTTAACGTGCATCTGCATGAGTTTGTTAAGATCCACTTGCCCTTTGGAAATTTTAAAAAATGTGTTAGTTTTCCAGTATGAGCTTGCTTAAAATGGCTGTGATGGTCTTTCTCTCAGTTTGAGGCAACAGGAGACCTGGTAAACCATGCAGGAGATGAAGCAAAGGTGGTTTATGTCCCATGGACCGGCCAGAAGATGGTGGCAGAGAGCAGCTCTCCCTCCCTCCTTCCTCACTGTGGTTTATTGCGGGAATTTTAATCCTCACAGACCCCAAGGTGCTCTGGACATCTAATTACTCTGCTGTACACAGCAGTCTCCTGACATGTGCCACCAACTTATTTTTTATGTTTTAAGATAAGATAACAAGCTCAAAGCACTGGTTTACACCCAGTTCATCCAATTAGACCTGGGCTCTTGCATAAACATGCTATTGGTTGGGCGCACTGTGCTCTCCCACATCTGCTAAAGAACCAAGAATCATGACGTCAGTTTTGGTAGTGATAAAAATCAAACATTTTCTGGAGCCATTATTGCCTAAAATGTTAATGCAGTTTACTTTTTTCAAATGTGATCGATAGCTGGGGGAAAAGTGTCCATAAATTACTAAAGGCAAATACCATTCTATTAGCACTCAGGAGATTTTGCAACATTTGCCAGTCTGTTTTACTGGGAAAAAAAATTCATTTGCTGAAAGCCTATTTTTTTACCTGTCTTTGTCTTTTTCTGTAAAAGAGGGATATTTTTATCATGAGTCATTTAGGAGATGTAATTCTAATGTACTATAGCTATAGGTTTCAATTAATGTTCTACCTTTCTGTCAGCTTTACATTCCATGTTTTATGAAATCATTAACTATTGTCACGTTTCTATTATGATACTATTAGGAAATAAAGAGACATATGTAAATGGAGATGTAAAATAAATGTACGGCAGTTACCAGGAGCAACATCTGTGCACTATCATACATGTTTACACTAATTTTCTAAAGATTGTTCCATTCATTACAGAGCATTGTTACTTGCTGTGGCACAACCCTTATTTCCATGCATTTAGGGATTGAAGCAAAGAGAGGGTAAATGAGAGCCTAATCAATACCACTTTTCATTTTGCTTCTAATGTGCTGCCTTTCTCTTTCTTTTCTTCATGAACAAATCCAAAAAAGATCCTGACGTTACAGTCATAAAATGTAATTCTTCTGCAGAAACACAGACAATAATGCTTTCTGTATTCAGGCGTATTGCATATTCTAATGGCATTTGGCTAAATTGAGTATGGATTTAACATCAAAGGCTTCATGAATTTTTCAAATAAGATATTAAAGTCAATATTTCAAGTGAAAGATATTTCAATTTAGTTGCATACACAACAATAAAAAACTTCTACAAGGCAGAGGTACTAGTGGCTGTGGCACTATTAGTTCATTCAGAAAATTATTAGTTTATAAGAAAATCAAACAGAAGGTTGTGATATGGCAATGACACTGAATAAATTAGGCTAACCGATACGCACTAACACACTTTATCTCTTGGAGTCTGAAGCAGAACTTGCCACTGGCATGTTCAGTGCTTCAAGCAGAGCTTCATTTGGGGATATTTTATTTATTTATTTTGGAAATTCAAATGGTTAGCATCAAGATTTGCATTCAGAACCTCAGAAATCTGCTTATTTTCATCTCTGAAAGACTAGGCCTACTGTATGCAAGAAAACCTCCCAATCTTGTTTATTTTTTAATCTAAGTGCATTTTGCTGTGTGTTGTCAATGCTTATGCAATGCTGCTTCTGCTTTCACAATGAGTTATTGAACATTCATACTCAATGCCTGCAAAGAGTCCACTGAGCTCTGACAACTTTTGTGTCCTGGCAGAGATCAGCAAAGACTTGCAAATAATGCAAACACAGAGGCTGGTGGTTCCTTTCCTTTCCTATTTAGGTGCATGTAAATGCCCTTTAATAAGTAAAATGTTGTATTATGATATCTGGACATATCACTGACGAACATACACACTTGTATCACCTACCACTGCCTGGGAGAGCTGGATGCACTACAAGCACATGTAGCACTTATTCAGTGACACTGTGCTACTGTAAGACCAAATAAATCATTTGGTCACAAATGGGGCGACAGCAACCACGGATATATACCACTGAAGATGCAATGATTACTGATTTTACTATTAATTTTTATGTTACTAAAACCTAATGAATAATAATAATAAATTTGCACTTGTAGTGATCCCTTGCAATACAAAAAGGTTTGCCATGTACGTAGATTCTACAGAAGCCCCCAGCCAGTGCTTGTGAGTGCCCTTGAACACAGGTGGGAAGGCAAATCTCTTTGGATACCAGGGGAAAGTTACACTGCTTTAAAACTGATTATCAGGCAGTTTGGGGCCACAACATGGATATTACTACAAAAATCTGATCCTAAAAGCATTTCCTTGAAAACAGTGAGTTGTTTGACTCTACAATATTCATCTGCAGTGTTTGCACTTACTGTGAGAGCACTTAACGGCACACAAGATCCAGAAAAACGAAGCTGGCTATAACTAAATGTTAAACTGCTCAGCCTATTTCTAGAGCCCATGGTGGCTGCTGGACTGATAGCAAATGCTGACCTAAACTAAACAAAGCTAGGACCCTTGTGGGGAACACTTGCAGACACTGAGGCGTGCCATCTTCCTCCCTGCCCACCCACCCCAGCTTCATTCAAACACGTGATAATTTAGAATCATAGAGTCATCTAGGTCAGAAGGGACCTTCAAGATCATCTAGTCCAACCATCAACCTAACTGACAAAAAAACCATCACTAAACCATGTCCCCCAGCACCATGTCAACCCGTCTTTTGAACACCTCCAGGGATGGTG
>JAOXNO010000004.1:17409985-17420579 GCA_028565335.1 Limnodromus scolopaceus | reverse complement strand
GAACTCCTTTGCCCTTCAGGGCTGCCTCCCAAGGGACTTTCCCAACCAGTGATCTGAACAGGCTAAAGTCCACCCTCCAGAAGTCCAAGGTGGAAGTTTTGCTAACCCCCTTCATCACCTCTCTAATAATTGAAAACTTGACCATTTCATGGTCACTAAGCCCAAGACGGCCTCCGACCAGCACATCTCCCACTAGTCCCTCTGTTTGTGAGCAGTAGGTCTATCAAGGTGCCGCCCCTGGTTGGCTCACCTATCAGTTGTGTCAGGAAGTTACCTTCCATACACTCAAGGAACCTCCTAGCCTGCCTGCTCTCTGCTGTGTTGTATTCCCAGCAGATGTCCGGTAGGTTGAAATCCCCAACCAGAACAAGGGCTGGTGATTAAGAGACTTCAGCCAGTCACTTATAGAATACCTCATCTGCCTCCTCATCCTAGTTGGATGGTCTACAGCAGACCCTCAGCACAAAATCCCCCTTGGTAGCCTTTCCCTTATCCTTACCCATAAACACTCAACTTTATCATCACTGGAATCTAGCTCTGTACAATCAAAACACTCCATAACATAGAGACACACCCCTGCCTCTCCTTTCTTGCCTATCCCTCCTGAAGAGCTTATAGCCATCCATCACAGCATTCCAGTTATGACCATCATCCCACCACATTTCTGTGATGGCGACTACATCATACCTGTCCTGCTGCACAATGGCTTCCAGCTCACGCTGTTTGTCGCCCATGCTACGTGCGGTAGTGTAGATGCACTTGAGCTGTGCTCCCAATTTCACACCCATCCTCAGCCCTTTACCCCCAGGCTCATTGCTAGTGGGCCTGGATTTATCCCCTTCCCCCTTCAATTCTAGTTTAAAGCCCTGTCCATGAGCTTTGCTAACTCTTGGCCTAGTACCCTTTTCCCCTTTCAGGATAGGGTTTTCCCATCATTCTCAAGCAGAGCCGGTGTCCTGTAAATCAAACTATGGCCTGTGAACCCAAAGCCCTGCTGGTAGCACCCGTTACAGGGCCAGGCATTGATCTGCCTGATCTTTTTGTTTATCCAGTCATCAGTCCCCAAAACTGGAGGGACAGAGGAAAACACAATTTGTGCTCCTGAGCCCTTGACTAGCTGTCCCAAAGCCCCAAAATCTTTCTTCATTGCCCTGAGACTTGTCCTCACTGGTTCATCATTATCTACCTGCAAAATCAAAAGGGGGTAATAATCTGAGGGCCATATCAGGCCACGAAGCTTCCTGGTTATATCCCTAACACAGGCCCCAGGGAGGCAGCAGACCTCTCTTTGGGAAGGGTTCGGCCTGCATATAGGACCCTCAGTTCCCCTCAGAAGGGAAACACCTATAACTATTGCCCTCCTCCTTTTCTTCACAGAGGCAGTCTTAATACATGGAGCTGGCTGCTACAGCAACTCCCTGGACAAGCCTTTATCAGTACTTTCAATTCCCTCATCCTCTATCCCCAAAGGCTTGTACCTGTTTTGTACAGGCACCTAGGAGAGCAGGGGAGGCCTGGTATGGGACTCTCCTGCTGCCCCAAGCAGGTACCTGCTTCCACTCCCCCCCATCCTCCCCTACTTCCCTTCCATCTGCCTAGGGACAAGAGGGCAGGGGATCCTCTACCTCTCATGGAGCCTCCACCTGCTCCTTTTTCCCTAAGGATGGCAGGGTGTGGCTCCACCAATCTATTTCCTTTTCACATTCACAAATGGACCTCAGTCTTTCTACTCCCTCCTTAAGCACAGCCACCAGGCTGAGCAGATCATTGACCTGCTCACAGCACACACAGGAACTGTCTTTGCTGTCCTCCCACATGAACGACAGACAGCCCACGCAGCCCCTCACCTGGACAGTTGTATGTCTCTGCAGCAGGTCAGTCTGGGTCACTTTATTCCATTCGAGCACAGCTGCAGACCAAGTGGAGACCATCCCAGATATTTTCTTTCCAGTCAGACTAGCCTGCTCGCTCCTCACCTTGCACCCACCGGTCACGCCACACTCTAGACAAGCTACAGCTGCCACCACACCAACCCAATGCCTGCTCTCACCGCCTTTAAATCCCCGCGCCGTTCCTGGCCACGCCCCCTCCGCGCCTGATTGGCTGGCGCGGACTTCCTGGTTCCGGCTGGGGCTGTGAGCGGGGGGTCCCTGCCCTGGGAAACCCCTCTGTGCAGCGCCGTCCCGCCCCCGCCTCGGGCTCACCTCAGTGCTCGGCGCCGGTGCTGCCGCCGCCTCCCCGGCCCACCGAGTGTAGTACTACTTAATTTATCCAGTTTGCACCCGGTAGGTCTTGGGGCCCGAGACAGCTACCTGTTGGCTCACCCCTAGAGCCCTTCGGAAGCTCAGTATTAAAAGCTTTAAAGTATTTCCACAAAATGGAAAGTGCCACTGTCTCAAAGGCAATCACCCAAGGACAAGTATCACCTTCAGAAACAGTACTCTCAGAAAAGGTATTTCTTGTGGTAACAAAGATAAGGCAGAAGTTTTGTACAGTTAGTAAGATCCACTAATAACCAGAATTATATTTTCAAAATTGCTTCTGGGGCTGGGGAATATGGTTTCCTTTTCTTCTGGTGAGATTTCTGGACATCCTTGAGATCAAGATCATTTTGAAAACTACAGTTTGCGCTTAACTGAGTCAGCAGTGCATCCAAAAACTTCCAGTGAAATTATTGAAATTTTGATCTTTTTTAGGACATGACAAAATTACACAGTTAAGATGAAAGATTCCCCCATGATCTCCATTCACTCTGAGAATCAGTGTTAAAGGAATGATCCTCCGAATTCAATAATTTAATATTTTCCCTATTGATTATAGGGATGTACATAAAGTTAAGAGTACCTCTCTTTCGAGATCTATGTCAAAATGAGAGCTCAAATTATTCTTTAGAGTACTGTTAACTAGGAGTATTTGGAGCTAAGATCAGAAGAGGAGACCAAGCCGTAGGATTTGATATTGGACAAGTGAATGCCATGCCAATAATAAAGTCATTCACATCTCATGCTGTACATAACTTTTGTGTTTAATGTAAGTTTTTATTGAAAACATATGTGTAGATTATCCGTAGAAATAAACTGAAGAGATTTTGCTACCTAAAGCATGGGTTTGACTCTTTATTAACTGGTGATAATCTGCACTGATCCAGACTGCAATTCTATTGCAGATGTTGCTGACATGAAGATATATGACAAGGAAACTACAGAAAGAGATGATTTAAACAGGTATTTCACATCAACTCAACAATATGTGCAGTGCAAAATGTCTTTCATGGGAGTTCAAGTTTTCTACTTTATTCTTTGCAATTTTATGCATGTTACTATAAATAAAGAGTAATGAAAGTCCAGTTGACAGTAATTTGATTTTCTCTAATTTCACAGCTTTCTAAAATTTTCTGGTTTATTGTTTAAGTTTCTTTCTTACTGGAAGCTAGAGAAGGAACTGTAATTATCTAGTTAAACTGAAACTCATGGCATGGGAAAGGCTGGTTACATTTTTTTGGATCTATCAACCTTACAGCCAGAGCAAGCACAGCTGCTTTCAAACTTGTTAATACACCCTGTAGGGACTGAAAGGCCTGAAAAGGACTGTACTTCTATGCACTTTCTCCCTCTCTGCGTGGTAAGTGGAGCTGGCAGTCCACCAAAGCTCAGAACATATGCTCCTGCACTGTGTAGAAGGACGTGTGGCATTTCATTAAAGGGAAATAATGCATTTGGACACTGCACAGGACCATCTTTTTTACAGATGAAGAACCATAAAGGATGAAGAAGGCAGTCAAAATCCTGGGACAAAAAGGTGGGAAATGAGCGTATGACTAGATGAAGAAGCGATCCCTGGATCACATTGTAATTCCTTCTTTTTGTTTCCATTTGTTATAGGCTAGGTCCATGGCATTATTTCTCCACCTAGGTAGAGGTAAGATACACCGAGCCCCTCAAAAGATCTTTAGTCTCTATCTGGGAAATGCATTTATTACAAAGTCTTAGGTTGTTCATAGCACCTGTGATAGTCCACCAAGCTGGGGTGAATTTTGTATACTTTTACAGAGTGACAAAGCAGGAAATAACCTAAGAAAACACCTTAGTAGAAATAAAAATAAAAAGCTTCATGTAGGTCATCTGAAAAGCTTAAAAGGCAATCAAAAATCAAACCGTTTACCAGGCACACTATGTACAAGAATAGCAACAACCTCAGTGCAAAGTATAATAAACAAATTTCTCTAGTAATGTGAACTACACAGATGCTTTCTCCATCAACTTCTTACATATTTTGGAAGCCACGCAGTACCAATGAAGGCAATGGGAGAACTTACCCAATTGCTGTAGTTCAGCAGTGAGCTCTGTGTGCTTGTCCACCCACCTCCCTGAAGCAAAGAAACGTTACATGTCAGGAATGAGTCCAGCAATTATCTTCTAACATAGAAGCAATGCCAGCAACATTCTGGTAATGGCAGCATTAATACTGAAAGTTTACATTTCAAAAGGGAAAACATTTACAGACACAATCTGGATATTTTAACTGTCACAGGCCTCAGCGATCGGATATTGCTTAGCCTTGTGGCCAAGGCATTAAACCACTGGTATCTGTCTGCCACCAGAATAGATCTTCTCAGTACTTCTCTAATAAGCTCAATAATGAATCAAAAAAAAAAAAAATCAAAGAAGAAAAGCAAGGGTCATGTCATTATTAACAAATAAGAAACAACAGGAAAAAGTTACTTATTTTGCTAAAAGTAGATCATGAAAATATTTTCTACTCCATGATATGACCAGAAAACAACATAAATCTGTAAAGGTCTACCGTAATTCAAATTTCAATTCAAATTCAGTGAATAACGTTAACACAGCTGCTTGATCAATTATTTCTCTTACCTGTCAAAACAAAGTAGAACAAAAAAAGAAGGGTAACAAGCTCACTTCCATAGCGGAAGAACACATAGAAAAGACAAAGTATCTACAGGGGTAATCAAATGCAGGTTCATACCATATAAGTATAAATAGTACAGATTGGAAAAATACTTAAATAAAATGTACTCTGTGCAATTCCAAGGAAAATTAGATGAACTATTGATACAAGCATACACAATTCATTATATAGAATATGGTAACACTTGGCTAAAACTAGTGCAGAGTTCCTCGCTTTAATGAGCACAGTCTTCACCCACAAATTAAAAATAAACAAATAAAAAAGATACGAGTATGACCTCACTTTCTGGCAGTCTATCAAATTGCAATTTGTCCCAAGAGTTGTGAAGCCACTGACTTATAACACATCAAGAACTCTCGCTTATTGAACTGATCTGTATAAAGTCTGATTTTTTTTTTCTGGCTACAGCAATTGCTTTTTCCTATCAAAACATTTAGGTTTATGTAAATGACAACTTAATGGTTAACTGGAACCCATAGCATGATGTTTAAAGTTAAATCATGCTCATTTACCTTTGTAGTATCAATGCACCATCACTGAATAAACGTACGTTTAAGCTGAGGGTTGTACAATACAGCAAGTAGTCCGATGTTAGTGCACAGAGTTGCTGATGTTAATAGCAAACTTTAATAGCTACAAAGAATAGTCTACATTTTTAAGATACACCTATTACCATAACTTTAAAAACAGCAGTTTTCATTAATCATACAATGGCATGATTCTTCATTTGCAGCCAGCTGATTAAAACACAACTATATTGTCCTGAACATCACAGGAATTGCAGGCACTCGGCCATTCTTTCAAAATAGTGTTTTCTAAGCCTTGTTCCACCACTCAGCTACATATTTCAGATTACAAATATCGTTAGAGATTCCAGCATAGAAACTGACAAAAAAATCATAAATAATTATCCTAAATAATAATGAAGGGCATACATTTTCTGCCAAAACAAGAATAAAGCTTCAGGTATCCCCTGAAAAGGGATAGTTAAGATCCAAAATACAGTTTTATCTCTGACCTAGGTCCTCTAAACATACCATTTACTCAGAGCCTGTAGCTCAGTCCAAAGCTACAGTTTTTTAATATTTTTCAAGAGGGATGCACTGTGTGCATCGTTAAGCTCTTAGTCATATAAATAGGCAAAAATTGGTACTCATGACAGCCATTGGAAGGTGGCTGAGATAAGCTGAGGTTTCAGGAATGAAAGGGATAGAGGTTGAGATGAGGTGGTTTTTTTTAGATCAGCTTGAAATACTCTGTTTTTCATTCTCTTTATAAAAAGTATTTCTCCTACAGTAAAGTATTTCTTTTCATTAATAGAATCTCTTTTCAAGTCTTTTCCTTCAGACTTTTTTTTTTTTGGTGCCCTTGATATTCAGTATTATTTACTCTACAGTATTATTTAGTATCATTATTTACTGAATATTAACTACACAAATACTGAATATGTACTTTGCTAGTTATGAAATTATAGCTGCGTATTCCACGGGTCAATTTCTCAGGCATTATTTTCCTACAAGACAATTTGGCTAACAATTAATAAATTAATGGAATAGCCAAGGTACTTCTTACATTGAGTCATTCCAATTTGGTGATGTACTTTATAACCTCTATAGAGATTTCACAAAGTTTTGAAAATATACCTTGTGGACTATTGCTACCCTTACCCATACAAACAACTGGAAAAAAAATTAACATAGGCTGTTATATGGTACAATTTACAGATACAATTTTGAGTTAGACTGAGGGAGATTTCATTATAAAAGACAGGGTTGAAGGTATCTTGTTTTTTAAAGTTCTCTTCTCCTATAAGGTACTTGGATGGTCATAGAATGTTTTCAATAAAGAAAAATCCTCCCATGTAAAGGTCACATTCTGCACATGTGTTTAGGGTATTTTGTGATGGAATACCTAAAAAGATGTCTTGCTACCAAAAGGCGCTTTCAGACTTTTCTGTATGCCAAGTGTTATTGCTATTCAGTCTCACCCTTTACCCTTTGGGCCCGATACATCATCCACTGAAACCTGTTTACAGCCTTATTGGCTTCTGGATCAGAGAGTCCCTTCACTTCTTATCCTGTACTGTCAGACCCTTGCAAAACAAAGCAGCAAAGTCAGTGGGTAACATTATTGCCTGTGTCTGTATTTTTTAAAAAATACAACAGCATTTCATATCACAGAAATAGAGTTGTGCTGTTATCTACGTAGGCAATGGTGATCCACAAAAAAAGAAATTCAGAATTTATCTTTCATCCATTTTCCACTTTTAACAAATAGAAATGTCGTTTGTTCATTATAATTTGAAAAACAGAATACAGTGTCTGCCCATTATCTGCTTGATAAACTCATTCCGATGAATCAACTGCACAACAGATAACACAAACAATACATGAAAGATCCTGTGGAAGATCGGGTACTGCATACCTAATTCTGTTTGTGGATGCAGCCTTATGTAGCAAGAGCTACACACTGTAATAATCTTTTACAGAATGGATTATTATTTATAAAGCACCATAAGGAGTCTTGCACACCATCAGACAGGATTAGTTATTATTTCCCTAATATATACTGGACACAATAAACTACATGTTTATCATTATAATTTATGTACATATTTCCACAGATTTTCTTGGAGAATGGCATTTTGCTGTGAACTGAATGCAGAACCAGGAACCAAGAGCTCTTCAGTTCTAACCTTCCCTCCAGTAACAGGTTCTGGAGCCTGCAGCCTTAAGTGAATCACTTCCTGCATTTGTAAAATGGAGATAAAAACACCTGCTTGCTTACCTACAGAAGGGTACTGGAAAACTATTCATCCTTCAGAACCAAAAGCCAAGTCTGGCAAATTCATAGTATATTTGGCAAGGAAGTATTGCACAGCGCACTGCAATCCCAGTGTCGCTTTGGCACCCTATTGTATTTTCTCTGTATGCTTTCCAGAGTAAGTTTAAGTCTCTGTTTGACCTCCAAACCTGGAGACAGTTATAGCTGCTAAACTATAATCACAGAATTTGTCTCCTTGACTTCAGGAGGATTAATTAGATGCCTAAAGGTAAGGAAGTAAGCAAATGTTTGCAGAGTGAGGGCTACATTTGGTGAAAGGCCAATCTTCCCAGTTGAAAATGTATAAATAAAAATCATGCCTAATTTGCTTCCATTACTAATGCTTTATATACTATATAATTTGAAGAAAATGAGATGCCTTATTTTAAATTGTTTACATACAAATCTTACTTTCTCAAAGAGTAGAAATCAACAGCTATTTCTCTTCTAATTTGATGCTGTTGTCACATATTACAAAGACTGAGCGTAAGGGGCTTTTTTTTTGTTGTTTTAAATTATCTCACTGTGTACTGAAGTGAAACATTCAATATAACACTACCCAGCTGAAATCAAATTAAAAAGTATTTTGATTTGGAGAGCACCAATAAATGGAAAAATAATCTCAATGGTTTATTTATTTAGGGTAGTTTCATGTTTGATGCACACACAAGACAGTTTCCCTAGCCATTTTAAAGATACTGCTCGTATTCTTGATACAAATGACAAGAAGATGACACAGGCAACTGAGAATGTTACTAAGTAATGTATATAGTTAGCATCACTTTTGTTCGATTGTCACTGTTTTCTTCAAAATTACTTGTTCTTTTCAAAAGGAAGTAAAAAAGTCCCACAAACACCAGTTAAGGACTCATTGTCTCAAAGATAACTCAGTAAGAAATGATGACCAGATAGCAGAGTGATAGGACCTTAAATTTGTGAAACAAGACACAAGTCACCAGCGGGAGTTCACAGAAATGGAACTACACTATTTTTGCATCAGAGCCAGATCAAGGTTGAGAAGAGTCTGATTATCTTAAGTCTTTTATTTTTCTCTAAGCCCCACTCCTCAGCTGAAATATGTGAATATCATTATGGGTCAATCACATCCTGGAGTATAATTCCTTGTGTGTTAAACTAGCATGGGTACTTTCTACTCCTCCTCCATACCTGACCAAAGAGTCAGTGAAGGCAGAGTTACTACTGTCCATCATATGTCCTTCAAAGCTCTTTTTTGTTGCAAGTACTATGACACCACAACCATTGTGGAAGGACATGAGACACATGAATAGAAGAGACTTTTTGTGAGGTAAACAGTGAAAATAAATCCCACCAAAACACAAATCATTTTTCACTGCACAGATTATCAGACCAAAAAATCACGAACAAATGGCCTCAATGGAACTTCTCCAGGCTTGTGGGCTAAGGGAAGATAAAAGCATAAACTCTACCTTCCCTGCCTTACCTGATTTTTAAATGCTGATATCACCTATGTTTCATCCCTAACTACAATTTCGTATGACTTGTGTCAATTCTCACTTGTGCCCATGACAACGAAATCTATCATAATCAGGAAAAGAAAGTATAAAAAAATTATGTCCTTTTGGGTCCAGAACGTGAGCGCTGTTTTTTCAGTTACTCCTGAAATAAGCTCCCTAGTCTTGATGAAACAGCGTTTGGAACTTGTTCTGTCTTATGGTGACTGAAGCTTGTCAACGAGATACAATTCTTTATTAAATCCTTACCATTTCTTCACAGCAGACATTGGATTACATAGAAATTATTTGCAAGAATACAAATTACCTCATTCAAGGCCAAATTGGAAATTACACAAAATTTATTAACTGTGAAATAGTTGCTCCTGTCCAACCATGTCATGGCTTTCTCTCATTTGGGAGATTCATTCCAGTCATGAGATTTTTGATATTACCTGTATTTTTCAAAACTCCTTAACAATGGTGCTTATCATTTGAAAGATAATATAAAGAATTTCATCTGTTAATATGCTCCAGCCCTCAGAATGCAGCAGTATAAATACTAATGTCTAACATACTACAAGCAGGAGATAATGCCGAGTACACTGTTTGACAGAAGAAGTGCAGAAACAGAAGTCAGGCTGCCTAAGGAACACTCTTCAAGTAGTTCAGCCTCTTTTACAAACACTTTCCATGCAGTTCTGGATCCAAGTAATTCCAACATTGTCTGTTTTCTACGAATGCCAGATCCTTAATGGAAAAACTGCTGCTAGCTATGTGTTCATTAGAATTGGAAATGGAGAGTCACTCTTCTAGCCTGGAGCCAGAAGGTGGGCTATCTTGGAGGCAGGGTTGATAGCTTTTGAATACCAGATGAAGTCTATAGATACAAGTCTGGTGTCAAATGACAAGAGCCTTAAGCAGATGGATGACAGTGTGTGTGCACTATAGGCTGTTGTTAATTTACTAGCTAGAGATAATGCTTCTTTAAAATTAAAAATGAGTCATTGGAAAACAGCCCAAGAGGCCATAGCCTGCAGATTTCAGGCCTCCTGGCAGGCTGCATTGTGGGGGATATGTTTTTTTAGAGTTATGAAAATTAAAATTGCATGTTAGAGAGAAAGAAAATGTAATTGTTTCTCTTACTAGCTATTTAAGCTATTCATAGTGTGGATTTCTAATAGTGTGGATTTCCAATTCACAAGTACATTTTGTACAATGTACAATCCCATCTCTTGATGAGCTGCATCAAGAGCAGTGTGGCCAGCAGGTCACGGGAGGTGATTCTGCCCTTCTACTCTGCGCTTGTGAGACCCCACCTGGAGTACTGTGTCCAGCTTTGGAGTCCTCAACACAGGAAGGACATGGAT
>JAOXNO010000004.1:17395856-17409885 GCA_028565335.1 Limnodromus scolopaceus | reverse complement strand
GCAGGGGGGTTGGAACTAGATGATCTCTAAGGTCCCTTCCAATCCAAACCATTCTATGATTCTATGATTCTATGATTTTCAGTGGAAATGGAATGCAAATGGAATAAGGTAGTCATAGTAACTCATAGACAATATATAGATGAGCAATGGCAAAGATGTATAATATTAATGAATTGTCAAGTGAGAAGATGTGGGGTTTATGCTTGTAACTATGCTTTTGTCATTTCAGCATGACCATATACAAAGTCCTTCCTTTTCAGTATTGCTCTGCATAGGACTTTTCATTGCCAGAAGGTTATGTTGGAAATAGCACATTTTCTTCTGCTTTGATCTTGGGATGAAAATTTCCTGTGGTATATCTTGCAAGAGGATCAGTATTTTTCCATATCATCACATCGACAGGGCTGTCTCATTGTTTTCTTGCTCCAAACATCAGATTCAGTGTGAAATTTCCCAGAGTCCAGTTTGATAAAGAAGTAACTTCTCCCCAAAGGCAAAAAAGGGAACGGAGAGAATGAATACACAAGAGTATCACCTCTTATGCTAGCCTCTGAGGGTTACTATGCTGTCTAAAACTTACTGGGGCACTTACCATCATCCAGGTTTAAGAAAACAGTGAAGAATTCAGTCTGCTGTCCAGAGAGGCTGGGCTCTGGCTGTCTGCACAGCCAAAACTGTTCTTGATCTCTACAAGTATTTATCCTAGGCACTGTAACAACTTATTGCCTTACAACCAGGTTCTGGCAGACCTGAAAAACATGCTGTAGGAAACACAACCCTAAACCTAGATGATTCCTTTAATATTATCATCTGTCCAACATAGAAATACAATGCCTAACAATTTTACAGCACGTTTTACCACTACAGATATTGGCATCCATATCACCCAAATGGTGAATACCATTGTCCCTATAATCCCAGTTTAAAGACAAAAAGTAACGACCAGTTAGTGACAAAGTCAGAAGAAGAACCCCATCCTTGTGATGACCAGTCCTGTATCCTTGCAGCTGGAACACAGGGTTCACATAGTTTTTAAATCCGTAGCAATGAGCTGATACAGAAAACCTGCTACTCTATTCCAACACGCTCCACACTGATTCAGCACCATTGAGCTCGGCAGTATTACTGATGGTTTACATGCATGTGAATGAGGGCAGAATTAAATATGGGATATTTAAAGAGGTGTTCTTCAAAGCTTAAAAAGAAATGAGAGGAAAGAAGGGGAAGAATATGCATACAGTGAATTAGTTACCCTGCATAATATACTACAATCAAGGTCACATATAAATATTTATGTACAGTGCACAGCCCGTGCAATATTGTACCGATTCAGACAGTGACAGTGACGTCTGTGCACCAACTGGAATTTTTCAGCTTTAGAAAACTTTAAGACAAAAGTAGCAACCATAGAGACTTTAGTCACAAACGTGTCAAGATATTTCAGTGCAGCAGCAGCTATGTGAAAGCACTTCTCGTTTCCACTTGAAGGTGAAAGGCTGACTTTACAAAAAAGTTTCTTTCTCTTTTTTTTTTCAGTCTTATACAACACCACCTGTCTCATCAGCAGGACCACTCTAAAGGGATGGGCCTCAAGGCACCTCAGTCCCAAGATTCTCCATGCCTCATTCTTCATCCACGCTGCTAGTAATGTACCATCACTGGCACAGTTACACCTGAACACTCTGGTGCTGCCAAACACCTGGCTTGATTTTCCACTGTCCAAATGAAAAATAAGCATAATCTGCTTTTTGAGGATACAGCAAATGAGGGAGTTCATGACAAATTGTGTTGGTTTATGCAGAATAGTGATAATAAGATACAAATGAGAATTTTTTGCTTAATGAATAATACTAATCACGTTTCAACAAATGCTGTGCCCTTCTAATTAGAGAGAATGCATAAAATCAGCTTAATTTATTTGTGACTAGTTATACATAGTTTAAATATTTACTAGAGATTTACTCTAACGTTTGAAATGATTTTAAACAGTTCTTGCAGTAAAAGCAGACCTAGTAATGTAAAGGAGGTTACAATTCTAACTTCTGCCCTCCCTTTCGTTATGCAGCGTGTGATGTATACCCTCAGTTTTCAAGATGCAAGAGAAAGGATATTATTGATTTACATGCTAATTCTCCAACTGTTACTAATTTTCTTGATTCCTGCTTCCAAAGTTGCACTTCCAACATTCATCACTGTAGTACACTAGAGGGGCTGAGCATCTTTTTCAATAAATTACAGGAACTATGACTAATTATAGTGATATTAACTATGCAAAGTAATGTGTAACTTAAAATGGATACGTTTATCATTTCAAATTATGCTTTTGACTCTTGATGGCCTAATACATGGATGCTTTTTTTTTAATACAGATTATGAACTGTGCTACTTTTTTTTTTTAAATCTGTTTCACAGATATAGACATACCTTGTGAATTTGATGAATGGAAATAAATCATTTACATCCCATAAAATGCTTAGTGGGTAGAGGACAAGATTAGTATCAAGGGCAAGAAGGGCCAAATCCTGATTGTTTTAGCAAAGCACTCAGAATTCAGCTTGAACAGCGTCATTAGCATGTATTTGGCCCACAGGATTTGTACCATATACTTTGTCTTCCTAAAGCTACAAAGCTAATAGTGCAAGTTCCTTGGCGGACAATACCAGCAGTGCCTACCATTCAAAGTAAAACCATCAAGTGTAACCGGCTTTCAAGAGTATGCAAAGTATGTCACAAGGGCATAAGATACAGAAGCCTTAAAACAATGGCAGTGCAGTTGCGCCCAGTGTAAGAACTTTGTATCATAGCAGGGCTTTCTGGCACATGTGCAGTACCATATTGTTATAGTTCTCCTTCCAGTCTGGAAGAAATGCAGACTCTATCGTCTCGATCATTTTCACATCACCTAGTATTTCATATTTTAGTTAAGCGATCTTTAAACACTGAAGTGGAGGTTTGCATATATTTATAAAGGCATGTCATGGCAGCTTGAGCACTTGCAGTGTTAATCTTCTACCCAGTGGACAACAGGCAAGGAGTTACCGTATGATTTGATGAAACACCAATCAAAAGCTCCAGCATTGCACAGTGGAGTAAATCAGGCCACTATATCATTCAAAGAACAACAGAAAACACAATAAGTACAAACAAAGAGCTTATGGGAAAACATACCCTTTTCT
The DNA here is from genome assembly GCA_028565335.1 of Limnodromus scolopaceus. Lineage (NCBI taxonomy): Eukaryota > Metazoa > Chordata > Aves > Charadriiformes > Scolopacidae > Limnodromus > Limnodromus scolopaceus. The sequence goes on along the minus strand of JAOXNO010000004.1, from coordinate 17,406,709 downwards.
ATATCTACAGAAAACCTGAAAATCTAACACATTGTTTTGGAATAAAGTTGGAGAAGGTTTGGGGAACATTTTGCTGAGTTAGCATTACAGCTGGACCTCTGATTTCTTGAGGAAGACTAAGTGTTGTCTAGCACCTCTAATCTATTGTTACTAATATTTCTAGGCTTCAAGGTCTCATTTCTTCTCATCTTCACTGCACTGGGAAGAGCTGGGCCAGCTGGCTGTCAGTTTTGTGTTATCATCTGCACAACTAGTGCCTCTTCTGGTCAGTGGAAAATTAATATTTAAGTGGTCACCTGGACATCATCAATAGCATTAAAACATAAATCAGCCCCTTTTTATTGATGCTCTCTTGTGGCTGAGCTGCTTTTCAGTTGCTTTGGCTGACTACGTGCTATGAACATTCACTAAAGATAATTTTGGCTTTCAGAAACTATAGTGGTAACCAGGAAGGAAATCAGCCAACCTTCCTGTCGTAAGAGGAAATGAAATGCTTTTCCCAGAGGCTTTTAAGGAAGGTCTTTCCCTCTGCACAACTCTCAGGACGGTTCCTTCCCTTCAGACCTGCTTACTACATCACCATGATTACCACACCAGCCCTACTTCCTGCTTCACACAGTCTTGCCTCATGTCACTGGGAGGGACGTAACTGCTACTGAGGCTCCTCTTGCTTCTGAGGTGACTCAGGGGCATCAGTGATGTCTGCCCTGCTTAGAGAGTCTTCTCCTTTTCCCCGTCCCTCATCCTCCATTATTCTCCAGCTTATCATGTAATCTTAAGACCTGGCCCAGGTATAGCAGTCTATCTTCTAGGTAGTTGACAGAATCACTACGTGCACAATCTGTACAACTCAGCTGTCCCTAAATGCTGATACATGCCTAGAAGACTGGGAAGAGGATTTGCAAAACTGACTCTTGAAAGAGTTTGAATGTGCTAACGTGCTCTCTTGAAACTCCAAATACAGCACAGAGTAGAACCATAGAATAATTTCTGTTGGAAAGCACCACAGAAGGTCACCTTATCCAACCCCATGCTCAAAGCAGAGTCAACATGACAAGGTTCAGTCAAGTTCTAAATATCCGCAAGTAAGCAGAGTCCACAGCCTCTCAGGGCAACTTGTTCCAGTATGTGGTCACCCTCATGGCAAAAAAAAATAATCCTTATAACTAATGAGAACATTTTGTATTGTAACTTTTGTCTGTTGCCTTTCATCCTGTCACTGTATATCTCCAAGAAGACTCTGTCTCTGTCTTTTCTACGTTCTCCCATTAGGTAGCTGTAGACAGCAATAAGATATCCCCTTAGCCTTCTCTTCTTAAAGCTGAGCAAATCCAAGTCTCACCCTCTCCTTGTACGTTATGTGCTCCAGAATACTTCATATATAGTGGTTCTGATTACTAAATAAAATGTAAATCAAAGAAGCTTTGGTAGACGACAATTTCTGAGACTATTTAAAATCAGAAGTGAAAATCACTTACTAGCATCATTTACAATTTTAAAGCACAGCTCACAGCTGTCCTAGTTACGTTCTTATCAATCTCTTCTGGACAAGTATTCTCAAGTCCTTTACCTCATCTAATGTTTTCTAATTCTCCTCTCAAGAAAATTTACTCTCAGGAAGTCATTGAGAGTTCACAATCTAATTAAATGGAAACACTGTATGATAAAATTTACCACAGATGCACCAACCAAGAGCTAAGTAGAGCTCACAGATTCTCAAATTTGAAAATTCCTGATCAAAATCTAGGCCACTTTAGAAACTCTACAAACAGTATGTCCAAACCAAAGAATAATGAAGTTCTGCTACTGTAATATCTTCTGGATCTCAACACAGTTCAGTACCATTATCACTTGAACAAATGCATAGCTTTAACGAACATGAAAAAAAATGAAGAGTTTGTCTACAATTCAAAACATTTCACACGTCTGCAACTATGTATGCACTTTGCTTGGGGACTTAACTCTGCTCTTTCGCTTTCCTGGGAAAGGTAATAATTTAAAGTTCATAATAACTGAACTACAACCTGGAGTAGAATTCCACACCACTATAAAACTGTCCTCTTTGTAAATAGGATCTTTATGTTGTGTTCTATATTTCTAATATTACATTTACAAAAAAAAAAAAAAAAGAATTTCAGCTTTGGGGGACCAGGATCCCATACACCATGTTCAGCTCCATTATGATTAGATGTGGTCTAGCGAAATGGTTTTCGTACTGTACCCTGTTTCTGTAGGTCTTCTTAATTTCAATTGTATTTGATTTAGCTGTAAAATTCAAATATTTAGACATTTTTTTTAGATCTGCCCTAGTCTAGTCTAGGAGTCTCAGAGTCTTAATATTCTAAATATTCAAATATTATTTCAAATAATCTTTTTTTCCCCCAGATATTCCCTTTTTTTGGTCACACAAAGATACAATAAGACTGTAAACATATACTTGAAAAGCAGCTGGAAATCTATGTCCTGCTTTCCTTTTCAATGTACATCAATTTAGAGACAGAAGACTAACTAATGAATTAGCCTTGCAGGGGTGGAAGAAAGCCAAAACACTGCCACATTTTTATCCTGCGTGGAGAAGCAAAATTCTTATATTTGAATAAGAATAGCCAACGATGGGGATGCACGATATGACTAAGAGACTACAGACACAATCCTTTGGGGTCCAGCTGCAAACACATCTAATGTAGAGTTATTAAGGCTCCTAACTGAGACCATGAATATCATCCACAGTCATAGAGGTAGCCATTGTGGAACAGCCATCTCCTCTTGCATTCACTACTACTACCCACAACTGCTAAGATCTTTCTGAATTTTTCTCAGCTTTTTCTAAGCTTTCCTGATCACTGCACTGCTGAGAAGAACCAAACTTCAGGATTTGGGCGGGGGGGGAATGAATGCATAGGACTCCTGGTTCTCTTTCTCCTCACTGCAAATTCCTGTAGATTGTCCATCCAAAATAACTGATTATCCCCCAAAAAGTACTGAATGATTTCAAGAGTAGTGATGCACAGCCTTTACCAATGCTTTTATTTTAAGACTCAAAGACACACAAATTGATATTTAAAGAGTGCTCCCTGAAGAATTTATAACACCCAAATCTGCTACATTGAGAACAGTGACGTTTGTTGACGGGAATGAAGAAATATAGCCATTTAAATTGTTCAACATAATTAAAATACTCCTAAATAGCTACTTCTAGAGAAGAAAAATACTACAGTTTCACAGATAAAATATCAGTTCCTCCTTAGACCGATTTTAAATAAGGCTTAAGTGGGATATCAGTGACTGACTGAAATATGCTCCTGTATCCTTAGCTTCTCCAGAGAGGATTTCCTCTGATTCAAAATAGAAATAGTCTAATGGCTTTAACTCCACTGTGGTTCTGGAACTAAAGAAAGTAGGCTCTCTTCCCTGACATCTTCCTTCGATCTGATATTAAGACACATTCAGTTGCCTGTAAATTCTTTCATTAGCCACTATATATCAGACTTTCAGAGGTACTGTGTGCCAGAACTCTGGCTTCAGAGGGAGGGGAGCATGCTGGAAGATTGTATCTATGTACAGTCCAACATCTTCATCAATGATATATTACACTGAAAGGCACCAAATACATCAGTATCATTTTACAAAAGTGGACGTGCTAAAGTGCAGCTGTGCCCAGCTGCCTGAGCAAGTAAATTTCTTTGCTCCTAACAGTTGGACTCAAAGAGCAGGGCTGGTGCCAAAAGCCAAGGGGCAAAGCTGTGCAGAGGGTGCAGAAGTACCAGGGCATACTGGAGTTCAAAGCAGGGGGAGGGATTAGTTCCATGCTGTGCATGTGAGCAACAGCAGTTGCAGTGTGACATTATAAGGAGATAAAGACAAGGATAAAACTATTTCCTAGGCACAGCACAAAAGTTTCTAGAGTGACAATTCTTTGAAAGCTCATGTAAGTTCCTACAAAGTGCCTTTCACGAGGAAAGGCTTCAGATATTTCAGTGAATAAACTGTTCATGCCAAATATTAACCTGACTGTGGTAGAAATTTTGCTCAAATTCAACTTTCTGTAATGCTTAAAGGTATATGTACCCTCTTCATTTCAATAAACTGGCAAAATTTCTGCCTCCTTGAACCTCTCTTTGCAGTAGAAATTGCATAGAAACATCAAAGATATCAAGACTGTCCTGGGTGTATAACAGCAAATTTCTAGGAAAGCACAGACTGAAGGCTCTTGATGAAAATGCTATTCTATCAGGCCCACGTTCTGTGGAGACTAATTCACTTGCCTAATGCATAAGCGAACCCATCCACAGTTCCAGGCTGCCACAAGCAGACTGCTTCTAGTACTTCCTTTGGTTCGGTTAAAGTCTCTCTACGCTCTCCTGCATGCCATGGTGTGGGTGTCGAACAGAAACCCACCTATAGCAACTCTCATCTGTTTGCTGCTCGCTTTTTAAAACTTATTTTCCCTTTTTGAAGATATCATCCCTATGGCATCTTTCAAATCACATTACTTCTTAACATTGACAATAAAGCTGGTAAATCTGAACGAATAGGAAACATGTCTTTTACTTGCTCATTGTGCAAATAACAACTTTCAATCAAAATAACTGTTCCCAAACGGTTAGTACCAGGTCCTTCACTCCTATCTGAATTCCTCCTCATATGGAGTGTACCTAGAAGTACCTTCTTGGTAGATGTAAGACTGTGAGTGGCCAGAGCTGCTCCTACTTTAGCTGGTAAACTGGCCCAGAATTCTATTCCAGCATCACTTAAAACTTCAGCTTAAAATAGGTTAATACTTATTAACTTATTTTAAGTTACTATTACTACCAGTAAATGGTACCTCAGAATTATGAGAGGTATCACACTGCCAATGTGCATTCACAGCATGGATTCCAGGATACTCTGATCCAGTTGCTTACTGCTGCTGATCCCATTTAGCATGCTAATTCCAACTCCTACTGAAATGGTAGGAAGACAAGACCCTAACTTGTTACAATTAATTTCTATATCGCTGAGGCCATTTCAGCTCACTGAAATGCTCATTCAGAGAAGTTTTCATTACTCTTTGGTTAATGTGGCAGTTAATGTCCTTGAGCTGTATGTTCCTGTGTCCATTTAAAAATGTGGAAAAAACCTGGGTTGCCCTTATTTAGGATACAATCTCCGAGTCGATCATTTGAAAAATCTTCATTTGCAATTGCTCGAGTGGATAGTGAAACCATTTCCTGAATAACACTGCTTGCCTTTCAGATTCTTCTCGATGTTAGAAAAGCTATGTTAATTCTGGATCAGTGTTCCTTAATAAAACAGCACAGCAGTAAACACCAAAAATAAGAGTTTCATGCTTAAGGTACGACATATTAGAAAAATGTAATGTTCTAGCAATGTTTCTTGCTGTTTTACAGTTACATGATAAATGTTGGACTTTCAATCCCTTCTATGTCCTGAGCATTCATTACATTTACACATTTTAGAGTTCTCTACTATTTTTGCAATACATTTTCCTGAATCAGCTGATGACATTTAATGGAATGTTTAAGACACAATATAAAACCATAAATGCTTTTGCTTATTCTGGGGAAAAAAACTGTGCACGTAGATTGGTTTTCAAATTAAAAACTATGTTGGTGTACCCAGCATTTTTGCTTCTGCTATACATATTAAAATATAACTAAATGCCTCTTATGCAATACTGCAGCATAAGTACAAATAACAAGCGTCTGTACTTTACAAGCAGGCTATATGATTAAGGAGCTATTAATGAAGTGAAACAAAACCTCAGTGCTAGAATGTAATAGTCCATGAAATTCTTATGGGGACAAAGGGAATCTGCAGTGAATAAATATTAACCTAAATGCTATAGAAAACATAAAGCAAACAAAAAAATGCATTTTTAAAGCCAAAATTTTGGTAAAAACTGCTGACTACTTAAGGAAAGTCTATTTGCATACCGCAGGGCTCCATCTGCTGTGGAAAACACAGGCTGCAAGAATGATTTAATATTTAATAGAAGTAGTGGCCGTTGTTAATTATAATTTGCACATTTACAAATCAGCACTGATAGCAATACAAATTATGAAATATAAGGGTGTTATGCTGGATACTGGGGAAAATAAGATGACAGACAAAGTTAATGGAGTATCCCTAACAACAGCTCTGTCAGAACACATCAGAGAACTAATCCAGTTACAAAGAGCCTGCAATGGAAAATCTATTTAAAATATTAAAATGCTGTTTGGTAAAAGCTTTTTCATAGTGCATTTTACTTAAACAGTTGCTTATTGCTCATGGGTCATTAGCTGTACACCCAGATGCATTCTGCAAACCGCCATTTGAAAGAACAGTAGAAATTAAATAAGAAATATATTTCTGCAGCATTTTTCCTGAAATCTAGAATCAGCTTCCTGCAGATTGCAGACAGAAAAATAATATCAGCTACTTCCAAGATAGGTGTTGTTGCTGCTACACTAACTACATATTTGCTTTCCTACAAAAAAAAGTAACATATTGTGGAGAAGTTGACTTTTTTGAAAAATGTTCCAGGCCCAGAAGGCACTCCAAGTGGATTAAGAGACCAATATGAAGAAGACATTCCAATACCATAGGCCTGTTTGTAGTTTAAGACTTAACATTACTGTGATTTCAACACTGAAGCTATAAATTGACTCTTATTTAGTAAAAGTACAGAAATTACCATTGAATGTTTTCATTAATCTTCTGTTTCACCTCACTTTTCTTATCATCATGTAATATGGATTACAGATAGAAACCATTAATGCACAAATGCTTTAATAGTAACTTTGTTCACATGCTGATACTGATTTCTGTGTTTTAGCATCAGGTAAGTGGTTTGCAATATAAACCATCAGGCAACCGTAACTCTATTTAATTCAACAGATAGCTTAGCATTTGTGTCACCTACTAAATAAAAGACAAAAGTAGATACAAGGCAAAACCCTGTAATATTCCCAGTATACAGTTCATTGCAATATATATAAGCCAATTGTGCTCCTGTAGTACAGACACACCATATTCAGTCTGTGGAAAGAGACACAACAGCTATCTCCTTAAAGTCCAATACCTTAAGAATGACATATTAGTCTGAAACTCTGTCCATGGGTCACTCTAGCCTGATCTAGAAATGATTTGCAAGCTCACACATTCTGCTGGAAAAAGTCAAGAGTACTACATTTTGGCTACAGGTTCTTTTGCCAATGTATATTGGATTTTCTTATTATTTTGTGTCCGCAAAAGGAAGAATGCAGAACTAGGCAAACTGTCTCTTGCTAGCTAGGTTGGTGGAAATGGTCTGGGGAACCAAAACTGCTGTTATAGGGGCACAGTACTCCAGTTATGACATAACCATGAGCCTACAACAATCTTTCTGTTCTATCTGTTTTTAGTGAGTATAGTTTGTTCCCTAATCAGAAGAGCTTCATTTAGTCTTCATCTTCTTACTAGCCCCACTAGCTGTATATGTAAACATATGAAGTTAACATTTATTTTACTGGAGTGCAATTTAAGGTGCACCTAGTTGTATTAACTTCAGTCACACAGTGTCAGTACCCCTCCAAAAAATCTTGTTCTTAAGCATCTAATGAATAACAGTATTTCAGTGTCAAAAGCAGCACCCTCTGGTGCAGAATCAGTATCTGCCCATTTTCACCTCATCATTTCCTTCCCTTAGTCATGGGTTTCTATAAAGAAATTTTTCTTACAAATCCATGCCTGCAAAAAGAGGAAAACAAGATTTTGCTATTTTTGACTCTTGAGTCTCTATTTATTGTGGTACAATCAGAAAGGTGATTATACTACTATCAAATTAATGCCCAACAATTGCATAATGCACTGACGTTGTTTTTTTTTACAAACCTGTTTCCTTGTGCTTTTTGGGGTCTGTAAGGATCAGTAGCTCTTTTACAAGATGTGTGATGATGGGGGAGACAAATGGTCCAGAATTTTAGGCAGCCTGTTCTAAGACAAGCTGCCAAATCCTCATTTGACCACTGATGTCCTAGTCCATAGTAGCTGAGGGCAATCTCTGCTTTTTGTTAGGCAATAATTCTACTTCACAAAGAAAATATGTTTCAAGACACAACATTGATTGCTGCAAGTTTCTCTCTTTTGCAAAACACAAAAATCTCTGATTAGCACAAGAACTAAGAAATGAAAAATAAAAATAAAATGGTTCAAGCAGAGAATGCAATTCTGTTTTATGAAAACCAGACAAAAATAACATCAGATATTTTTATATTCCTTTTGTGTTACGCCAGCAGTGCAAAGGGGGCATAAAGAATACCTTAATACATGGCTGAAAACATTCTTCTCACCAGAGGCTCCTCAGACCACTATAAAACCTAGGTCACCTGATCTCAGGGCATGAGTACTATGTAGAACAGGCCAAAGAAGAAACACAGCAAGAACATGAAATATCTCCTCAGCATGGTTAGTGGAGCAATTATTCGGCAGCTGTTACTCAATTTGGCACTATTATCTCTATTTATACTAGAGACTATTTTTTCCTTCAGCAATCTCTAGGGTCAAGGCATCAGAAAAGCGCAGAAAAATCACCGATGTACCCATTGTTTTTACTTTGTCAAGTGTAGGTCTAGTAAGCATATGAAATTCCATCCTAAATATACAGAAAGACCATTAATGGTTTACTAAACCATCATTACTCCATAGCCGCTGAGGAACAAGCAGTGTAGAATAATCTGTGGGGGGTGGAGGAAAAAGAAAATTAAACTTCCTACAGGAAACAACTACTAGCATAGTCCCTCTGTGTTCACCCTGGCCTGCCAAGCCTATGTCATTTTAACATCTACATGCTCATTTATTATGCCATTGGTCACATCAAACAGCCACGCAAGTTGCAATTTCCAGAGACCAAATAACATATAACTACCATTTACTCCTCAGAAGTCTCTTCTGTAGTAATCATTTTCATTCTGGGTCAAATATACACTTTGCAAAACACATCTAACAAATTTATGTGTGTTCCTCCAAAGTCATCAAAGCATTTTCACACAATAGTCCATAATGAGTATAAAGAACCTGCTCTATTTACCAGGCATTGTAATTCCTTGCTCAGAAATGTGAAAATAGAGACACATAGTAAATTTCCTCCCCCACTTGATCTCTTGATAGCAGGACAAAAGGAATAAATGATTGCAAGGATGGTGAAGATGTTTCCTTTTGCATAATTAAACTGTACTTGGCTGCAATAATGAAAGGTTAGGTGATACAGACACCTCTATTCCCTAATCCAGTAGATCAGACCTTCCTGAAAGGTACCTAAAACCCTAGTACCAGCAAGTACATTTTGTTGTAGGAGTAAGCAAAGTAGCCAGAAGGGCACTTTCTGAAAATCAACAGCGTTCTGCAGGATGACTGGCACTCAAGCTCCAAGGAAATTCATAGCAATGTGGTATCCCACACATATTGTAATTTACGTAGTCCTTGAGACTAATTATATTGGAGATCCCTCCAAATCCTGGAATGTCTCATGGCTGGGAAAGTGCAGTGATAAATAGCTAATGCAGAAATTGGGCTTGAACAGTGGCAGAAACTGGACTTGAATGTTGGATTTGAATGTTTCCTGCAGGCCACAGAGCAGTTAGTTACGCTCTTGAGGTTTAGCCAGTAGCCACTTCAGATAAGATCTGAATGTTGTTCTAAAGGTAAAAAACTTCATGACCACCTCTCAGTGCCAAGCCATCTGGAACTGTGATAACTGTATTTCAATAGTCTCTTCGAGAAGAAATATTTTCTCTGGACTCTTTGCTTTGAAGTTTATCAGTATAATGGTTTTTGTCTTTGCAAAAGAAACCAACATGAAATTTCAAGCTATGATACAATATACTTTAAGATACTAAGGAAAAATAAGGTTGCATTAATTATGCTTATAGGTTTTGTTTTAAACTTGCAATATGTGTAGGAAAAAATGACATGGGCTTTTTATTTCATTGCAGTTTACCAAGGAGTGACACACAAGGGACAGAAGAGAGTCTTCCATTCAGAAATCACAAAGTTAAACCCAGACCTTTTAGGGTGTCCTATATTATGCAAGATTACAAACCAGAAACAGACCAAATAATATATTATCTACTGTACCCTACATCCCAACTGTCCTTGCTCTAAAAATATTTTAAACGATTCTCATTTATTTAAAGATAAAGTTCTGAATAACAGGGAATTGCTCAAAAAAAGCAGTGTGCCATCATGTAAGAGCTCTGTGATGCCACATAACTCATCAAATAATCAGCTTTGATTGTCTTTCAGGAAAGTGAGATGAAAGCCATTAACGTTTTATACACTAACAGTAGTAGACAGCAACAGTACTGAATAACTGTTAAATGAAAGCAAATCTGTAACTGTGATGAACTCTGAACACCTACCAACCTCTCTGGGTGTGAGTCAGCTGAAAGAAATGGAATTATTAATGCCTACCACCCAAAATGTAATCCAAAATCCTAATTCCTCCAATTTTGACTGGAATGAGCCAAACCGCATTTTCAGTTTTTAAGTAAGTATGTAGTTTACTCACCCTGTTATTTATGGATTTCCTTAAATTCTGTTCAAATCAACAAAATTGTGTGCATAAAAGCGTATTTTATAAAAAAACTTGCATAAAAGCAAGTTTGCCAATGACACAAAACTCGGTGGTGCGGTTGACGTGCTGGAGGGAAGGGATGCCATCCAGAGGGACGTGGACAGGCTTAAGAGGTGGGCTCATGCAAATCACATGAAGTTTAATCAAGCCAAGTGCAGAGTCCTGCACCTGAGACGTGACAATCCCAGGCACAAATACAGGTTGGGCAGAGAATGGCTAGAAAGCAGCCCTGAGGAGAAGGACTTGGGGGTGTTGG
>JAOXNO010000004.1:17316842-17395756 GCA_028565335.1 Limnodromus scolopaceus | reverse complement strand
GCAACCTGCTCTAGTGGGAGGTGTCCCTGCCCATGGCAGGGGGGTTGGAACTAGATGATCTCTAAGGTCCCTTCCAAACCAAACCATTCTATGATTCTATGATATTCTCAAGTGCCTGGGTTAGAAGACTGCTGTTGGCTCAAATGAAAACCCAAACCTCAGCAGACCTGGCCATCCTGATCCATGTTCGCAGAAGTACTGCTACGCCAATAAGTAATCATTAAGTCTGTCACTGGGCATGTCATCAGCAGTTTACCTAGGATGATCCTATGTAGTCACCCTGGTGAGGTTACCATCCAGGCCAGAGCCCTGAGACAGACTCATGTAGTGACCACAGCCACTGCCAGCTGCACCAGCCACTGTTGGAGCCTGAGGTAAATACAGAACCTTTACAGAAATAGCCTAGAGCTACAAGCTCAAAGATTCACCTCTAAAGTGATGCCCTGTTGGATGAAAGCTAAGAACAGACCTTGCATCACAGATCTCATCTAACACACTGACTAATAATCGTGTCTTTTCTAGAACCACCTTTTTGTTTCTGTAGTTTATTATTTTAACACAGGAATTGTTCTTGTTCCAAAGCATAAATGGAAGTGTTCTAGTGTACCCCAAGAAAAAATTCCCAACTACTTTTGGACATTTAACTAAATACTTGAACAATTCCCTTTTTCTTATGCTTTTAGCTAGCACCATATGTATTTACAGAATCAGCAGGGACTAGTTTTATTCAAAATTACATTCTTTTGTCTTTTGAGAAGTTGTCTTATAACTTTCAAAAATTATATAAATAAATTAACCTGACAGAAAATGTCTTAACTAGGCACAGATGCATGTGAGTGAGGAAAATATAGCAAAAAGGAAGTTACCAACTGAAAAAAAATTCAGAATATACAACATCATAAAAATAAAAGTATGGCTGCCAAAAGTGTGCCTTTTTATTATTGTCAGCGAGTTTCTTCTATATTCTTATTGATACCTCCACCTTTCATACGCTGCTGCCATATAACTCCAGCCATGACATTCATCCACGTTGTTTACTTGTGGCATCCTTCACTTCCTAATGGGTCTTTTCTCTTTATTTAGATCCAACATAAAAGCATCCTTTCAAGTTTGTTTTTAAAGAGGAAAACAATTTCCCCCAACTGAATCAATTAAACATCTAATATAGGTGCCTAGACTAGTGCTTTAGGCTTTTTATCTAGGCAGGGAATGTTCAGAGGCACAAAAGAGCCCTGAAATAATCTCCTTGAAGCTCCACTAAAATGTCACTATGCCCATAAGTCAGTCACTTACACCACACACCTACAGCTAGATCCCTAAACATATTTTGAAAAGATATGGGGTGAGATTTTCAACAGCATTGATCTAACTTTACTGCAATTTAAGTCATAGGAATTTTACCATTAACTTAAATGCGACCATTTAAGGCAATGCTAAGTGCTTCTGAAAATCCCATCTGTAATCTCCTTTTAAATTGATGGTTAGGAAAACTGGACCAAAAAACAATCATTGCTTATTTTAGAATCTATACATCAGCAACGTGTGAACATGATATAGTCTGTGCACATATAAGAATAAATGCATGCATACATATAAATGAACTGAATTTTTGTGTTGACAGATTATTTGCCAAGTTAAAGCCAAATGTGATTTAAAATTACCACGATATTACACTGAATAAAGAGGATTTATAATGGAAATACTAAAAGAACCTCTGTAATAGTGATCCTGCTAGGCACTGCTGTAACAACATATATTTCACTCTTTTCAGTTACTGCTGTTTTTCTCCTTTCTCTGAATGTTTGAGAACAGTAAGTGAAATGTTAATTTTTTTAAGTCAGAACCATCTAGCTAAACCATCCAAATCGTTTTTGTATACAGAGATTTTATTTCTAATCTTTCTCTGCAAGCTGCTTTGTTAAATCCTAATGACAACTTTTATGCATAATGCATAAAATAAACTTTACCAATATTTAACACACTTTTATAAACATGTAAAACCTCTTCGTAAGTGAGATGACACACTGCAGGGCATGCAGTTGCAGTACACTGGGAAACCACACTTCCTAGATGACTGAAGGCATCTGCTCTGTGCCGTTAATTTCTCAACATCGAACACATGTAGTTATCTTAGAATAGCGGTGCATCATATTATCCATCTTTTTTTTTATTAATAGACAAGTACATTTTATTGCATGTATAATATGTATACTGTTCAAATCTATGATCTTTTTTCTTTTATTCTATGAATGTTTATATTTCCTAAAAGAATAGGGTGAGAGGAAGATAGCTTCTTACTTTATCAACACACTTTATATTAGCAAATAAATACCTATAAAAATATATGCTAACAAGGAATCACTCAAAAACGGATGCTATAAATCTTCCTTACACAAGAGGCAAGGAAATCAGAATAATAACAATGTATCACTAGCCTGTGTCACTGAAATGATTTGTTTTACTCCTTTATCTTTACCATATCTAAACTGACTATAATAAATGAATAATTACTCTGAATACAGTGGAGTTAATTGAAAATCTGCTTGAAGTATAAAACCAAGAAATCATAACAACAAATACAAGGTTTAGCCAGTGTTTAGGAACTTGTCTTTGTCAATAATTTTTAAGGTTCAGTGTAAATGATACTGTTTACCATAGTACATCATCTAACATTACTCCAGAAAGTCATGAATTATTTCAGACTTCCTATGAATATTAATAGTCTTTAGAGTCATGGTATTTCATCAGCATACACCCAAGTATTAAAGTCTTATGGGATTTGACTTTTCAAAATGAAACCAATTTAATTCGAGTTTGTTTTATTCTCAAACCCTGATTTCTAAGTCCAGAGAGGGTGTACACTTTCACGCGTGTGAAGCTCAGGCTTTCCTCGAATGTGATAGGTATGTCACTCAACACAGGGACAAGCTGATCAAAGCACCCACCTGGACACGCACTTCCTATTGTGTGTCTAAACCAACTGGATTCCTGAGAGGAGCATGCATTAGCATTGGTATAGGCAAAATTGTGTTGCTGCTTCCTGCTTAAAAAAACAACAAAACCAGTCCCTCCTTGGAGACAATGCACTTGTGTATTAATCAGGAGGCCAAAAAGAAAAAAAGAAATATTCTCTGAATGAAGGCCATCCCTGAAAGATAAACAGTTCATTCTCTTGGCCAATAGAAATTTCCTGTTTCATCTTCTTCTCAAAACTGTAAGTCCAGAATTTGCAATGAATCTGGGCAGCATGGATTTCTCTTTCTTGAAAACAAACACTTAGTAATAAAGGCTTACAAGAAAGTAAGTGCACTTACCCAGTTCTGTCTCCATTGAACCTGACCTGCAGATTGCTTGTTTCACCCCTACAAGTGTTGTCATAAATTTGACTAGGGCTGAGGTTAAAAAGAAACATGATGCGTAAAGTAGCTTCCACACAGAATACACAACAAGAGGGAAAGCTTCCACTCTTTCCCCATACACATTCTTGTGCAGCTCTGCTATATTACTTTATTCATAATGCAAGCCAGAAGCACCAGATTTGAAATTAGGTTACCACAGTAGAGGGCAATACTGCTCTCAGGCAATCACATATGTCCTTTGTAAACTGCAGCATATATACAATTACTGCACAGGAAAGTCACTGCGTTGGCTGTAGAACTGGCTCTCTATAATCAATAACTCTACACATGTAAAAGGAAAGATCATACGTTAAGTGTTGCTATTATACCACTGTCGTCTCCTACAGCAAACTGACTATTTACACAGTATTGCAAACAATATAAACATATATTTACTGTATAGTTATAACCAGCTTGCACTAATGGCACAGGAAACATTCCATTCTTTAACTCTGGAGTTAAAATAACAAGCGATAAGACATGGCATTGCCAAAAGTTCTTGCTGACAGCCCTTGCATGCAGATGCTGGTTTTTCCTTTGTGAAGGTTTTCCCTTCTACTGGTCATATTTTCATCATTTTTCTCATGGTAGCCTCAGAATTTTCAAGAATAACAATACCTACTTCTGAGTATATTTGCACACAGAAAATATCCGTTATTATATGACAGATGCCTGGCAAATCTGCATAAAGCTTCTTTGGAAAATACAAATTCTAAGAAATTTTGAATAGTCAGACTGTGCATCCTGGAAAAAGAACCGGTGCAGTGTGTATGAAGTCAGCCTTAGCAGACCTAACGTAAGTAAGCCCTGCATGCTATAAATATTGTCAATCCTATCCTTGTACCTGAACCAGGAAGGGAACGACTGAGGCAGCAAGGTCACCTTATTCCGTTAGCCAGGGAAAGCTTGTTCTCTTCATTAAGGCAAAATCCAGCAGCTGGGCACAGTCCTCTCCGAACTAACCTGCACTCACATGGCACAGTGAGTGGGATACACTCTCTGCCAAATACTTGCTGATGGCAGAAGCAGGAAGAAATTCAAGATGCTTGGTTTCAACTCCAGGTTTCCGGAGGAAGTTCTAGCTTTTCATAGTATGATTACCTTTTGTTCTTTTGCCTCCAAACACATTCCATTCCTTGTTGCTCTGACATGTCTCTGCTACTCTTGCACTCCCTTTCTTAACGCCCATCCTCTTCAGTTCAAATCTCTTGTTTCCTCTACAGTAGCTCTCTTATTTTCTTCTCCCTTCTACTTCTCATGTTTCCATTTCTGAGTCCAGCAAATTTTTCTACTTTTCTCCATGTTCTGCTGGATTGTCTCAACAGAAAGTTCCTGTGCCTAGTATCACAGTTGTACCTGGAGGTGTGAGGACAATTCTATTCAGCATCCCTACAGGCCTGGAGCACAGCATGTTCAGTGCAGATGAATTCTTCAGGGAATGTAAATAGAAAAACAAAACAAAAACAAACAAACAAAAAACCAAAAACAAAACAAAAAATCCCCCAACCTACTCAGCCTGTAGAAGCAACGATTTTTCTGATATATGTAATAGGAACCAATTTAGGATAAATTTTCACACCAGCATAACCCTGCCAAATTTCAACACCCATGGCAGAAAAAGAGCTTTTCAAGAAGCAAGAATATTCCTCAGGCAGACAAAGAAATTGTCTTCTCATAACCTTTTACTTGGAAACAACTAAAGTGTTAGAGCTTAATCATCAAACATACTGTGTTTGGGACAGATGCCTGTCGTGGAAAATGCCAGCTAAGATGCTAAAGTTTGGTAGAGTTATAAACTATTAATTCAGCAATAGCAATAAAAGACCGTTATCAGTGGCTTATTTCTAAACTCTGACGGTTGTGACGAGAAACATGATGAGAGTCACACATAAACATTGTGCTTTCAGTTGGCAACAAGAAACTCAGTGCTTATAACCAGAAAAGAATTAAGACTTTGCAATCTAAACTGGACATAGAAGGAAGAATATGTCTTGTGTGGAACTGCATCAAGGACCCTGAATCTTAAAAGGCACAGATTGTGATAGTGTGAGCTGAAGAACCCTGCAGGGCTGGAGCTATAGTGACTAGCAAGTTTAGGGCAGAGATGAATGTGGAAAACTCATGCTTGGTCATCCATTGGAAACTGCTATTGCCATAGGAAATCTGGTCCTGTGATTATCAACCCCTGCAGTTTGAACTCTAGGCAGGTTGCCTCGTATCTGATGACCACCTTCTGCCTGGCCAACGTTTGAAAATGGGAAGCTTATTACTTTAGGGGTTGCTTTCTAATATCAGATTTTACTGAAAAAATGCGCTGAGGAAATGTCTTTAAAGAAGGGAATTGAAAAAAGATGTTTGTTTGACATTCAGAGAAAAGGGTAACAATATTTAAAACTAGACATTAAAAATACTGTAAAATTTCCTAAAAAAAAAATAAAGCCAAATGGAAAGTGAAAACTAGAAAACTAGAAACGTACACTCATCTCTCAGGAGAATAAAAGCAGAGCTACCATTCTGTTGTAAAAGAGGTGTAAGCAGACATAAAATCTATTCTCCTGAGTTTAGTTTTCTTGACAAAGTGTAGCATGCTATCAAGAGACTATCTTATTCTATTACAAGAATTGGTAAGGCCTATTAGCAGACTGTGGAAATGATCCCTAATAAAAAGTCTTCATAAAACAAGGAATTCTCTTGATTAAATTGTTATTGCATGAGTGGACATACAGCAAACGTTCACCTCTTTGTATATGAGAAATCATATATATAGGACAAGATACGCCTTTTAGAAATTGTGCCTTCAATTAGTAAAGAAGGAAAAGATCCCTTCTTCAAAATAATTTCACTTTTTACATGGAAGCAGAAACATACCTATCAGAAGAAGGATTATAACAAAGCAGCTGGAACACTGGAACCTCTGTAATGTATCGCACATTTTAATCATGTTTGATACAACACTCTTTATATGGATATCAATTACACTAATGACTCTTACATAATACCCCTGGGTGCCTAAGGGATGCGTATTGTCACCTCCCTTTTGTCATAAAAATAGAGAGTAGTTCTATATACACACTAAAGTAGTTTCTTTCATTTTTATATAATGAATGAGTAACACTGTAAAAAAAGACATTTTATCCCATATTAGTTTAGCAAACAGAAGAGATTTCACATATGACAGTGCTAAATATACTCTTAAGCTGCTAATAAAGACAAAGCCTGAGGGGAAAAATTCTAATGATGAGCAATGCCAGAAGTTTTTATTTCTGGATCTAAAGTAAAAATGTTTCACTTAGGTATAGTTTTAGAAGCATCATAGAAGAAACCAGGATTTCCAATAATTTTTATCTCTAATAAAATCACTTGAATTAATTTGAGCTTCATTATAACACTGAAAAAATGCTGTTAAAGGTACTGTTATTTGCGTAACTTGCCTGTGTGCATTTTATTGAGTAATGAAAACCGAGAGGTTTCATCTGTAAATGATCTACGCTTTCCCAAGCAATTGCCTAGAAAACAGTACAGACTCAGTGGTAGTCTATACAGAGCTGGCAGGACACAAGACACTGTTTTTCCTCACTCCCATGAAAAGAATCAGAGAATCAGACAAAAGGGGAAACCAGTTTCATTGTGGATTTGATGAATTTTAAAACAAGCACTTCAGTATTTTATCCCTCTGAGCTGGTTCTACCTTAAACGCCTGCAAAAATAAAGTATCCCCTGCCTAAAAGTTTTCCTAATGCTTACATGGGAACACGAGTGGGCAATGACAATGGTGCTGTTAAGCTTTGGCCACTGTCTACCCTATTGAACAAGACAATCTCATTATTTTCTTGTACTTGTGTCAGGCTGCACCCATCTGGGATGCATTGGCTCGTGCATAGGATTGTAAGTGCTTTGGGCCAGGGACTCTCCTTTGTAGCATATATAAAAATATATGAAACAGTATCTGTGACCAGGGCTTCTAAGCACCAGTGGAATACAAGTAGGACTAATAACCAAAAGTATACAGTGTGATTAATATTCCCATTTTCTTTGTCCTGTTAATTGCAGTTAATTGAATTACCTGCAATTCTTAAGGCAGAGTTACGCAGAAAAATAGACAAAAAAGTGTGGCCTCTCTAATACAGTGCTCTGCCCTGGCTAATTTATCACAATGTGTTTTCCTCATCAGATCTTTGGCTTCTTTGGTAACCTAAATAGTAGCATGGCAATTAAATTTATCCCAATTTTTCAGCTGCTTATGGGATTTTCATACATTTTTCTCTATCCCAAAGTTCAAAGCCTTCTAATGTATTTCTCAGTGCTAATTAAATCCTGATAATACTGTGAGTTGGCAGGAATTCCATGGCATTTGCACAAAGGGGAGCCTGGTAACAGGACAACTCTCCAGAATCCTACATCGCTGTGAGGTGCCCTGGAACTTGCTGTCCTCCTGCAGCCCTATCATTTTGAAGAGTTTTTTTAATCATAAAAATGAAAGGAGCCCACAGCAACCTGAATATGGCAAAGCAATTTGTATTCATGCATGTTTTCTCAATCTTAGTTTTGACCTTCTGAGATAATGTATAAAAATACATGTTGGATAGCTTCAGATGATTTTTTCATTTGTAATTATTTAACACTGATTTTGATTCAGCTATGAAAGCGGATGTGCCTGTCCCATTTTGAACAAAAAAAGTAAAACTTCCAGGATATTTAAATATTTAAAAGTGGCAATTGCATATGCATAGCAAGTAACTACCTCTCCAAGATACTTCAGAAAAATTGTATTTAGTAGAGTACTTGTGATAAATTATGTATTTATTGTAACAGGGTCAGAAGCTGTTACAATTTACTGTA
The DNA here is from genome assembly GCA_028565335.1 of Limnodromus scolopaceus. Lineage (NCBI taxonomy): Eukaryota > Metazoa > Chordata > Aves > Charadriiformes > Scolopacidae > Limnodromus > Limnodromus scolopaceus. Next base: position 17,387,519 of record JAOXNO010000004.1, on the reverse strand, counting down.
CTTGGTCAAAAATTCACTTTTATAAAAAGTACTTCAGTGTTTCAATGTACATTTAAATGAGAACTTGGATGTGCCAACCACATTGATTTTCATGGTAGGCAAGTTAAACATCTGAGGTCAAATTTTAGTGTGACTTACAGGGGTATAAAAAACCAAAGAATAGTAACTCTACCAATTTTTGTGTATTTAGCATTTCCTTACAGATAAAAAATATTAAAAAAAAATTTGGAAGTTGGCATATATTTTTCAAGAACAGGATAAGCACTGTGTACATTGTGCTGCTGTTGTGCTAATGAGTAATGCAGGAGAATGGCTTCTAACAGAGCAAATGGATGAAAGGCAAATGTCAATAAGCGAAATACTGGGTTTGAATCTTAATACAGAGCTGAATTTTAAAAATTCCTTTATTCATGTACCTGTACACATATTATGTGAATATAAAATCAGTTCTCAAAGTTAATTCTCAAACTATTATATAAACTATTATATAAACTATATATAGAATACATACATATTGTATATACTAGAAATATTATATAGTTTCTACTTTTTCAGTGTATCCTGCTGTCATCAGTAATAGCTACCAGAATTCTTTACATTAAGGTCCTGGAGGTGTCCTTAATAAACTCTAATAACGTCACTGTTATAGGAAACTTTAGAATTGAGACAGAGAGGAAGTTCTCAACCCACAGAACTATCCTGGGCATAGATCCAGCCAAAGAAACTTAACAACTGCCCATAATGTACTGGAAACCCCAGTGACAGCCAGCCTTTCTGGGTGGGAGAGTGGAAGGATGGATGGAGAAGTGAGAGAAATATGCCCTGGACCACTCTCCAGTACCCATCTGACCTAGGTCATAGCTTAAGCAAACCATGCCAGGAGAGCAGGCTTTTCCAACTGTGTACTCATTTAGTCCTAAAGTTCATCACATTTCAAGAACAAAAGTTCAGGTTTTAAATTCTCGTCAGATCCTCAGGTAGATGTGATTGAGCTCCATGTAACTGTGCAATTGTGCTTCTCTTTTTCCATTAGGAAGATACTAAAAAGTTGCTGCTGTCTATGACTGCTACCTGTGCAATGCATTGAATGAGATTGAAGTCAGTAGAAAAACATCGCAGGTGATCATGTAACTAAAGGCTCTGCTGCAGTGAATATCCATACAGAGACAACATTTAAGTATCACAAGCAACCTACGTTCAACTTTTCCCAATTTACAAACACTTGCCTGCAGCCTCCATACTGCAGCGTGACCACACTGCTTTCACATTGCAGAGGTTACATAGTCTGTAAGAGTCATGACAGTAGTGCTGTGTGCTGTGTAGATACTCATAAGAGCTTAAATTAGCTAGCTCCAATCTCGGTAGCTGTCTTGCTCTAGTACTTGAAAGCGACTGCCTGCTGCAAAATCTTCATGACAGGTAGGGTTAATTGGCCCACATTAAGCCTCATGCTGCTATGGCAAGAAAGCAACAAACCTGGTTTAAAGTTAACTTCCATCTACTGATCTCATACTGCTGTCATTACTCTGTTGACCAGTCCTGATTGTGCAACTGTAATCCAGAAAGAGTCATTTTAATATAGTTCTTTCTCATGAAAATTAATTTACAAAACATTTTAAACTCACTTAAGTGCATAATAAGTCCGCATTTCTTCATCATCACATTCTCTCACAGACAATACGGAACAGTTGTGCATCAAAAAAAAAGCTTTTATGCATATATAAAATAACATATAAATATAGAAAATTATTGCAATTCCTTCCCTTAGGGAATTTATCTAATTTCTACTTCATAAGTTTTCATCACAGAAAGAATACATCCACTTCTCAACAGTTGAAAAGAACAGTGAATAAAAATAAATGGCCTCTGTGTTCAATCCATGAGCTCAAGAAAAACCTCCTCCTTCTTTTGTTCTAGATCGTATTTTCTTCAGCTACATTATCTTGTATGTTAGCCAATGTTTTCTAGTGGGGATTTTTGGCTAATAGAAAGTACCACTATACATGAAGTAAAACTGAATGTCTACTGAATGTCTGAAACACTGGATATATAAGCAATAACACACTGGAATAGGCACAAGATGCTACAGCCCAGCTTTTTAAATACTGTTCAATATGTACATGTACACACGCATTTGCACTGAAGTGTCTTTCCCAAGAAAGAAGCATAGAGGAACAAGCTGGCACAAATCATTAATTTTATAATATACAGGTGGAGATGGAGATGAAGGACCTTCTCAAAGGGAAGAAAAATACACAATTCTAACGCAATTGATTTTCTCAGTAGACTGCTAGAAACTTTCCTTTCCTTTTACTAATTTGGGGCAATGTACTTTCCTGGAGATATAGCTCTACCTACTCTTTCCTGAGTCAGAGAAAATTAAGCTTAATTTCTGTGAGGACATGCAATTCAGCAAAAATTTTAAGCAAGAACTGAATTTTCATTAGTTAGGATTTTCTAAATGAAAATTGCGTAGCTGATTTTGGTAAGTTTGATCTTGTCCCTAGTTTTCTGTTGGTATGTGAAACTAAGAGGGATTCACCTTACGTTTCTTTATAGTGTCTGTATTGAATGAATTTGGCCACATTTTCATGTTTAGTCATGATTCACATACACCCAGGTAGCACTGATAATAGCAGAAAAGCAACACTGACTTTATAGTATTACTCTCACTTTATACTGAAAATGCAGTAGAACTTGCATGCTACATGTGTACTTTGGATTCCTTAGTTGTTTGATCACATTGATGAAGGGATATGCAATCAATCTCCCACTAAGACAGTGAGTAGTATTGGCCATAACTCATTACTCCATCAAAGGATTTGGCATTTCAATCGATGGGAAATGATGTGTGATCATTCTAATTTATTATACATCATTTCCCATCAATCGGTGTGCTGAAGCCTTCACATAATAAGTAGTTACAGACACTGTCAATCATTCTTGGTCAAATACCTCTGAATGCCACCATTTGGTGCACCTTCAGCTATTCATCCAAATTGCAAATATTCACCCAAAACATTCAGCAATCAGGCTGCAACTAGAGGTACATATAAAAGACTCATAAAAGTGCTTAGGAAGATCTCAAAAGCTTCAGGAACACATGGAACTGAAGAAAAGAGGCTTATCATGAAAGTGCACTTTTTAAAAAAAGCATTAAAATTATGAAAACCAATCTCTAGTGGAACAGTGAGTACAGCTAGGAAACGACTGAAAAAGTGCAAGCTTCAGTACTGCACTGGATTTTAGCAGGATCATCTACTATACTGGCCACCTTACTGTAAGAAGGTTCTAAATTCTGCTTACTTGTGTCAGCACATTTCCTTTCGTCTTCATTGAGTTGTATGGGTATGTAAAGCCAGGCCACAGTTAATCTTTACCCTACTGATGAGATTAAAACTCTTGAAATCAGCCCTGAGCCTTAAATGTTCCTTTCCTCTCCAAAATTCCCTTTAAAGTTCCCTCTCCATAATTCTCTTTGAGGTCTCCTATTTACTCCCCAGTAAAAACTGCCAAAATTACTCCCTCTATTAATCATGTTTTCAAAAATAATTATGCATTACTCAACAGTTTACTTAATACACTACTATCTTGTATGATTTTACTCTGTCACTCTAAATATCAACAATGTCCAAAGGGTCACAGACTCCTTCCAATCCAGAAGTGTGACAACGACAATAAGCACTATCAAGTTTCTTATTAAAGCAAAACAAAACACACTTTCAGTGACAATTTTGCTTCTGGACTTATTTTGGGAATCCACTTGACCACTACATCTGCTTCCTAAGGCCACTGCACCTCTTTTTTACCAGATCACTATGACACTTAGTGATTAGCAGTTATTCTTTCACAGGAAAGTATTAACCCATCTAGTTAAAAACTCCAGTCCTCAAGAAATCACTTTGCATTTTTAAACCAAGCCTGCGCTTTCTCATTAGAATTTGCCTGTATTTAATGCAGTCAATGGGTACAGAATATGCTGCCAACAAAGACAGATAAAGCATTTGTGCTAGTAAAGAAGCAACTAAATGTTACCAGAAAACAGTATAACAAGAACTTTCAAAGTCGCAAAATTAAGCAAAAGCAGGGTGACTAGCTCCTATTGAAGGACAGCCAACATCATCTTTAATACAGCAAGCACTCCTGTGATGAATTTCAGATGTCAGACTAGATGATTCAGCAGGGCAGCTCTAGTTCCACTGTGTGCATTATCCCCTCTCATTCTTAGCCATTCTTCTACATTTTTCTGTTTCTCTCCCTAGAAGAGAACTTGTACTATTTCTCTAATACTCATCATTTTCTCCACCTCTCTTTCTTCAAGATATTGTCTTGTCTTCCTGTCTTCCTGTGTGACAAATGTAAAAGCTATTGTATTGAGTTCCATATAGCCATATCTCATTATTGGTAAGCTGGTTAGAGATACTTTGTATGAAACTGCTACATAAAAAAAATACATCTTTCTCTCTTCCCATCCATCCTTCCTATACTCTTCATTAGATTTGTCAGCCTAAAATAATGCAATACTGGACAGTTTAATGTGCCCCCTAATTTGACAGGTTTATTTATTCTGTTACTATGAAATATTCTGCTTTCCCTTTCAAGTCCTATTCCCCTAGCTCCTGTATGCTGTTCCAACACTCTTACCAGCCTCCAGCATGATCTTCCCTGACAATGGCAGCTCCCTGAGAAAGGCAATCTGTACCCTCTACTGGATCTTAAAAATGAAAAATATTAACAAAATAAGGTCAAGCTAAGTTAATACTTTTTTGAAAAATATGCACACTTTTGCTTTCTTTTTTTTTTTTTTTTGTGAATTTGAGGTGGTTTATTGTGAGAACTGTTTCTGAGAAATGCAACAGACTTGGACTTCGTCAAGTGGATTTACACTCGAGGAGCAGTCACCAGCCCATCCATTTGGAGACTATGTACTCGCTGGTAATTCTGAACTTGCAAACACCAGGATTCAGATTAGAAATCTCATTTTAAGAGTTCTACTACCTTCTCTTCCAAATAGGGAACATAAATGTTACTACATCTAATCAACATATACAGAGTGATATCTGAAATTAGAAATTCAAATACATGCAACAATCTGCTTGCCAACAATCTCCAGACCAAAAATTATTCAGATAAAGTATTTGGTGAATAATTTTGAATAGCAAATTCATTTGAGAGAATCAAAAGCAGCTCACAGACAATTCACAAATGAAAAAAGTTATTCATGCTAAATCATTTATTATGAACTATTTTTCATCTCTGTTCTGTTATTTGTTTTCCCATTCCAGGCAAAGACAGCTTCAGAAAGACAGGGATAAAAAGGCAAAGAAAACCCCAGCCCTTTTCTTACTTGGCATCTTTAGGTAATTCTTGAGTAATTACCTATTTATTGAGAAGGGAAGAAGTTAAATGTTGACCCACCCAAGGAGAAAAAAGCCCACCCTAGTGAAAAGATTGCGTACAAAGTTCTAGCTTCATAAGATTGGAAATAAGACTTACAGGCCTCCCAAACAAAGGTCTCATAATTAACAGTCTTTTAACTATATCTGCATTGCCAGGTGCAAATTTAATAAAAGATCATAAATGATAGATGAACTGTATTTCCAGCAGCTGTTTGTAATCCCAAGCAAAATATTCATTATGACAGTGTTAACGTTGTAAATGGTTATCTATTAATTTAAAGTATTGTGAAACATCAAACATTACTCATTTAGAACACTGTGGTGAAACTAAGCTAAGAAACCATGCTGTAAATAAAGTTTTAAAACATGAAGTTTTAAGTCAGACAATCCAAAGTTACAACTAATAATGTCAAACTTTCTGCAGTCTTGAACAGATTGGTCCTCAGGAGTACAGCTAAGTGCTACCTAAAATCCAGCTGCAAGAGCAGGCTGTTGATATGCTGGAATTCAAGCCTGACACATTTTGTTAGATCCAGTGACACACAACAAGAATGCCACCCCTGGCACCAGCTTTTCTAGAGCTCCTGATCTGGTGTCCTGGTTTGAGGGCCTAAACCATGACATCTGGGGGAACAGCTTCAGACCATTTCCTCTGGTCCTGTCATTATTCACTTGGGAGAAGAGGCCAACACCCACTTCTCTACAACCTCCTTTCAGGTAGTTGTAGAGGTCAATGAGGTCCCCCCTCAGCCTCCTCTTCTCCAAACTAAACATGCCCTGTTCCCTCTGCCTCTCCTCATATGACTTGTTCTCTAGACCTCTCACCAGCTTGGTAACTCTTCTCTGGACACGCTCCAGCACTTCAATGTCCTTCTTGTAGTGAGGGAATCCACTAAGTACAATTAGATAAACACAGTCACACAGATGCTTAGTAGTGATTATTTCTTATATGTGTAGAATTCCCTAGATAAAGCTACTGTAAATAGGATTTTTTTCTCCAAAAGGGTCTTATTCTTCAAACCCCTTTCTTTCCCTTTCCTCCTCACTCTTTGATACTTAACAATGTACACAACATTTTCTAATGACACTCAAATCATGACCATTTCCAAAGACATACGCTGCTCTGAACAGCTGTACCATCTCAGTTTCCAACTAAAGCAGAGCTCCCTACTTCTAAAGAAAGTAACCTTGCTTTTAGTTAAGTTTCTTTCCCTCCCCTCCTCCTACTCAAAGGTTTAAACCTCTTTTCTTTCCCCCTTGAGCAACAGGAAGTAAAATTCCATTTGATCATTTGCATGATGAATACACAGCTAAAAAAAGAGATACAAAAACTTTGTGTGTTGAGTAAAAAAGATCAATAAGCCACTATAATAATAATTTAAATTAGACAACAGTACTGTACCCTTGGATCCTAGTCACTCTTCACACTACTTATTTAATACACTATAGAATAAATAGTTCACAGTTAACCTAAACATTTTCTCTTTCTTTATATACAGTATGCACACCTTCAAAACACTGCTTTTCATGGGTACAGAAAGAAAAATGTACTGTAGAGAAAAATATTTTCCTGAGTGTTTTGTTACCCAAATAAAATTGTCATTTCTTATCTGAAAAATAATCCACTGCCATTTTGGAAGAAAATGCCAATAGAGTCAAAATGTGTGCAAGTCAATTTTTCCCTCTTGAGTTAAAGCACTGCCACGTACAATGTCTGCAGGGAAAGAAATTTTGATGGGAATAACACCAGCAAAAATCCAGTGCAACTTCAATGACTTGATTAGATTATTTCCCCCTATATTTTATCTGTGTAAAGAACAGAAAAATTTGGCCCAATCCAGATAAATATATAGGGGAATATAGGAGAAAATCAGTAATAAAATACAGGAAAGCATTGAGATGCTCAAATTATACCATATGATGAAGGTAAAATCACTTTAATTCAAGCAGAATGGTATGCTTAGGTGATCTTTCAATGGGACACACTGTTTATGAGCTATGCACCCGTATCAACTAAATGAACACACAGTAAAGTGTTCCTGAAGTTTGCTCCCTATTGAATTCTAGAAAACAAATCATACCTCCAGAAAAAATGTAGTTAAAATATTAATATTTTTTGACAGGCCTTGCATGGCCTGCACCATTAGACATTGAAAATGTGCTTAATGTTAATAACAAGTCTCATATGTAAAAGCAAAGAAGAAGTGTAAATCATGGCTGCACAAATGTAATTTTTTTATGTAAAAACAACAATACATGATATACCACATTGATATGCTTTATCTAATAATTGTTATGTAATTTTCAATTTTAAAATAGCAGGACTTTAACCCTTACTATCAGGCCTTGGGTAGTGGTACAATATCCAAAAAATGCAAACTGTGTGCCTCTTTCAAACATGGTTTGTTTCCTTGACATGCTGAATTTTTTAATGTATTAGTTATTCTGCTTTTTTCCCCCAAATAACAAACCTGCAGTCTCTAAGTTAGTGCACATTTGTACCACATGAAGAGTTGGCATAAGCAAGCAGCAATCATTTTGACATGACAGATTAGAATGGCACAGAAGGAGCAATTTTGGTGTTTCAAGTTAATAATAGGAAAGATTTGCCCTCTATGATACATTATGTTAAAAACCCACTTTATAGCCACATTCAAATAAGGTTCTTATTTAGATCAGACAGATTAACAACTCTGAAAAAGTCATTCCAAACTATGAGACACCCATTTGCAAAATACAAGTATAAATTTGTAATACATTCATAAGATTGGTTAAGGCATCAGAGTATATTGCTTTGCCTTCCATACAATTTTTTACTTACAAATAAAATGCATGTATTTTAGGTCTAATAGAATCAGTTAAGGGGAGAACCAAGCTTAGAAACAAACTCACCATATTCAAATATTTAGCCCATTCCACTTATAACTCAAGTCTTTCGAAAGCAAGGAAATTGAGTTAAGACATATGCTACCCTTAGCTGCATGTTCCTGGGCTTTTCCCCTAGATGCAACAGTTAAAAGAAAGCATTAGTCTCTACACTGATTTCTGCTTTGCTTCCACAAAGCCTTTTTCTTCACTTTTATACAGCCTTTATGTTATTTCACCTTGGGAGAAGGGAAACTGCATTTTGTAAATAACTTTGAAAACTGCTGCCTGTTGGAGAAGACATAGAAATTTGCTTTATTCTTTTACATATAGAAAGATTTATGAAATACAGTAGACAAACGGATTCAACCACAAGGCAGATAGCAGGTTCCAAACCCTAGAAAATTTCTGAGGTGTTCAAAGCAGAGGGTTTTGTTCATTCAGTTGCAGAAATAAGGGCCAGCGATGAAAATTAGATCTCCAGTTAGATTTGGAAACACCCGCTTCGCACTAAAGTTCAGGCGTTCTGATCTGCGCTTAGATCTCTATCTGCTACAAAGCCTACATTAATTTAATGTGTTATAACAAGAAAAATTCATTCTTGCCACAGACATTAAAAAAATAAAATTCAAAGACAAATCATTCTTCAAAGGAAACAAGGGCCCCATCTGCTGATGTTTAAATGTACTACATTAACACACGCACTACAGTGCTACCACAGATAAGAAAGGTATTGAAATGAATCGCAAAGACAAATCACCACATTAACTGTGCTAGGTTCTTCTGCTATTTTTTTTGTAGGCAAAAAGAAGTTTTTAGGCTCTTGGTTCAATCAGTTTCCACTGATGATGAGAGCTTTGCCTATGAAAGGAAAGGAGGAAATGCAGACACTAACCTGAATTTTGCAAAACAGTAAAATAAGGGAATATAGCCAGTCCTATATATAGCAAAACAAAATTATGTCTACACACATAAAATGAACAGTTACAGAAAATAATAAATTGTTACTATTTAAATCTCACCCAAAATGCTAAAATTAGTCCAAAAACACAGCAGAGACATTAAAGCAGAACTTTAAGAATAATGAATGAAAGCAGGCATCTGGGAAATGCAAAAGTCAAACTTTTCTAAAGTTTAAAACATCTTATTAAAGAGCCTAATGGTTGTTTATTGAGAGTTCCTAAAACTAAGCACTGTTTTGTTTACAGAAATCCCATACATAGCAGACTTTACATTATCTGATGGCAAAAAATGGCAGGAAGCTTAATGAAGACAAAACAAATGTCCTTATTATGGACAAGAATATTTCAAACATTGTAATAACAAAGAGCCGGCAGCTGAATTTATAATCTCATACAACTGTATTCTGCTATAAAATAGTATATAATTTTGGAAGTTGTAAAACATTTTTGTTTATATGGCTACAACATAACAAAGGTTCCTTCTCATACACCTGGATGAAGCAAGTGCCTGACTTCTCTGCCCAAGCCTAGCAGTGTGGCAAGTGAATCTCTGGTGAAAGCTGAAGAAACTTGCTGGACTAGCCAGAACTGCAGCCAAAGCAAGGTAGGTGTTTGTTTATACCAGCTGTCCTACACCCCAGAATAGTAACACCTGTGGAGATTTCCAGAGTCTGCTTTATCCTACCTAAACAAGTTTCTGCACCATAGGTCTTGCTTTCATGTATGATGCCAAAGGTCACCACTGGGCTAGCCAGCCAGTGCTACAGGACAAAAACCCGTGAATCATTGACTTGCTCAGGAAATAAGAAATGCATAATGTATTTCCAGTAAATATTCCAACATAACGGCAAGAGCTCTGCAAATCTTCTAGACAAGCATGCACCTTATAAAATTCCTAGTCTTCACTACCAAAACCCTATGAAACTTGAAATTCTTTCCAGCTGGACAGTGGTCAGAAGGCAATATGCAAAACAACTCACTGCATGGATAAAAACAATAATTAGAAACTCATTGCTGGTGAATTCTTCAGAAAGCATGAATATAATCCACACAATAAGCAACACTGGCCTGGTTTTTAACTGAATAAATTAAAATTCAAAGTAGTCTGAGGATAGTTCCAAGATGTGCTACCAAAGTTCAAGGCACAAAACAAAACTATAAATAAAACTACTTTGGAGCATAATTAGATCTAGGCTGGTATTCTGGCATTTTCATATAACTGTATCTTTAGTAGAGTTCCTCCCATCAGCTTTTGTATTATAAACCAACTTAGAAACATCCACAGTCTGATTATTGAAATGTACTTCAGTCTGAAATATGTTAAATGAGGGATTTGTCCAGTAGAGTAGCTAGACAACCTTGCCATCTCAGAACAATAGAGCAGAAGACTAAGGTCCAATTCCCTGCACAATGCATTTTCTCAAAATGAAATTTATGATTTACTTTAAGCACTTGCATTCAGCTGTTTTTTTATAAAGCATGCCTTTTTGGGCAGGTTGTTATTTGGTTGATCATTATCGCTCATAAAAGAGGAAAACAATTAAAAGCTGTCAGAAATGAGCTTGTTCAAAAAAGTGCCTAGGAAAAATATAAGCATTCTCATTCTTGATCAGATAACACAAAGTAACTTTACTATCCCCCTTCATTAGATCAGACATCAATCTCCAATGTGATAATATATGTCAGAAAAAGTAATTATATCTGCATCGGTTATGAGCATGTTAGAAACAAAGCTGCTGCAACTGAATGCTGTCAAAGGTGAATCTGCTGCTGTGGGTGAAGCTACGTGTTACATGGTGAGCTGATCCCACTGGTTACTGCTGTTGAAAAAGGAAAAACTGAACTCTGCCATCTGCTCCCAACTGTGCACTCCTCACCATGCACTTCTGTCTCCTGCTTCTGGCTTTTCCTGGACTTGAGCTCTTTCAGCCAGGCAAAATGTGGAAAACTGATCCAGCAAGTGGATAGGATAGGATCAGCCTACAGAGTCAAGTCTAGCAAAGAGTTTGACAAGCACCAGAGCTGTGCAAGGAGGTGGTAGGTCTTCATATCTAGGAGGAAGCCTGGGGAGGGGAAGGCAACTTCCCCTTTTGGCAGTGATAGCACAACTGTGATTATAATTTGATCCTAAACATCTCTGCTATGCTTCTGCATTTCTAGAGCATTCAGAAATCAATGTATTTTGAATAGTGCCCTGACCCTAACACTTGGGTTTCGCTCCTTCACAAGCACGCCAGCATTTTGCTTTTGGGTTTGTACATCTGCCTGGGAATCCAGCAGTATCTCACTGCACAGGAGATCCTGTGCTAGGAATGATAACATTTAGTAAGCGCTCACTTCAACTGCAATCTTACAATCTAAGTAACTTATTTAAAAAGCATGAATTAGGGAACTTGCCTCCATAAATGCTTCAGTCAAACGCCACTAAATACAAAACCAGGTGTCTGCTCATGTTAACATGTGTTTCAGTCTCATTGACTTATATGGCGTGAAACATCTAAGATCCATCTGAAATGAACAGTGTTAGGACCTACTTATGTCCCAAGCACCACAGATTAACCAAGAACTCAAGTGGCTGGCTATTTCAATGCTTTTCTTGAGCAAACAGCAATATATATCACATTACACATATACAGCTGCCTAGTAAATCTCAGATACTTCCATTGGGATTATGTGTTTCCAAAGGCAAGTAGTTACAATCCTGATAAGCAAATCCCGGCTTTTTATTGCCTTGGAAGACATAATTTTAAGTTAATGCAATGACTTGCTTATTATTCCTTAATTTTTTAAACTGACATCAATTTAATCATGGTTTTCCTTTTTTACACATACACACACACATTGTTTTATGTAACGTTTCTTACAACTGTCCCCTTCCTACTTTATTTTGCCTTTTGAAAAGTCAGGTAACATTCTCTGAGGAAGATGTAACATTGAATAAAAAGAAATATATACTTTGGTTAAACAGAAAGTGAGAGCTGTAGCTCAGCAGAACTGGGAAGACATAATTTTGAAAATTTGGTGAAATACTTCATCAACATTTTTTAACAATTCCTGATTTATATTTTGATTAGTTCAATAATATTTTCTCCTCTTTTCTGCCTTTCTCAACCCATCATACCACATTTTAGCTTTATAAGGGAAACCACAGCATTCCAGAAATCTGATTGGCAGACATAAAGGCTGGCAAGCACAGAGGGTGCCTTTTTGATTTAATAATGATGACTTATATCGTTGTTTTGAAAGACCCATGAAACAGAATGGAACTCTCCTTTCAAACCTAGTATTTCTATACCAGTGCTTATGTTTGGAAGAAGCAGCTCTATTTTGGCTGCTTTTGGTCTCTTTTGGAGGCATCTATTGATGCTTACTAACATGTTAATGAACAGCATTGCCGTGGTGAAAGTACTGGATATGAGGCTTTTTTGGAGCTTATTAATACTTCTCTTTTATCAGCCAGAGGAGATGCTGTAATGTGACACCTGAAAGTGTGCAGTCTCTGAAGTGCTCCCAGTCACTGCTGGACCACAGAGCAACACAAGGGGCTGAAATGAACATCATCACAAATAAGACTTGCACAGACTTTGCAAACACATAAAAAGGAAAAAGCTGAGACTGAAGTTACCGGATGAAAGGAGTCTTCCCATTACTTTTGTCTTTAGTTAGGATCTTACTGAGAATCCTCATGTTTTAAGTATAGTGCACTCTTTGCCATATGCCTAGACCTCATTAAAAAGTAAAGCTACCCTTTATTTATCAATAGTTCTACAAATCCATGTCCTGGGACATGCATACTTTCCTTCAAGATGCAGGGAACGTTGGGCACAGTGCATTGTGCAGCTGTTAAAGCCTAAACAAAACACAACAGCAATAACCAACCATTAATTAAGAAAAGAATCAGACATCAAACCCACGAATAATGAAAGGTTAACCTCCTTTTGATAGGGATATTGAGTTTGAGACTCCAGGTGTGTATGGGGATGTGTGATTTTAAAGTCTCCCTTATATTCTAAGAACTTCATGTACACCAAGGAAACACTTGAAAAAGCGTCCCTGTATCAGCAATTTGGTCCAAATGTTTCCCTTCCCAGGGAACTGCAACTATTGTTTAGTTGACGGCTGGATGGGAGCTTTCTACCACTCAAAAGTTATCTCATCTCTTACTATGAAATGACCCTTAAAATTGTTACTGCGTTAGATTATAATTGTAGTGTATTTAGCTGTGAAATTGCATGGACATTTTTGTGCCTCTACATTTCTAAGTACTCTCCCTACTTGTTAAGTCAAACAGCATTTTGTTTTCAGCGTTCAGTGCTGCCTATCTATGGAGACAGAGGCATGCATGCACATGCACACCGTCTCCCTGCTCCTTCCCAGAGAATTTACGTCTGCTGCTTCTTGGGTTTTGTTCTCTTTCAGACCAAGGTTCTCTGCTCTTTCCATACAGACGAAACCTTGCAATAACAAATAACTATGTCCAATAACCTAACTATAATGGAAGTATGCTCAGAGGAAATTGATAGTGTTGCCAACTCTCATTATTTTCCTATGAATCTTGTGATATTTGCTATTTTTCTTAAAGCCCTGACTGCTGAAATCATATGAATAAATGTGAATCTAAGCTTCCATTAAAAAAGTGTCTAGATTTCTCAAACATGAAGTAAAATATGAATCAAATGTACCCAAACAGGCTGAAATAACCAAAGGTAAAACAAATTTTAAAAAAGGAGGGGTGTTAAATTACATCATCATTTCAATATAATTTCTTAATTTCAACTCAATCCTGAACACTTGGATTTGACAAGCAGTGCAAATTGGCTAAAATCCTCAGATAAATGCTGGGCACTACAAAGTAAGGAATAAGAGCAAGAACGGGAAGGAATTCTCCCACTTAGGACATGAATCAGCTCCCCAGGAGAGTGTTTCTGGCCCAGAGCTGGAGTAGTAGCACCAAACAGAGCTTCACTGCCAAGTCCATCTTTGCTAACCGTGCCTTGTTGTACCTCTCCCCCAAGGGCTGCTACGCTTCAAGGTCTGGAGCTTTGAACTATTCAAAAAGCATTTACTATTTTGTACATCCAGGTATTTCTTTTTGTGTATGGATCCTACAAATACAGGATGTGGTTACTTCAGAAGGACCAAAAATTTCTCTCTGTGCAAGTAAGTAAAGTTTGGTTTTATTTTTAATGGCTATAACAAAACCGCACATCATTTGTGAGCCAGTTTGTAATGGAAACTCCCACAGCAACGCAGAGAACTGTTCACAAGGGCTATCATGAACAGAGGATCTGGTACTCAGGGAGGATATTGCTTTTTCCCATCCAGAATGATTTTTTTTTAAAGTAATTAATAATATAGTTAACATAAATGAAGAAAAAAAACCCCAAACCAGTAACCTACTGATCTTGCAGTTTAAGCCACAAAAAAGGTATAGATGCAAAAGCCTTGATGCTGGAATGACTGATATTTAGGAAAATAAAGAAGCATTTTCTTATAATTAATTTTTAATTGATTTTGTACACTGAGAAGAACAGGATTATGTGCTTAGAGCACAGTGACTCACAAGTCTATGGCCACAATCCTAGCCTCTCTGCCAGTATGCCAGCATCCTTCCCTCTGCACTGGAGGTGCAGGAAGGCAGCCTGGTCCTCAGCTACATTTCTCAATAATATTAACATAACAGAATTTGCCCTATCTCACACAACCTCAGATTTAGTGGGAGACAGGTCAAGCTTCCCCCGCTCTCTTTCAGCGAATCTTATTAGTCTACAATACATAGTTCTTCATGTAAATTCAATAACTACAGAGAGGGAGAAAAACTAACAGAAAATATCTTACCAGATGGAGAAAATTGAAACATTACCCTTATTTCTTTGCCAGCACAGATCCATTCTGACAGGTTGGAAATGATTTATGGTTGGGGGGGCATGGAGGAAGAGAGTATGGGGAGAAGGAAACATCCTTACACTAGCAGAGATATTATTAATTGCTGTACAATGTTCAAATCTTTGCATTGTTTTGCATGCAATTAGTTACAAGGCTTACATATGCAGCAATGTTTGCATGCTGATCTCTGCATGAGACAAATAAACCTCCAGTATATGATCATGTTAGAAATTGCTTTCAAACCACCGTAGAAGACAGTGTGGTAAAGAAATGATACAATATGGCAACTCGAAAGCTGCATTCAAGGAAACAGATTACCTTTGAATATATGAATAGGTAAATACTACAGCATGTCCAAGATTAATACTAATCATTAGTATTTTAATGTATAAAACGTTATGGATATTGCTACCCAGCAGCGATCAGGCAGATATCTAGTCTTTGTAAATTAAAACCAGATATTTTTCTGTATCTAATTGATTTTTACATTACATTAGGCAGCCAAGGCTGCAACCTTCCATGACATAGTATCTAAATAAACATTTATTAAAATATTTTAATTAGAATAAGAGGGAAAATATTGTTTCCAATTATGTTTTCAGAAGGAAAAAAATCAGACCTATTAAGAATTAATATAAACATAAGTGTAATGTAACATTTAAATGCAATAATTATGCCACATGATTTATACAATGTGAGTTATTTCTAATTCCCAAACTTTTAATAAAGGACCACTTATACTAATGCATTTATTGTCCCTTGCATCTTACAGCTTTGATCTTAAAAAATAATAAGACGGGACACTCTAAAATGTGAATAGTGATTTTATAAACTGAGGCATATCTGTGTTGAGCAGAAACTCACAGAATTTATCTTACAGATGCACAAGACTTAATGGTCATTAATAACATTCCTCTGCCAGGGCAGGAGTGCCTTCTGCTCTAAAATGCTGAGGTGCTTTGTCTGGTCTAGCTGTAAATGTCCCAAGTGACTCGGCTTCTGTCATTTCCCTTGGAATACTAACCAGGCAAAAACTTATTCCCAAGGGATTTGGCAGGGATTGTTAGAGTCTCCAAATGACTTATAATTTTTTGCTATACACACGCATATACCTGTGTGCACAGATATTTTGGCTCCCTCTATTCTTTTTTATGGAACAGTGAATTTCAGATCCTGACATGATTTAGCACAGGGAGATTGAGTCAGGCACAGTACGCTGGTATAATCTATAGCTTATAGTACTGATAAGTTGTCATGCCTTATTGAAGACATAGATTTCTTGATAGTATAGTTCCACACCACCAGATATATACACACGAAGGGGAATTAGTTTATACCTCACAAACCAGGCAAAACTTGGTGTGGAGGTGAGGACAGCATCTTCTTTGCTTCAGCCAGGAGCTGGCAATCACATGACTGTCACGGCAGGGAAGCAACCAGGGAGTCTTCTACGCCTTTTGGTTTCAGACATTATCACTTACCAAGAGCTGCTGGAAGAGTTTCTGGCTGTCATATAAAAATTGGCTTACTGTTCTTGACAATGATATAATCTTGTAGAGACACTAAAGATACTACAAGAATTGCTGGTTAGGAAGAATGGGGTTCCTGCATTTTTTAAAGCAGTAATTAAATTCCGGCCCAAGGAAACAACTTTTGAAATGGGCATTTCAGTAATAAATGTATGCCTGCATCATGCAAACAGAGATGGAGGCTCCTGAGAAAAACAGGCCGACACATATGTATCAGCGGTCCGTCTTTCCCTTGATGACTTTTGACCAGTTTAAATTAAATCTCAAAGTACTGGGAGTGAGAGAAGGAGTAAACGAGAGCAGGCGTGTGCCATTTCAGTCTTCTCTGGGAGTCAAATATGCAAAGACAGTGAAAGACCTAACAAAACATCTGAAGTTCACTGACTTCAGGTCATATCCTTTAATAGTACATGTGCTTCTTTGAAGTTACTGAATATAGACACCTTTATTAGATAAAGTTTAGGTAGTTTTACTCAATTGCTTATTACCTAACAATTCCTCTCCTATGAGCCTTGCTGCCTGTTAACTTATGCCTTCATTTTCTTCTCCAGAAATTTCTCTTTTGAGGGACTGCAGTTGTTCCTAGGTATCTCCATAAAGGATGTTATTTTTGTGCCTTCATTGTAAAAGTATTCACAAAGAGGGAAAAAAGAGAAGGAAAAAAAACAAGTCCCAATCCAGACCTTCCAGAGGTGGACAAGGATGGTAGGAAAGAAGTCATTGTCAGACAAAAATCTTGGAGATGTAAATACTTTCCCTGAATATAAAGGGAACACAAATGTGTTCTCAAACACAAATGTGTCTTATTCATCTTCCTCTTCAGCTCCAAGAGACTAGTCCCTATCATTCCTCATGTTTGTGTCATCATTGACTTTCATTCCCTTCCTCAACCATCAAGAGTTTCTGCAAATCTGTAACATACCAACCATAAAAACCCCAATGTTTAGTATTTCATATGCATATCCTCTCTTAGACTACAAGACTGTTATCCTGCTAGCACCCTTTCATTCCAGCTCCAGTTTCAACCATTGCAGCATCACCAGCACCATCTCCATCCTCTCTGCCATTCATTTTCAGGGCTTACTCAAAAATGTCCATGGAGTATGCACTCACCTCTAGTTTATACCTTACTACAATCTACCAGCACTGAAAGACCTGATATCCCCTTTGTTCTCATTTTAAAAAAAACAAACCCAAACACAAGACCCTACATCTTCTTCAGGGTCAATATCTCGCCACACAACATGGCTAAAGCTAGTAAATTCATATTTAGTTTCCTAAATCAGTAAGCACTTAGATTTTAAATACTCAGTGCTCAGCTGTTAGAGAGAATATTTAACAGCTTTAGCCACTTGTTTATTAAAATCTTAGTTTTGACTCTCTTTCACATATTTCACTTATGTACACAATATCATAACTTATGAGCACAGAATGCCTCTAATATCTTCATACCCCTCTCTGGAACAGATACCTTATATCGCCTTTGCAGCCAACATTACGTATATGATCCTATAAATGTCATCACAGGAGGAGGGGGTGGGTACAGGTACTATCATCCAGTATAAAAAAAAAAATCCTTGACAATTCTGAAGCGCTTTTTAATTATAATTTATTTTAATTAACATTTGCTATTTTATAAAAGTTTTACTGTAAGCACATATTCTAAATGTTCTTTGCTTAATCTATGACTAAATTCTGTTTGACTTTTTTTTTTAATGCTCTACATCAGAGGCATCAGAGTCAGTGTCCTTGCAGATTTTAAAGATTAAAACTCTGCTGGGGCTCAGAGATACTAATATCCATTTCCCTGAGTTAGCACTGATGGACTCAAATATACTTTCTCGCAATGGAACTTAGTATGTGGCATTTTTTGCATGTTTGTTTTTAAGGCAGTTACAGTACAAAAGACTCATTTTGGCGGTCACATCATCTTCATTTTTACCATAGTGGTAACAAATACTTCGAATTTCCAGCAAGAAAACCCCTCCAAGTTTTCAGGATTTTTATTTTCATACTTACCACAGTGCTTCTAAGTATTACTATATTAGATAAAGATTTGTGAGCAATTGTGTTTAGCAGCTCCCTACCAAGGGAATTACACATCTCTTACCAACAGCCATGCAGAAGCAAAAGCTCAGAAATAATGAATATACTGTGCAGTGGCATTTTTGCCAGACATGAGGTTCTCAGAACCGTACAATTTCCCCAGTGATTGCACTGTCATTATAATAGGTAATCATTAGATTTATCTTTTATATAATTTGTAACATCTTATAGTATTGTATGTGCATTTATGTAGCCTCATTACTGCCAGGAGTCCTCTTTAACTGAGATGATAAGTAAATAAAGTAGAAATTACACACCAACAGGAACGTGGAATATGTTGTTTTACTGTATGTCTTAGAGCTCCCTTTAGCAAAGCTAATCTGTGCAGCAGTTACCATTATTTCTACCTCAGTGAGCACTTCCTAATTGCTGTGTTATTGCTTGTGAAGAAAATATATTATTAAAGTCCACAACTTATGACTTGTTGCACATCTATACACGGAAGGGAAAAAATCTTCTCATTTCATCAGACCTTAATAGGTTTTGAATAGGATGATCAGCTGAGGCTGTTTTTCTCCTGCGGATCTGTTCATTACCGTTTTATAATGTCAGTGGCTCCTTCTAACAGTCAAGAAGCATTCATAATTTATTCAGAAACCTGAAAACATTACTAAACCAAATCTACTTAATTCTCTATGAATCAGCTCAGGCCTATTTTGGTAGCAATTTGTAATGAACAACAACTATAAACCCAAAGGAATCAGTATTCCTTTTTAGTTGTTAATGTTTTATACCCAATTATTGGTCCACTGCCAGACAATGATCCATAAAGCATTAGAACTGTGTATTAATATTATCTTTACAAATGCAATAATACTCAGTGGAGGATAAAGTTTTGATGGACTCCTCTTGTGTACTAGCTAAAGGTCTACATTGTCGGGAAAAAATTCAGCATTAGCACTTTGTTCTGATGGGACTGCTAAGAACAGAGTGACCTTCAAAATTTGGCAATAAAATAAAAACAGCAAATAGCAACAACTGAAATTAACACAGAAAATAACTTCAAGATTATTTCATGTTCAGAATTACTGAGATGCCACAGATATGCAGAAAGCAGGGCTTACGAAAGGACTTAGAGAAACAACAGAATATTCTGCATTCTTCCAGTTAAAATTAACAATGATGAAACTTCTCTTTCAGTGAGCAAGTCAGCACCCAAGAATTCCTGAAAAGCTGACAAGCTTTCATTCACTTATGGCCAGATTGTACTATTTTTGTCTGCTTTGAATATTGAGTTCTCTCACTTTTACAGGATGTAAAAGATTTACTTTTTGGGTAAAAGATATGAATTGTTTTAAGAACTGCATTCTATAGATTCTACCTGGGAATAATACTGTGCACTTATCCTAAAATAAAATATTTGGCATTTTCATGCTGTCTTAATACATAGCCAAGACGTGGCTGCATATAGAAAACACAAAAGCTGGACCCAGCTCTTGTAAACTAGATTGGCTTCTGCACAAAACTGAGAGTTTTGGAAAGTGAGAAAAATGGAATCTACTAAATGTTTCAAACAGAACACTGACATATTGACTGTGTTAATAATGGCAGGGTTTCAGTACATGGAGAAACAGTCTACCTTGATATTATTGATGTTCCTTGCTAAAGATCTCACTTCCAGGATTTGACTCCCGACTAGTTCCCAAGTAGCCTGCATCACAACACTCACGCAACTGAGTGGATGTTTTCATTTGTTTTTACTATCAAGACCTCTGAAACTGTGAAAACTAAAAAGCGAGTCAGGAGTTAACCTCCACTTAAAGCCTTGTAGGGTTTTTTCAAAAATATATGTTCTCTTTCTGTTGTCACCTGGAATGAATAAGCAATAGATAGAACAGACCAATACATTTGTCAGCACTAGAGATCAGCCATAGTATGTCCACAGTCAAACCCAGTTCAGATTAAAGGACAAGGGCACTAAACGACCTAGAGGGCCTTTAATAGGATCTCCCTAAAACACCTGGGCATCTAATTGCCATTGTCTACAAAAAGAGTCAGAATCCTGGTGTTTTAAAAAGCTCCACTAGATGCCTCTACATCTTCAGGAGCTTAAATACCTATAAAAATTTGCCATAAGGCCCTCAGCAGGTAGCTTCAGCAGCCTCATATGTTCTTTGGAACAGGCAGAGAGAAAGATAAATAATGCTATTTTTTGATCAGAGCAGTAGCAAACATTCAGTATCTTTTGTATTCTTTTCCCTTTTACATGGAGAGGTTGATGACAGAGTCAGGTATTTCTTTGATGCAAAGCTGTTTATTTTCAAAAATATATATGTCCTTTTCTCTGAACACAGTGGGAAAACAGCACTTGCTCAATGCAGTATGCTGCTTTTTTCTAGCCTGTGCTGAAGCGCTCCCTTCTAGCTTTCTTTCAGGGTCATGTTAAAAGTGTCTTCATTTTCCTGTCCACCTTCCCTCTGCCTCTGCCATACTGGGTCTGCCTGTCCTTTCCTTCATCCATAGCATTCAAATGTCCTCTTCCTCTTCCCCAACAAGGATGAATTTCCCAATTTCTGGCTTGTGTCTGGTCCACAATGAAACTTCTTCCATTTAACTCTGCTCGTGTCTGGTCTAGCCTTGGCTTAAACTTTCAAGGGTGTCTCAGCTATCTTAGTACATAGCACTTTAATGGATTCTTCTGTTATCTTATATATAGCAGCTTTCATCAACTCCCCGCATAATAAACTGAACAGGTAACCTAGACTTCACATAAAGCTGTAAGTTGTGCTACTTTTTAAAGACCCTATCATCATCTAAACAGCTTTGAATCCAACACACTAAAGATTTCACTATCAGATTCACATTTCAAGATATGTTTTAACAAAAAGTATCTCATTAAAAACGCATGCGTTAGCATTTTAGACAATTTAGGACTCACTGGAACAAATACTACTCTGAAATGCAACAACCGAGTTCCTTGCTACTTTAGTTCCTAACAATGACTTTGTATTCTCATCTAAAGATATTCTGCAGCGGGAAAAGAAATTGCTAAAAAAATAGTAGGTGAACAAGGAGACTCAAGTGAGAGTATGGTGGGAAGGTGCAGCTCGTTGCCCAGCTCTCCCTACGTAAATGAAAAGTACAAACCCAGCCTGGAATGCATTTTGACCTATCTAAACATTAATAACACATATAAAGGCATAGCTGAGTTTTTATTAGTGCTGTCAATAGTACACACAATGTAGCTAATAACACAAACAATAGTAACTTCTCTTAAAAGTGGGTTCACAGCTCGCCCAATCACAGATTGCCACAGTGGAAATCACTGGAACCTCCTTATTGCATTTCAAATATTGCAATCAGTAAAAGCATCAGGCACTAAAAAAATAAGTAAAACTCTCTTTTTCACCTGAGGCAAAAGCCAAACCTTACTACTATAATACCCAAATGGAAATAATTAGTCCTTGGCTTTTCAAGTGGGAAAAGCAAATAGGTTCTTTTCCACGGAATGAAAACTATACCACATATTGAATTCATTGCTATTGATAGTTGTTAGGATTTTCAGGCCGTAAGCACAAGTTCCTAACAAAATATTGGTGATTACTACTCCACTTTAATATAGTGTAAATAATGTCAGAAAAGATCGCAAGATTCCTTCATTCTTAGAAAAAAACCTCAAGAGGCAGAAAGCAACTTTCCAAAGTAGATTGTACTTATTATGCTATTATGATATAATATAATGAAGCCCCTTAAAAATACCCAGCATCTTTTTTAACTGGCTAAGCTTACTTCATTGAAAAAGATTAACTTTCATTTCCAAGGCATGTGAATATGACTGTTTTAAGCAAAGAAACACCACCAACACCACCTACCATAATTCTTCCTGCTTTAGAGTGTCCTTATCAAAGTAACTCAGAAACCCCCCTGGCATTAATTGTTGTTATGCTTTTTAAAGTGCTGATCTGAACATCGGAGAGAAGCCTTAAGTATGAAGAAGCCTTTTTTTTGATGATGTTTGCGCTCAGCATGACATCTACTTTTTTCAGTGTCCTGCTTTTATTTTGAATGCAAAATAATAACCAAACTATAGTTAGACTTGGATAATAAGTGAAAAATGCAGGGAGTTTAAACATCTTACTTCTCATTAGTGACATTCTTCCTTGCAAAATAAAAGTAGTTAAATGTTACTTCAGTTTAACCCTCCACTAGTTATCAAGTAATTTCATGAGGATATTTTCCAGAGGGAAGTCAAATCAACAACTTTATATGATGAAGACACATACAACAGTAGGAGATAACAAAGTTTATTCTTTCAAGTAGGCTTTTTCCCCCTCCCTTTTTGGAACCTGCTAGTAATTAAAACATTCATCAGCAATCTGGTGACAAGACACTTGAGCTTGATTTAACTATGGATGGCTTTGGTTTTGAACAAAGAACAACAATAACTACATGGAAGTTCACATTGCCTTTTCTTTTGTGCTTCCTGAGTATTTTCTCATGCAAGTGGTGGGAATAGAAAGGGGGAAAAAGCTGATAGAAAAGAACTGCTTTAAACAGGAAATAAATATTTGGCTATGTCTGAAAAAAATTAAGATAAGAAAATGACTTAAAAATTAATAATTTCATGGACAGAACTAAAATGTGCAAAGGTCCTGGAGACCAAACACCAGGAAAAAGATTAAAATAAAGGGTGATGGAGCAGTGTATCAAAACCAGTCAGGTCTGCAGCATTCTTGACACTGAATGAAAAGACCGAATTCTCTAGTGCTGGAAATAACCAAAGAACATGAGTCAATCACATCCAAAATCTTTTCCCCAGTGATCAGCTACAATAAATTCAACAGGGCACTGGGGAATTCCCTCAAATAAAAATTGAGTGTTTGCTGTATTCACATAGAATTTGGGGACCAAAAGGTTGCTGCCATAAAGGAAATACAAAAGCATTTTTGCAAGCAATGCAATGAAATTGTCTGCTCAGAATCAGCAACATTTTTAAATAAAACAAAAACAAACCAAAATACAATGCTATATTAAGGTAGGGAAACGAAATAAATAAATATATATATAAAAATTTTGAGGACACCCTTCCCACACTTAATTCCTAGTTTTAGTTGAGTAATCAGAGCTCAAAAACAGTGGAGCAAAAGCAAAAGGGAGGGGAAGAGGGGAAAAAAAAAAAAAAGACAATAAAAGACTATCAGAGGCCTGGAAAGACTTCCACATAAAGAAGCACTGAAGTTTTCAAAGTAAGGAAAAAGCAACTTTTCATTTCCAAAGTAACTTAGGCCTTGTCTACATTTCAGACGCAAAGACATTGGATCTGATGGACATAGACTTTCATCTCAAAGGAATGTAGTATGGAGACTCTTAAGAGAGCTAGACCCAGGTCCAGAAGCAAATAGTGCATAGCAGCACTGACCCTGAGTTACTGCATCCTTCTACTTGACTGTTTAAACCCAGGCTAGTGCACCTGCACAACACCCCAGTGCTCTGCAAGAACACTGCAGCCCAGGAAATTCAGCATAATGTCCACTGCAGCATCTACATGTTCCCACAGAGCTTATGTACCATTCCTTTTGTCTCCTATGTGTCTAATGACGATGTTTACAAATGTGTGTGTTGGGATATAGACAGACTCTTAGAAAAGTCTCCTGAAATGTTCAAACAAATTGATCACAACTTTTAGTGATTTCTATGGGTAAAAATCTCACAGGGAAAGTTTCAAACAAAATTACAAGACCCCTTACACAAACTAGCGGGAAATAGCTAGAACTCACCAGAAATGCAGTATTGACAATCAGAGAAGGGGAAATGCAGGGAGAGTAAACACATTGATGCAAACGTATACAAACATAGGAGTTACTGAGAAAAAGGAAGGGGGCAAAGGTTGTATTTCCAATCAAACCACAGGAATAATCATGTGGGTCAAGGGGTTAAATGCAGGTACCCTGCAGCATCCACATGCAAATCAATTCCAAAAGAGATTAGTTTAAATGAGAAGTATAATCAGGAGGGGAGGAACCCTCTCATTCTACCATAAATGTCTCCCTATTTCACTGAAGCATAAACACAGAATAAAGAAGGGGGGGTCAGTGAAAAGATCGTTATTAATCAGCCCTATAGATAGTATGGTATGTGTAACCCCTGAGATTCATACAGGCACCTGCCTCCAGATTGGCTGCATAAGGGACAATTTATCATAACTGAACATGGAGGAGTGGGGGACGACACAGTGGTCATTGCCTGCACTGGAATTTATGATGGAAAAGAAAGTTAATTAAGTTCTGTGGTCAGTGCTTAAGGGAAAAAATAGACAAGCTCCCAAATGCAATTCCTTGCTGGAACAGATATTTTGGCAGAACTTCCTAATTACTATATTAACTGTTAATTTGGCAACAAAGAACTCATTTTCTTAGGGTAAGTTTTCAAGGAAAATTGCATAGAAACAAACCAGTTTTGTCAACTGGCCTTTTGTTGTCAAAAAGGAAAGTACACCTGGCATACTCTGTAGTTACTAACATCATTATAGCACAGCACATAACTGAGTGGCAGTGTGAGTAATAGCAGGGAGAGAAAAGAAGAGGCTTCTGAAATCAGTGGGAAAGCAACTAGCTTAAGGAAAACTGAAAGGCAACTATTGTGTAACCACATCTGGCTAAATTAATACAACTATAAATCATGATGTAGGATAATTCAATGCAAAACATCACATGACTAACAGGGCCCTTCTTGATTTGCATGGTATGACCTGGCATTACTGGTTTTGGCAAACCCAATAAATTATTTTTATGTTGCCTTCTTATATATTCTTACATATATATATATAATCAAAGGGATAAATAATTCTTATTAAGGGCAAAAATCCTCAGGGCAAGACAGACACCAAGTATAATAACTTAGTCAATATCTGCTCCTGCCACATGAGCTGGACTACCTGTAAGATTCCCAGTTTAAGAGTCTTACATGCCTCCAGTTCTGAAGCCAACTCTAAGATACTTCATTAGACGAGGGCATGAAACACATTCTGAAGATCTATATCCATATTCTCCAGATATAGCTACAGACCAGAGCTTTTGCTTGAGATAGAATATGGGCCAACAACAAGAAGCAGGAGTGCTCCTGGTTATTTTTCCATGCTATTTATCAGCCCATTTTTCACCTGCACTTCCCTTGTGGAGCTGCTTTTCCCTGGAAAAAGAAGCTGATCATAATCCCAAACCTCCTACCATGATACCAATGCTAAAAATTGTTATTCAGCAGTGAATTAGTGTGAGGTGGGAAACAAAACTGTAAAGAAAATAAAAGCAAAAATCTGCACACCAATCACTGTAAGAAAAATTCGTTAGCCAGTTCTGACTAGCTATTACATTCAAACAGAACAACCCAGTGGTCAAAAAGGTCTAAGAACAGAAAAGTCCTAGATATGCTAGCCTTTGAAACAGATACATGAAATTATGAGGGAGTTCAGCAAATTTATAGCAGGTAGGTGAAAATGGGATGCAAAATAGAGCAAAATGTTCTCTGCTTCACAAATATGCCCTCAAATGAAAAAAAAAATCTACTCCCTGGACAGCCAGAATATCTTTAAAAGCTACATCATGACAATTTACTTAAGATAGCTTATTTAAGTAACACAAATTGTTATGCAGCTTCCCTTCCCAAGATAGGCATCAGAAAAAAGACCCATTGTTATAAAAGGAGAGCAAATGTAGTTTTGCTTATATTTACTTGCTGTGTTCAGGCAAAAACTCTCAACTGGACAATCCTGACAGATTCTTTCAACTTCATCAAAACACAAATTCAAACAAATAATTTTTGATCATAATAGGTGAATGCAAGCGATGCAAAAATACATCCGTTGAGCCTGGGGTGCAAAGGGAGAGGGAGAATAGACTTCTGTTTCATTTTAACCCATAAATAAATTTTAAATTTGAAAAATACAAACTCACAAATTACAAGACAACAAATTGAATTACAACTAAAGCAAACATTCAGTTATAGTGGGTTTAGTAAGGGAGGAATGATTTTTGTTTGTTTACTTTTTAAGCCTTTAATCCTTTTCAAATTAAGGCTTTTTCCATGAACAGCAAAATTCAGTGGGCAAGAACACTTGGTATTCTCAAGTATGCATTTTTTTACGATGAAACGTTTCATTAAAAAAAGAAGTCACTTCTACTTACTAGGATTTCAGGATGTATAATAGCATTATTAGTATAAAACTTCACTAAATTACATCATTTAATGTGAATGATGAAGTGCAAATTACGTGGAAAAGCTATATGCACATTTACCAATAGGCTTTGGCCCTTCACTTCATTTTTCTTAGCTGAAGTAGAAAAAACAGAATTTGTTTCTTAATTTTAATTCATGTCCATGCCTTAAACTATGTTTTTTACTTGACTTTCAACAACTACAGTATATGAAACCAAAATATATTCCTCTTTATACATATTTTATAATTTGTTTCAAGTCGCATCTTAAAAGGTATTTAACTTTTTCTCCTGGATCCTGATTTTAGTTAATGGCAGTAGAAAAGTCACTGTCCTTGATCTAGAATTGTTTAGTAAGAAGGAGTCAGGGCTAGAGGCACATGAAAACATGTCAATCAGATGTAATTGCTCTCTAAAAGAAACCCTATCAAACTGAAGAACAAGAACTAACACTGAACACATGGATTCACTGCAGCATCTAATCTACTAATGAGCTCAGCTTGTTATTTTCAGGCTCGCTATTCAAAAAGTTCAACATAAGAAACATGACAGTGAAGGACAACATTGCTTAAATAGTTTTAGATAATATATATTACAGGTGGAGCCAGTAACAACACCTGTAGTTAAGGTTGTCTGGCACTTCCCATTACAACTCCCTTGCCACTATGTCCAGCTTCAACTGCTTGGGCTGAAATTTTCTATGCAGTGTCTTCCTCTGACTAATATTTTTATTTTTTCTTTCATTAGCTTAATTATTCTTGTTATTATTTTATCATCACAGGAGAATTAATGACATTAAAGAAAGAAGGAAAATAAAGGGAAATGTGGTTTTATCGTAACGTCACAGCAGGTAGAAAAGACAACTTTTACCCTGGAGATGACTAGTCATGTTCTTGGCAATAGGTCTGCTCCTCCTCTCAGTATAGAATCACCATGTCTGCTCTGCCTCTGGATCTGGATGACAATAAACCTGGCCCATCCAGTCCTGTGCCCAAGGGCCCATGCAGGCAGGTTGTAGATGTACACTGAGACAACCCCTTTCCTTTCCATGTCACATATACACTGACTCGTTCTTCCCCATGATTCATGAATCTCCACATTTGTCTGCTGTCTACAGAAAAACCTTTCTTCATTAACAAAGCATAAGCCAAACTGTGTGTTGGCAACTAACTACTCTTAACAGTTATCATTCCTGACTGCAAAGGTTTATGCAGTTGATTTAAAGAAATGTTCCTGGTGCTGAAATCTGAGAGTATCAATTAGTATACCAAAATTAACATCTATTGAGATCAATAGGAAGCAATCTGTACACAAAAGCTCTTGATGCTAACATTCTAATTTCCACATCTGCTTTAGGTCTCAAACTGCATGCCCAGTAGCATGGGAGAGTATTATGTATGCTCCTGGTGTACATCTTCTGGTTTATTTTCCTTCAGCAAAATGTAATTCCTATGATGCATAGGAAAAAAAAAAAAAGAAAGATGGCCTCGTACTCAAGACAGATGAAGGACTGAGGACTTCATTCTGACTCCTGCATTACCGAAGGATCTTGAAAGTTCCTTTTATGGAGCTTAGATGTAGACTCAGTGAGTAAATACATGAATTTTAAAAGTAAATATTAAAAAAGGAGATGGATTATTTAATGTAAAGATTACCATTGAGAAGACACCAAATATACAGTTAGCCTGGAAATTAGAAGAAGTCTAGGATTTTCAGGAGCCAGCTCTTGCTCACATGACAATGTTAAATCAATCAGATCAGAAATTCAGAAATACATTTTTCCTCAAGTCATCTTGGCAAAAACATGGATTAAGAAAGGGGCTTATCATGAGCAACAGTCCATTTTTTTAATAATTTGGCCATTTTAACCCATTTGAGTTACTAAGGGCAGTGAATATGCCTTTCATCTCTTCTGCTTTTTTCTTGGGAATTAGTTTTTGTTTAAAAGGTCCTAAGTTTAATAGAAGGTGATAGGGAGCTTTTGCATCTTGCAGTAAATAGTCTTGGGTGCCACCAGAATGTCCTCTTAACATTCTAGCTATTTCCTAGGTATAACAATCTGTGACTGCGCTAACAGGCCAAGTGGCTAAAAAGAGTGTGCCCTCTGTGTTCCAGATGTCCTATTTGTAATTTCTGGAAGTGCTAAAAACTCCTACATCTGACCTAAATCAAGAGGAACTCTACCGGAGAATATGGAAACTATCACATACTCCAGTAAGAACACCAAAAAATAAGGTCCTGACAGACTTACACCCAGGTAAGTCTGTAACAATAATTTTGTGTCTCAGTTCTCCTTTTGTAAAATAGACATGTTTCAGAAGCATTTTGCAATGATAGTGGTGAGCAGCCTAGGTAAGCCTACGTGGAAGTGAAAATTTCGCTAATTAGAGCAGGATAAGAGTATGCAACATCAGTAAGTTTGTAGACGACACCAAGTTGGGCAGGAGTGCTAATCCGCTTGAGGGAAGAAAGGCTCTACAGAGGGATCTGAACAGGTTGGATCAATGCACCAAGGCCAATGGTATGAGGTTCAACAAGGCCAAGTACTAGGTCCTGCACTTAGGTCACAGCAACCCCATGCAACCCTACAGGCTTGGGAAAGATTGGCTGAAAAGCTGCCTGGCAGAAAAGGACCTGGGGGTGTTGGTCAATAGCCAGCTGAATATGAGCCAGCAGTGTGCCCACGTGGCCAAGAAGGCCAATAGCATCCTGGCTTATATCAGAAATAGTGTGGCCAGCAGAAGTAGGGAAGAGATTGTCCCCCTGTACTCGGCACTGGTGAGGCTGCACCTTGAGTACTGTGTTCAGTTTTGGGCCCCTCACTACAAAAAAGACACTGAGGTGCTGGAGTGTGTCCAAAGAAGGGCAACGAAGCCGGTGAGGACTCTAGAGCACAAGTTTTATGAGGAGTGGCTGAGGGAACTGGGGTTGTTCAGCCTGAAGAAAAGGAGGTTCCAGGGAGACCTTATTACTCTCTACAACTAACTGAAAGGAGGTTGTAGTGAGGTGGGAGTAAGTCTCTTCTCCCAAGTAACAGGCAATGGGACAAGAGGAAACAGCCTCAAGTTGTGCCAGGGGAGGCTTAGATTGGATATTAGGAAAAATTTCTTCACTGAAAGGGTTGTCGAGCATTGGAACAGGCTGCCCAGAAAAGTGGTTGAGTCACCATCCCTGGAGGTATTTAAAAGATGAGTAGATGTGGTGCTGAGGGACAAGGTTTAGTAGTGGACTTGGCAGTGCTAGGTTAATGGCTGGACATGATGATGTCAAAGGTTTTTTCCAACCTAAATGATTCTATGATTTCCCAAATAATATGAGTTAGGGCCACACATGAAAAAATGAAGCTAAAAATCTAGACTCAGAGATCATAATCCATCTGTGCAGTGAATGAGGCAGTGGTCCTGTAGGAAAAAAACCAGCATGCAATCCAGTAATTAAAGACTGCTCATGAAACATAGCCACAGAGCAGGCAAATGCTTTTAAAGGAGCAACCTTAATGCTGGCATTTTGTGACTTGAAAGTTTCATTTTGCAACCTTAACATTTTCAAGATTTTTTATGACACATAATATAGGCCCATTTAGAATAAGTGCATGCATATATTACATTAATATTTTCTAAAAATTCTTTAGCATTTACTAGGAAAGACTGCTCTTTCTCCTTCCATCCAATAAATGAGGTTTTAACAATTATACAGCTATAAGGACTGCTTTAAGGAATTATGCAGTTCAAGCTTCTTGGTTTAAATTTTATGGTGCAAAGAACAGGCTGTTTTATGCTAGCAGAAAACAAAGGAAATCAGGAGAAAAAATGAGAAGGCTTTTCCCCTTTCCTGACAACACACTTCTATTATGACCCAAAGACTCTTTAATATCCAGGCCTAATCCCCTGTCATCCTCCTGTAAATGCTAAAAAATGCTGC
Organism: Limnodromus scolopaceus; assembly: GCA_028565335.1. Taxonomy (NCBI): domain Eukaryota; kingdom Metazoa; phylum Chordata; class Aves; order Charadriiformes; family Scolopacidae; genus Limnodromus; species Limnodromus scolopaceus. Next base: position 17,356,701 of record JAOXNO010000004.1, on the reverse strand, counting down.
AATTTGCATCAGCTTGTGTGCTAGACATTTTTATATGAATGCTAACTCACTGAGAACGGTAGAGACTCAGTTAGTAATCCCAGGCAAATGTGTAAAGGACAACTCAACTGAATACTGTATAAGGGCATGGAGCATAAACTAGGGTGTCTCCTTGTAAAATCTAACTAGCATATGCAGTTGTTAAACAACCCAGCATAAATGGGCTTTTGTGGTGAATCTACTCAGATGCACAGACTTCAGTTTCTCAAAGGCTGACCATGCCATGAAGCACAGATACACCCTGCACAGGAGAGGTTCCTTCTCTCAACTCCAGTTCACATGAGCCTTCTTTTCAAGATCCGAAAGGTGCATTTGTAATAGCGGTCATGTCACAAGTTAAGCCCATGCAAAACACAGCTTGCTTCTCCTCATTTTCCTCAGCAACCAAACCCTCTGAACCTTCCATGTCTTCTGAGATCTGGAGGTCTTTAACACTTTTACTCTTCTCAGCCTGTTCATAGAGAAGCTCTATAGTTTCTCTGTACCTGCTACACATCTGTCAGCAGTTTGTTTTGAGGAACACCAGTCAGATGCAGACCTCCATTAGAAGAGGAAAAGCACATCTGAGACCTAAACTAGCACTCATGACAGTCAGTTGTCATGGAATTTGATTTCCACATGAACCTTCCCACAGCCCACAGGCTACTACAAAGCCATCAATCAGAATACTCTATCATTTCATCTATGTTATTTACAAAAGTTAGAAAATTAAACTCCTTCCAGGCAGGTTATGTCACACAGTGGACAACTGTGTTCTTGCACTTTCCTCTTAGGAATATGCCTCTGGCTGGATTCATAGACAGAGTACTGGAAATCATACAGAGTAATATTTTTAACCGCCCTAAATACCTTTGGAAATGGGAATCTAGGGAACTGGTTCCATAATTTAAACCTAGACATCTGCTTCAGTGGTTAAGCTAAGCAATTGTCCTGAACAGGGCCAATCAGAAATCTTCAGAAAATGTTAATAAAATTAGTCTTTTGAGTATACTGTAGAATAAACTGATAATCAAGCTAGGAGGTATATGGTTCGGCATCCAAGCAGAGAGTAGAGATTTCTTTGCTGTACCAGTGTTGTTCCATCCTATTTGAGTCCAGGACCAGTGTAAGAAAGCTCAAAGATTAATATCACTCTGGTTTAGTGCAGAGTTATACAAAACACCCACTTATACCAGAAGAGAAACATAGTAAGATAACTTGAAGGCTGATGCAAGGTAGGTTTTAGTTTTCAGGTACACAGAAAGCTGGGGTGTGGAAATTAGCATTTATTTCATGTCTAACATACACCAAATATTCAGATCTGTCAAGCCTCCTGCAGTATAATCTTTCATCTCCAACTTCATGAACCTGCACACCAAGTACAGTTGGTCAGCAGATCTAAGAGTCCCAAAGCCAGTACATCTGGTGTTTAGGGTCAAAGGGTGGGAGAAATGCTGAAGCACAATGTAGTCCTGGAAATCATCTGCCCTCTACAGGCAACTTCATGGTAAAAGATGCTAATTTTCCAGACTTACCCAAGCAGCAGCCTAGTATCTACCAGGTTTCAACGAAAACATCACAGAATGAACTTTCAGAATATAAGAACATAATCAGTTTTAGAGACCATCAGATCTTTGGACCCCACTGCAGAATTCATACACTCATTTATTACCAGTTTGTTCCTAAACAAGCAAATCTATAGATTTGCTATTTCTATAGTCATAAAAAAAACATACAAGCTTATTACACAGTTCTGACACATTGTAGAAAATAACTTTATACAAGCAACAGATGTGATTTAATAGAAGTCAACTGCCTGCTTTTCCACACAGGAATTAGAGGGTTTGAAAATACCTGCATGGAAAGAGGAGGCGGAGGGGAGAAGGCAACAAATCTGTTGTCTGATTGTTGTAAAATATACTATCATTGAAATACATTTAACTAGTCATCTTCTGTTTGGGGAATTCACAGTGACTGGGTTCCAGTTCATTACTTTGAGGTCTGTGGTGCTACTGTCAAGGCCTCAAAACCAGTAAGATGGCCTAACCCCCAGGTTAGAGAGGCTACAATAGCAGAAAAGCAATTATACTGTAGGAAAAATGTTGTCCACTAATCAGCTAGCAATCAATTACTAAGAAGAGAAGATAACCCTATCCCCACTCAAGCTCTTCAGTATTAATAGTGCCATCATGTAATTACTTTAGGCATGGGCAGGTGCATGAAAGGACAGACTCTATAGCACACTGCATCTAAGATTAATGAGTTCTGTCAATTTGCCCAGCAGACATCTGATTCTTCAGCTTTATGTACCCACTGGTTTTACACATGCCTCAGGGCTTTTGTGCTGAAAAAAATCAACTACTAATTTAAATACATCCAAAACCCTTACATCTTAAAAAAAATCCCTAATTTTACAAGTAAGACTGCACCAAAAAGATTTCTAATATGAATATTAATACAGCATGTTTCCCTATTTCAGTTATACTTTATTTTAGTCAGAGCAATAAGTGAAACACAAGGTCCTACAAGCATATAACACCTCCCAGAAAAAAAAATTGACAGCACAGAGTCCTGCAGTCACAACATCCTGAATTTCACTCACACAATCAATTCCAATAAGTAAGAAAAGAGAGAAAAAGAAATGTTTCAGTAAGTAAGTCATTGCTCAGAAACCAAGACAAAGCAAATACAGAAGCACTTTGCTGCTAAGTTAGCAAACACGCTGAATGAGCACAGCTGCCAAAAGCAGAATCATTCTCTGTGACAAGCTACAGCCTGCAAAGTTAAGTCAGGGATACGTAGGCCTATGGGTCAAGAAAGAAATGGCTTAAAATAGAATTTCTATCTGGAAAGTGGTTTCTTTTTCTTTAAAGTTATATTGTAGTCAGCAGCAAAAGACAGTTTTTAAAAAGAAAGAGTTCTCAAATGAAATATGACCATTTTTAAGAAATATCTTCCCCATTTGGGAGGTGCATGAACAACTCCCATCCCCCCAAAAATACGACCTTTCAGGATTTTAAAAGACCTTCACTCTTACTAAAGCCCTGCTTCAAGAAGGTGCTTAAACACTTGCTTAAATCTTTCAAAAATAATCTGAGATATTTAAAGTCATTTAGCTGCTTAAACATGCAGACAGTCTCTCAAAGATCCTCTTAGGCATCGCTCTGAAAGTTCAGGCTCTTAAATACCTTTCAAAATCTGGTTCAAAGTGCTTGGCTGGACATACACACAGCCCCCATGAGATAGCACACTGATCTTGTGTATTTCTAAGTCATTTGTATTTCTAAGTGCAATCCTTCAATAATAACAATAAAATAATAAGAGGGGTTGGACTCAAAATCAAAAATTCAAGTACTACAGCTAAGGAGGTTACTGCTCATCAGCCAAATTTCATTAACTGATCATATGCAAAGTCCAATTTCCTCAATTGCAAAAACTTAGAACTATTAAAAGCCACAGGAACCATGATGAAGGTAGTAAGTGTTAAATTTTTTTGCTCCCGTCGACTAGGGCTGAATTTGATCCTAAAACACCAGTGCAGTTTCTGCAGTATCAAAGTATCAACTCACTGGCCTGGAAACAATGATTTTTTCATTTGTCAAAGTATTTCATCCAAAAATTTAAGCCCCTAAATATGGGCCTAAGCCAAAAACATGAAAAAATTGTTCTCAAAGCTTTTCTGTGACAGGCACAAGAACTGACCTATTTATTTCTCTGCAAAGTCAATGTCATCCTATTTGTTCCTTTTCTGTCACTTCTGTTTGATTATGGAAAACAGCTAACGGTATCTATTCTTTTACCTTCCATTTAATGTCACAATTGACCATCCATGAAATCTTTCTCAGGACTACATTTATTGGATATTAGATTCTGCTAATTAATTCTCTGGATTAATTTCTTCTGAAGTAATGTTATCAATTGTTTCCAGTAAAGAAAAAACAGGCCAGCAGTAACTTGATTTTCACATAAATGGATTAAACCTACACAAATGCAGTGGTTGAAGATATCATTGATCCATGTTCATTGGCTGCTGCTGCTGTTTCAATTGTTATTTGATATGGTAAAGGACAATAGAGTGCGAAACGGTTTTGATCTCAAGCAACTGTTTCTAAGAAGATACCAGCAACTCTCTCACAATACATAACTTACAAAATGCATTCTGTGCACTGAAAAGCACTAATCCCTAAAATTATAACCATTTCTGAAACTCGTGGTTTATGGTTTGATCCTGAAAGATGCTCAAGTTCACAAAAGACATCTGAATTGAAGCCACTCAGTATGCAATAAAAATGTGTGGGAATTACCGGGGGAGGAACTATTCTACAAATTGAAAAGAGGCAAAAAATATGAAGTGTCATTGAAATTACAAACTGGATATCATCAGTTAATGATTTAACACAGAAAGGCAAAGACTGCTGTACTAGTCAGCATTAAATATGTTAAAGGAGAGATCTTCAAAGACATAAAGAAAATTTAGGGATACCTCTTTTTCTGAAAGCTACTGGGAAATTGTCACCAAACTTTTTTTTCCCTACATTTGAAAATATCCTGTTTTCAATTTCTTTTAATGATACTCTTGGAAATACTGGTTTGTCACGTTGTATTCATTATGCACGGAGTGTCGTACGGTGGCATAAGACTCACAAGTCCACTTTTGACCATTACTCTTTCTTGACTCTGTTCAGTTTTGCCCACAAAACAAAGTTGAGTAGTTTAAGGGTTGCTTCAAGCTGACAAGAGGTTCAAAGGATATGAGAGAGGCTATTCTTTTCAACTCTTCCAACGTGGAAATGGACTGGGCAGTGAGAAGAACTGACCTTTCTGTTTAGATTCTGCTCTTGTGCTCTTTCTTTACCAGCATGACACATCACTGACAGAGTAGGCAGCTTCTAGCACAAAGGTGCAGGAAATTAAAGTTCAAGAAAAGAATAAATGAAAAGTGAATGAAAAAAAAATCTCCAAAGGTTACTGCAGGTACTACTGAATCCAGACAAACAGGATTTCATCAATTGAATTTTATGTTTGATAGCAGGGATTCCTAAATTTACTTCAGTCAGCTACTGTCACACAGCAGCACTAAGGGGCAGATAAACTGCTATCGCCTCCTCTCCTCTCGTACCTCAACCTTTTCTGCTGCATTCCCTCCAACACAGGATGCCAACACATCCCATTAGTGAACCGCACAGATTGAGGTCTCAGGCTCTACCCTTACCTACCCTTACCTACCCTTTCCCTACCAGTCTTGGCCATACAACTTCGTTCCAGATATATAGGTCTCATTCCTTGCCAGGTTACTGCTGGTGTTGTCAATGCACCAGAGCATGCGTAGCAGACAGAAGCCTGTAGCCCAGCTGCTTACGTCAACAGAGTGTTGTACTGCTGTGCAACTGGGCAGCAGTTGCCACGCTGCCTGTACTATGCACTCTACAACATGGCAAAGTGTTTCTACAGATTTGCCTTGGACGCTCAGAGAAAAATTCTCATTTATTTTGCATGTCTCATTCTCTCTGGCTTCTAGAGACAAATTGGATTCATTAGACAGCAATTCTGTCACATCAGAAAGCAACCCTTAATTCTGCTTTAAAGGATTTAGGTGGCCTTATGTGGCCTGCCTCTGCAAAACTCTTGCATCTATCCTGAAACATTTTCCTCCATCTTTGCTGATGGTTTTACCAACAAATCTAACATTTAAATACATTGCCTCTGCATCTCATGCAGATGCTAAGCAATATAAAACAACCTTTCTTTGTGTTTTTTCTTATTTACCATAATTTCAGTAGAAACACATTTTTCCTCTGCAGAATCTTCTGAAGCTGCATAGAATGGCAACTTTAATATTTTTTAAAACTTGCTATAAATTCAGATAAATCCCTACTGTTCTTATTAATAATCATGTACTAAACATTTAAAATATTTTCATATCCATAATATTTACAGCCAGAGGGGTCTTCACATACTGTATCTTTCATTCTCAGTAATTCATTAAAAAATGTTATGATACAAAGAAGAATCTGCCTGGACATTGTGAGCATTCACATTTCTTGTTTATTAAAACTGCTTAACCTGTGGGTGTTTATGAAAGGGTTATCACTGTAGGAAACCTGCAATAAAAGTTAAAGCATGTCACAGTAATAAAAAAAGTCTGAAGAAGTTTCTAACTGTTTCAGTTCCTGCTCAGCAGAATATCACCAACTGGTTAATATACTCCCTTCATTTGATTAATTAGCTTCATAAATTAGTGCAAATTATCCTTTTATCTCTGTGGTATTAGCAGCTTTCTGTTTTGAACATGTACTCCACCTGTAAAAATAGTGACTGTTTATTCAGTAAGTCTGTTCCTCACATAAAAATTCAGAATCATATCTATTAACTTCAGTGACCAAAATAAAAAAATAACCATTAAAGTACTATTTTTACTCATGTTATCATTGCAGAGACAGTAGCTAAAGGAAAGCAAGACAGATTCAACACATGCGTTGTGAAGAATTCATTTTATAACTCAAATGCAAAACCAAAATTGAATCATTCCAAGAGGAAAAGAATTTCCTGAATTCTACTTACAAAAGATGATTACCTGGCTATAACTGAAAGCAGAGGTAGAAATACTGATACTTTTATTAGCTATAATTATGCTTAAGCTAGAAAGAATCTGAGTCTTAAATTCAGAGTCCAGTTGAGTTTGCTGTTTCAGAAATTCATCTTTGACGTGTCATCTTTGCAAATATAATAGGGAATCACCAAGATAAATAAACAAGGAATCTGATCCTATTTTAGCACTACATTTCTCACAGTACTGTTGAAGTATACAGAAAAAGCTGAAACACGATGAAAAAATAAACAATCTAGGCTTGCTGTATGTGTTTATTCACTTATCATGTCATCAGCCAACTTCCTTCCTGCAAGAAAGGAGCTGCATTGTTGAACAAGCACGGCAATGTTTTAGTTCATGCGTCTCCTCCTGTTTGTCCCAAAATGACCAAAATTTTCACAGAACTATTTTACTGTGCTTCACAGTTTTCTTTAAAACCTTCTAGCACTGCAACCTCCACAGAGCGCGGCTTGCCCTTAATGGTCATGCAGGACAAGAATGGAAAATTTCTGATCAGCTTTTTCTATCCTTTCATAGCCACCAAAATACCCAAAACAACTTGTCTAACTTGTCAGGTTATTGTCAGGAATTACCCACTCTTTCCTTTCTTCATCCATTTTTACTACATACGGCTATATGTAAAACATGAAAGAAAATAAATGTCACATTTTGTGGTGAGGTAGGGACCTATCCTCTATTTAAAAACTATTATTTTCATTTCCACAATAGGTTAAAAGCAGTTAAGAGTTTCTGAATCCTTTCTGATCAGAAACAAAGGATGTGAAGGATATTTCTTAAGACCATATATTACAATTTGTGCTTAAAATGTCCTTTTCCATGAAGTCAGCTATAGAGTGTACCAAACTTATTTTCCATTAGCATCCAATTCCTATCTCATCTATGTAATTTCTAAGAAACTGCCTGTTTACTGTAGGGGTGCTTTGACAGTTAGGATCAGATGTTAACATTAAATGAGTACTTTCCGGGCGTTAAATGCAAGAGATTTCAACCAGAATATTTTCAGTAACACCCTTTCTCTTTGGTGTACAGGTTTGCTGAATCCAAAATTCAGTGTGCTACTCTCTTGTCTCATCAAACTTGAAGGAAGCAGATGTGAACCTGAGAAGTTCAGAACTACACTGCCTGGGTTAACCATATATTTATAAGCTTTAATATGCCTGCTTTTGTCAGACAGGCATATTTTATAAATAAAGTTACACAAGAATATGGAACTCCACCATAAATTTACCATTTCATTAACATTACTCTTTTATCCCTCTACCCTACAAATTGAACGACCTTTATCTGTTAACCATATTGGACAAGTTTTTCTGACTGCATTTGCTGATTTGCTGTGTTTTGGGGTTGTTTTTTTTAATTCCTAATCACTTCTTCCAGAAGTGTTCTTGAAAAGAACTATGCATCATGGGAAGATCACATTGATGTAAGTCAATAATGTGAGAGAAATGGGTAGGATAAGGAAAAGAAAGGAGTGGGGAAGATTTTCAATAGAAACCCAGAACTTCCTCTACCAATCCAATTGTATCACAGGAAAATTCAGGTTGGAAGACACCTCAAGAGGTCTCTTGTCCAAACTCCTGCTCAAAGCAAGGCTGCCTCTGAAGCCAGATCAGGTTAAACAAGGCTTCATCCAACTTGGTGTTAAAAACTTCCATGGATGAAAACTGTACAGCTTTTCTGCATACTCTATTCCAGTGCCTCACTGACCTCAAAAGGAAACAGCTTTACCTTACATGCAGTCAGAACCTTTTTTTTTTTTTTTTTCACTTTATGCCTGTTGTCTCTCCTCCTCTCACCATGCACCACTGTCAACAGCCTGGGTCCATCTTGCTAGCCCTCTGCTGAACTTGTCCCTGTTTATCAATGTCCTTCCTGTATTCGGGGGCACAAAAACTGGACCTGGTATATTCTTGATGCAGTCCTCGTGGCCCGTAGTGCTAAACACAGACCAATACTAGTGATTCTCTGGATTGACCCTTACCTTCACTGCCATGCCTCTTCTAGTCTTTATTTAAAGTAGCTGAAAAGCTCATAACAACAAATCTTATTCACAGCTCTGCAGCAGAAGAGGTGTTACAGGCAGGTGCTCTGCCTGTACAAACAAGCTTTTCAAAGGAGGGCAGAGAGCTCTGTCACCATAAACACATTTCAAAGAGACTTTTTATTTTTCGGTCTGAATTCCTTGTTAGGAAAAGGAGACGGTTCCACAAATACCCACCGCTGCTTTAGAAAGGCATGTTCCTCCATACTGCCTTTTTTTGCCCACCAACTGGTAAAATGGGACAAGCTTAATGTGTGAGGCAGGTGCTTCAAAAAGAAAAGGGCCTGTTCCAGGTCATCTTTATTGATATCTAACCTCTTGCTTATAGAATTTCTGCAACTTTATAATATATGTTATAGTATTACCGAACTGATTTTTTTCTTTCTTCCTTTTCATTCTTCCCCAATACCTCTTTGCTCCCTTCGGTTTCTGTAGATCATGATTTTACATTGAAAGAAAACCTTTAATTCTAATCACTCAGAGCTCTGATTCACAAGTCCTATTGAATTTCTGAGGGAATTTGGCACCAAACTCCTTCAGGTTCTTTTAAAAAATGTCTTTCTTAAATTAATATTGTGCAACTAGAAGTATTTGCTCCGAGTATTAAAAAAATAGTTTAGTTTAATTTTCTAAACGTTTCTTCTCACAGATTGACTCAATAGCCACATCAGGGTAAATCTAAGTGGAGTAAGAATAAGCTTCTCATTCAGTCAAACAGTACACTCCTGCTTGATTGGAATGGATATTGTACATAATATGTCCCTGCAGATGTTTTCTCCAGTGGGGCACACTGAATTTCATTTAAATGCCAAGGCTCAAAATCTAAAACAATGTGACTTTAACAAAAAATCTGATGAGGAATTTGATGAGAAAATGGCAAGAATTCCTGTGGCATTTGGGTAACAATTTCAAGCCTTCGTTTTAATAGAATAAACAGGATCATATTTCATTCAAATCTGGCAATGAGATGAGCTTTGGGTATTACATTGATATAAACCAATAAAGAATTTGCAAATTTGAAGCACTAATTAACAGACACAATATTAAATGAAAAAAGTTTGCTCGAGGGGCAAATATATTTTGAAGACTTTAAACTTTTATTAAAAGACAATTCTGAATAGCTTCTGCATTTGACTATTTTGTTAGTTTCAAAAAGGGGGATTCTCGTGTTTTTAAACTAGCGTGTTTAATATTGTTGGAATATAAATGAATAAAATAACAGTTTCACTTCTTCCTTTCTGAAATAATAACTCAATGTCATGTCATTTCAAGAGAAAAGAAAAATACCTCATATGTCGAACCTACACAGCTGATAGCTGTGTAAGGGGGTGTTAGTATTTTATTATCTACATTGAACTCCAATGCTATTTCTATTAAATGATTTTTTTTAAGTCTTATAGTGCTGAATCAAAAAGCACTCGTATTTAGAACATGACTGCACTATTACAAGAGTCCTAGTAAAGACGTATAAATAAAAAAAACAATTTGGAAGTCTTGGTTTACCGGTCACATATGTACCATAGTAGAAGAATTTTCTCTACCTAATTGCAATGCTGCACATAGTAGCCTTCTTGATACTACAATATCTAAGACTTATGTATCTAAAGACTCATACTTCAGAAAATGGGAATGTCAGCTAGAATATTAAGGAATGAAATCTATGAGACCGACCTTCACATAGGATATTAGACACTGTTTTTTGAAACAAGTGGTTATTTCATCCTAAACATAATACCATCAAAATCTGCTGATGATAAAGTCACCTGCTCTGACAACTCAGCAGCTGTGCTGCACTTAAAAGTTGTCACATATTTAATTAATTAGCAAGCCAGCTATCTTCTTGTTTCAAGAAATTAAGGGGTTTTTTAACTTCTAAATGTAAGGTACCATTTCCTCTTTTACACTCTATATGATTATTGTGCACCTGTTTCTAATCCTACAATAGCAGGTCCATGCTCCCTTGTACCTTATCTTAGGTGATGCCTCCATTTTTTCTAACCACTTTCATTTTTCTTGTCTTAATATGGTTGATTGTGGTACCTTTTTTTGTCTTTTTTATTTAAAGGAAAATTATGAGGTAAGTGTTTAGAAAGGTAATTGATCTGTAGTTTAGAGATAAAAGGCCTGATCTTTCCTTCTGATACTGAATGCGCATCAAAGTCAAGTTGAAGCACTTCACATGCACTGCTTAATGAAAATTCGTAGAAAATGGAATATAAAAAAAGCCATTAGACATAAAAATAAATGACAGGGAGTTCTGCAACCTATTCACTGAAGATTTGTGTATCACTTGAATTCAAAATTTATACAATTTACACACAGACGTGCAATACTGCATAAGTTTTGTGAACACCCAATTCACAAAATCCCATGAGTAGAGTGTGTAATCTGTACGCCCATAACTCTGAACCTGAAGAATGCCCAGAATAATTTGAGGCTAGGATCCAAAATGAGGAAGACTGTATATTCTTAAAGGGCAGACATAGAAAGCCCACACAAAAACAAATGCAAATTTTGGAAGCAGAATGAAATCTGTTTCTTCTTCTCTACACCAAAGCATATTTCAGGATTACAGGACATACCCATGTGTTATGCTGGGTGCGATCACACACATTCCAAGGCACGTGGAGAGTAGGATGGTCCCCTTAACCCTCTTCCTAAAACTATGCCTATAGAACAAAGTCAGTTTTATTCCGCTGTTAACACACATTATTTATTTTCTTAGAAAAATAATGTGATGCAAACAAATGCTTCAGAAGCAGAGTGAAATAGAAAGGCTGTTGGACTTGCCTCCTGTGCAGCTCTTCTACAATAACAATGAGCTATTAGAGAAATTACCTAATCACAAACTGAGGGGAAAAGTTTTAGGAATAAACAGCAATTACAAAATGGACAAGTAAACACATGGAAACAGTAAGCCAGAGTGAGATATTGCAGGGCTACAGCTTCTCTGTGCTAATTCCCCCATTGTTGCCACATTACTAAGGAGTATGTTATCTTACATTTACCATGAGTTAAGAAAAATCAAGCCTGCAGTTTTCACTGTTGTGCTGCCAGTTCATGTTTTTGCTTTATGGAAGCAGTTACTTGTTTGCCCATCCATCTCATTACAAAATTAAATAACAGATCATTTCTGTATTAAAAGAAAATTCTGTATTAAAAGCTATATACTTCATATCCTTCCACAGTCCTCACTGCACAGCACTGGTGAATACAATTTTCCAAGGAAATCTACCATAGTTCAGATATTTAAGATAATTATTGATCTGTAAGTAAAAGTATATATGAATAAACACATTTGCACCTGTAGCTTGACACATTATAAGACACTTCTGAGGAACTGATGGAAGGATATAAGTACACTTACTGGATCTACAATGCAATGCTGCATCACTTAAAATACTACAGGAAGGAGCATCATGAACGAGAAGAAACAATTCAGCCTGCACACTGAGGGGCTCCAAATGGCACAGGAGCAAATATGGAACACAGCTACCAGCATCATGGGCTTGCTCAGCAAAAATGTTTGTCAGTGACCACAAAAGCAAGTACAATATTCTGCTATGCTGAGACAGGAAGAGGGAACAATACTGAAAATACTGTCTCATCATCCAGATCATCCCTTTGTTATACAAGGAAACAGTGTGGTGAGATATCTCAGATAAAGCGATATCACAGACATTATGAAATAGAAAACCAAGTTTTAACGGAGAGGAGAAAAGCTAGCAACATTGAAATACAGAGATCCCAAATCAAGCCAAATCAAACTAGGAAAACCACACAACACGGAACTATGTAAATTCAGCTATAGTGTATCCAGGCGCAAGTCAATTCAGGCAGAGCATGCATGGTTAATGTGAGAACTTCAATAATACAAGTAGAAAACTTAACTGTAGTAACTTAACTTTTCTGGACAGTTTTCTTAACTTTTCTGTTTCCTAAACCAAGTGCTACGGGTTCACACTTTTCACTTTGATTATGATACCTTCAGCTTGTTCTGAAAACAGCCAAACCAGATGAACCGTAAGTATGGCATAAAAGGCCCCGAAACCTCAATCTCAGCAATTCACCAGAGACATGTCTTAGCTGAACAAAACACAGCACTTTAAATCTGGCAGAATTTACTGACAACTACTGAAACCAGCACTGCTGAAATCGACCGGTCAGCCCAAGAAGCAGCTGTATTTGTTAGCTAGAGTCACCCGTCTCTGATCTACATCCAAGCTAATAACATATCTAAACCCTTATATTAGAAATCTTCAGTATTTCTGAACATGGTATCCTAAATAAGAACAGTCCCAAGAAAGCTGCAGAGGAAAAGGACAAATGCCATTGCATATTTTTGGGAAAAAGTTCTTCAGGCGGTTGAAACATTTATGATTCTTTAGTAGCTACTTGAATCTGCCAAAACAAGGGCACTATGCATAATTCTCCTTTAAATCATAGAATCATAGAATCATATGGGGTTGGAAGGGACCTCTGGGGTTCATCTAGTCCAACTTCAGCAAAATGCTACCCTACTGCTCCGAAGTAGCTTACTTTGAATGGGAAGGTTTTGCTGTAAAATAAAAAATTATTACATAATAACGCCTACTTTCTTTAAATTCTTCATTTCTGAGATGTTGGCAGAGATTTTTAAGAAATATGTCTAAGAAAGCAATTCAGTAGCCTAGCAGTTGACATCTTCAATAGCAGTTAGGCTCTTTTCAATAGTCATTCCAATAAGAAAAGCACACTACTGGAATCATCTCATTCTAAATAGCACAAGCATGCACAGCTTCCCACAGGCAGGCAGTAGGATTTGCACAAGGAGACAAAAGAATAGGCAAGTGTTCAACACATTTTCAAGCTTAAGAAAATTGCACTTATTTTAAATTTTCAATAGCAGCAGATGAGAACCAGGTCAGGCTATTTAGTCACAGTTCAGAAAATAAATTGCTTAATTTTCAAAAGCTTTCAGTATTAATTTAACTCTGCTCTCACTGAAGTCAGTGGGAACTGCTAACAGGTTTCAGCATGAGAGTCAGATGAGCCTCAAGCAATTTTAGAAATCTGATCTTCAAACTCTGCTGCCTTGGTCATTGTTCAATATATATTATATTCAAGTACACATGTACACAGTGTTTCTTGCCTTCTCCTTCATTGTCCCAAAACAGACATATGAATGCACTCACAAACACAACAATCGAAATGAAAATTTGAAGTACACATGTGATTTCTATCTGTATGAATTTCTCCCATTCAAGAAAAACAAAAACAAAACAGAACAAAAAGAAAAAAAACCACACTAAAAACATTACACCAGTCTATTTCAACCACTTCGTGGGTAGTCCAGCAAACTTTATAATTATGGATTTCAGAAAGCACATCTTTTAAGATCTACATACATATCTGTCTTTTCCACAACTTGGAATGTAGCCTTTCAATAACCCAAAAGAGTATGTCTGGTTTTAAAACAGGTATAGTGCCCATTAAGCTGCCAGGGAAGGTAAGCAGTTAATTTATGGATTCCAGCACTGCTGCTGGAGTAAGACAGAATGTTTAGAATTAAGTCCCTATCACGGCTGCCCACTGGCTTGTCTTATGGAATAAAAAAATCTCTCTCCTTCATGCTGGGATCCATGCTTAGCTCTCTAAATTTGAGAAGATATAAATACAATTCTACATAAGTGTATCACAAGGGTTTCTGAGAAAAGAAAAATGCTGTGTGTATCAAGCAGGCACTTCTGTGAAAAATCCAAAACAGCCATCTCCACAGGATGTTACTGCTAGAGAATGAAGCCATTGCCCTATTACAATCCCGCACAGAAAAAGTAGCTTAAAAGAAACACACATCTCAGGCAATCAGTATCTACTTCCCACTCAAGGCAAATATTTCAACCTCTCAACTCTTTCAAAACTCATAGTAATTAAAGATACTTAGAGCTTCACTTGCATAACACTGCCTAGACTGTTTTGCTGAGGCCCACATCTCGGAATACAAGTTTCTGAGAATAGGTCCCTTCTCTGTCTCTTTCCTGTACCGTGTCACACTTCTTGGACAGTTCTCATCTCTCTGTGTCTTTCCCTATTGCCCTCTGAGAACAGCACCACTCAGAATTGTTGCTCTCATCATCAAATCTCATGCTAGACCACCAGATTCCCTGACAGTCTGCCTTTCCATACAGCCATGTCTTCCGCTGTTTTGAGGTTACTCCTTCATGTGTAACAACAAAGCCAGCAAACACGAAGGTTTTGACAAGATTTCCACATACAGTTCTTGTTGGGAGAGCGGAAGAGCCTCCCACATAAACATACAAATATATAGATACACACCCATGCAAGTGCATGCACGTGCACTCATACACACACAAAGACATTAGAAATCCACATCCATTTCCCTTTTCTGAACCTCTTTCTGGGCTCAGGTCCCATAGGTCAGTTCTCTCTCAGATACATACTTTTGAGCAACCAACAATTTTTCTCTAACAGTTCACACTCATTTTTTGAAATGTGTTTTTCCCTTTTCCCCTCCAAATCAGCTGCTTGCCCATGGCAGGCTGCACAATGAATTTCTTTCCTCATACCTTTCCAGTTAAAGTCATTCATTCCCTCACTGAAGCATCCTTTAAAATGGTTTCCATAATTTTTTCTTTATAACCCCCAGCCATCTTTCTACTGATGTCCTTACAAGGGCCTCAAACAGTCTTCAGCACATAAATGGAAAACTAATCAGGATTCATAGATTTTTATATACATAGATTATGCAAATAATTTTTCAGTAATGATTTTCCAGTAATACTTTACTGTTCACAGTTTCTTGTGGTTACCTTTACTTTGCACAGAAAATGGTTCAATGAAACTCAGCCCTAAGAATATGTGCACACATCCAGGTGCTTCCAGACTCCACTTTCAGAGTATAGCATTCTGAGCAAAAACTGAAGTAAACATAAGCAGTTTCTCCAGAACCGTCTTTTGTGTCGCAGAATTTTTTATGTTAACTCTCAGACATTTCTAGCAAGCATTTAACATTGATATTGCTTACACAGGCAATATCATGTTAAAGCCAGCAAAAGGAAGAGAATCAAAAGACCCTCTCTACACAGACTAAGCTTTGATTAATCCTGGGTAGTTCTTCAGAGGTTAGAAACTCAGCCAAACATGTGACTTTGAAATTAGAGTTGTACAATGAGATTAAAAAAGAGGCATGCTATGCTAATAAGAGAAAAGAGAAAACGTTAGAAAAGATACAGTGGGTTTTTTTAAGGTCTAAAACATCAGTTTCATTTAGGATTTCAAAGATCAATATATCATAGTATGGGGGATAAGTTCAACATATTGCTAAGATCAATTGGACCCAAAAATGCTTCACAGCCAGTTTTGACGCTGGATATCATATTTGAAGTGGGTATATTACTCATCATACTACGGATAAGTAAACTGAGGCACGGGAGTTGATGTTCTTGACTGAAATCATACAGTATTTCAGTGGTGCCCAGGGATAAGACAAGAGGAAATGGGCACAAACTTGAATATAAGAAGTTCCATCTAAACATGAAGAGGAACTTCTTTACTTTGAGGGTGGCAGAGCACTGGAACAGGCTGCCCAGAGAGGTGGTGGAGTCTCCTTCTCTGGAGACATTCAAAACCTGCCTGGACAAGTTCCTGTGTGACCTGCTCTAGGTAGACCTGCTCTGGCAGGGGGCTTAGACTAGATGATCTCCAGAGGTCTCTTCCAACCCCATATCATTCTGTGATTCTGTGAGTATTAAGCAAACCCTACTTTAAAAAACATGGAGTACTTCACCTAGAAATTATTGTTGATGAAAATCAAGTACCTAATTATAATCAAGTAGTAACAAGTTAAGCTGTCACATGAGAGTAAAAGTGAGAAACACACTGAAACCTGCAGGCTTGTTTTCTGGATCAAATATATATGGGCTTGGAGTGGTTTCCAAATTATACACTGTCATTAAAGCATTATCTAAAATCAGGCAATACATCTTACAGTATATTATTTGCCCAGTGCAGTCATCCTATCCTATGAAATTAGGATGCAACCTTAGGTACTCCCTGTTATGCTGCCACACTTTTCCACCACTTTAAGCAAAACTTCATAATGAGATCTAGCAATTCTTTAAAACTATTATGCAATGTTTCGTCTTCAAATATCAACTTTCACTATGGACCTAATTCTGTAAGGTGCTGAGTCCTCAGCACCTCAGTTGCCATTTGACATTCACTTTGGCTTAAAAACTCATAAAATTGATTTCAATGTCACATTTGACTGATAAATGCCTCAAAACAAGCCATACATTTATTTAGGATAAGTAAGAGCAAAAGGAAAAAAGCAAAACATAACTGAAACTTGGTGTAGCTTCCAACACATGGGGCACTCTAGCACTCTCATTTCACTGCACTGATGGAAAATGGCCTAAGAAATAAAAAGGAAGACAATATGAGTCTTTCAGTTGAAAGTTCCATACTATATAGTCATTTATTTACTTCTGAGATTGCTACACTGACAACAAAATCTCTTAAGCTGGTAAATATTAAGGGAAAGGAATGTAATTTTTTTATTTGACAGTTGTATAATATCTAAGCATAAAGGGAACAGTGGACACTGATATTTTTCATGACAAACTGTATGAACAGTGGAGAAGCCACATCTAATGCAAAGTGAAAAAAAAAAAAGCAAGGTTATTTTGGAGCGGCAGAAAGGACAATTCTCTTACTTCGAAAACAGTGTTTGCACATACTACGAACACGATTTATCCAACTACTTTACATCACTACACGTAAGAAAATGTAGCAGGAATACTTCAGTAAACATAACATAAGCATTTTTTTCCTATTTTGGTCCCGAATGTGTCATCATTTGTACAGACTGGAATAATTAACTATTACTAACAAAGAGTGTTTACATTCTCACTGAAATGGAAAAGAAGTCTCAGACAGCTCATCCATTTTAAAAAAACAGAGTACAGATTAATTAATTTTCAAGGATTTTATCTGACCTCTTACATAACACAAACCTTAAAATGTCACCTGGTTCTCCTTGCACCAACTCAAATGACAAAATACCTCTGCCTGCCTGCACATCTGCTCCACCTTCCTCAGAACTGTACTTCCAGAGATGTACAGAAAAATGTGTGTGAACAAAACAGGAAAAGGAAAGGTTTTCATCTAAAACCTCCTCTTACAGCAAAACACTATTTGTTTGGTACAAGTAGTTATTTTGCAGCCAGCACTAACTAGACCACTTATTATTGTAGCCTGTCCAATTTCTCATCCAAAACTGCAGGTGGTATCCAACATGTACTGAGAGCCCCAAGGATACAAGAATTTGAGCTGTAGTGTCTCTAGCTCAATGATTCTTGTTATGCAGTATTTTGGGTTTGCTTCATTGAAGAGAATTTGTGGACAGATTTACTGCAACATGTGGACACTCCTTCAAGCTTCAAGCAGTAGATAAGTCAGGCCAACCAATGATCCGTTACAGTAATTATTATACTAACAGAATGATCTTTCAGTTATTATTCGTGTGGATTTACTGACAGGAGCAAAGTAAAGAACAAAAAGTAGTGACAGGAGAACAAAACTGAGAAAAGGCCTGTGAGCAAATGTTACCTTATGTTAATCATGAGGCCATAGATACGTGAATATTTTTGGCTGGAGCAACTTTTGTTTTATTGGTAAGCAAAAAGAGGATTTAAAGACTTTTCCTCTTTCTGCACCCTAAGTTTCGGCACTAGTCTAACTTCAGAATTTCAAGACTGGTAAACATTAGTAGATAGGCGTGCCTTATACAGATGTCCAGCAAACACCAACACTGGTTAGTGACTGAGAAGTGGGAGGAATCAAATGTCAAAAAAACCCAGGTCATGTACAATCTTCAGCACAAAAACCTCTAGCTAATGCATCTGCTAATTGAAGAGAAGGGTTTGAGAATTTTTTTCAGAAACATACAAATGGTCTACAATGGATTTTTCCATGTTGCTTATATTAAAGTACCTGTTTTGTATTTAGTATTTGATGTCAATAGTGAACTGTTTTGGAATGTTCCTTAATTATATGAATCGTAAATATGATTGATAAAACTGATTCAAAAATCTCTAATTAGGATGTGGGGGAGTGAACTGTTATATTATTACTTTTTTAAACTGTTAGGGATAAAATGTTGATAGAGTTCTACTAGCAAAATAGTTTTTCAGGAATAAAGAAGCTATGAGGGCTGGCTTTAAATCAATTCGATAACAGTAGTAATGGTAGGGAGTTTCAAGGTTCACACTTTAACTGCATTAGAGAATTCTGAAGAAACAAAAAGGAATTAAAAGTTTTTTTCAAAATGCAGCATAGCTCAGCTCTTCTAGCACTTCTACCATAAGCAGTGTTGAAAGCTAACTTTCCCTTTTAGGATGACAGGTAGAATTGTCACTTAGACCATCAAGCCATTAAACCAGTTTTTAAAAAGTATTTTGTAGATTCCGTAACACTAGCATTCTAGATAATTTTCCCGTGCCTTTTCAATCAAGAAAATCTGGCTAAAATTGCACTATCTGACCTTTCGATTAATGGCCCTGCCTTTTGCCTGTCATACTAACACAGAGTTTGGGGAATAGTTAGGATTCATCTGGAAGCGATATAATTTCCGCCTTTGTCTTTCTTTTCTGGACGCTAATGGCCTTTAGTCAGTCCTCTTCACTCAATGTATGACACATGTAGCCATTCTATTTTAGTTGTCCATTAACTTCAAGCATTATGACAAGAACAAAGCAACTTCTTAAAGAAGTTGAGTTCAGCTAAGTGTATTAAATTTCTACAAATCCTTTGCTTATAAGGTGCTGTTTTCAATTGTCACTAATGTTTATCTGAGTGCAACAGTATCAATTACTAATTAAAAGAGGCTGCTTAAACAAATATAAAAGAAAGGTCACAAGGCTTGTGGATTCAATATTAGTGTTACTCTTCAGTTTCTCTGTGCATTTCTGTCTGATGACATTTTGTCTACAAGTTGTCTACTTTATTAAGCAAGAACTGTGGGAAAAAATCAACAACGAGAAAGCTACAGTTGCTGGTCTGAAGTCTAAGGCCTCAGCACGCTACTTGATACTGCTTCCTCGAGATCATGCAAAATACAGACTATAGATAGCACTTGTAAGCAGAAAGTAACACATACATTTTAATGGATATTTACAGGATCACTGATATAAACTACTAGTGGGAATAGATTCTATTAGGAAAAGTGACACCTATAGTACTGTAAGTTTTTTTAAAAGCATTTCTGCTCTTCAAATACTTATCACTGGGCGGCAAACAAAACACCTGTGATATCTTATGGAAATAATGTTCATTGAATGGCTTTTAGAAAGATGTTTGACTGTATTAAGATTGCACCAACCTGACAGTTGCACCAACCTGACATCCAGTCAACATCTGTATTAAGACTGTATTACAAAGCATTTAAATTCCATTTTTATTCCTCATACTGTTTTAAAGAAACAAGACATTTCCCATCCCTCATTATTAGGACACCAATGAGATAGAAACTCGCTAGATATTGCTGATAAGTTAGGGAAGCTCAACTATTCTTGTTGGAGCTTCTCTAGCCAGGCCACACAATAAGGTTAGGTGACATTTATGTTTATGTGGCAAAGCTGTTTTATTCTGACCCAACTGTATTTTTGTGAGATTGGGCTCTGGTTGAAGGTAAGAGCTATTTGCCTCTTCCCTAGCCAAATCTTCCCAGGACCAGCCATGCCTGTGAAATGATACGTGCAGCCATGCTTTTCTGTGTTCCCCAATGACAGGATGTTCTATCCTAAGTCATAGGCACACACATAAAGCCTAAAAACAAAGAGGGCATGTTTATCTTCTTCCTGAACCTGGATTTCGCATTGGGTTTTTAGGACACAGCAGTTTGTACTACCTGATACTTCCAGATGTACCTGAGCCACCTTCTTTGGTTTCTCGTCTTGGGGCAGACCAGAAGTAATGAGGCAGCTACGCTCTACTCTCCATGATGTCTTTTCTTCCATTCCCAAAACCCTAAAAACATCAAAGACCTCACTTCAGCTGAGTGAATCTGCAAGACAATGAATAAAACAAACTTGGCTCAAAAATAATATGAAACCTTGACAACAAGAAAGCATTTTATTTATCTGAACTATCCAGCCATACTGCAGTATCCCAAACAGAAGAGGCACCTTTCGTTAAGGCACTAAAACTCCATTTCACGTGGTATGCTTTTAAACTCGTATCAGTCTCAAACTACGAACCTGTTGCAGTTGAAATGGAATAATTCTCCACTACTACTCTCTCTACCAGATGACAAGCAACATTCAAAAGATGCCTTGTTTCAGAAGACTAAACCCATATGTAGCAACTTTTGTGTTGTGCTGTATTTTCTCCCTATCTTTTTCATGTCAGCCTTTCATCAGGACACCTCCGCGCAGAGGGTAATAGGTGTTGCAGCAGTATAATGCTAGCTTTGCCCTTCGATCAACAATCATCTCCTTCTGATGTTTGTATCTTAGAACACATGCAACAAAAACTGCCTACTTACTCTCTGAGTGCTTTCTTTCTCCATCCTCTCAGATTTTAAGAAAACCCAATCATAACTGGGGTAGAGAAGGAATCGTCAGGTAAGTATCAACAGGAAGAACCTGTTCCCTCTGATTCCAGGACTTCTCTGTTAATGTGAATCCAACAGATCAAAGAAATTGCTGGGCGTATTTCAGACAAGGCCCTGCACTCAACCCTACAAAGCCCACTACTGTCTGTTCAGCTGCACAGCGCAAAGTCGGTGGTGGAAGTGGGGATAGGATAGTGGTGTCGGTGACAAAAGACAGCACAGAAAAAAATACCTGTCACATACCCAATGCACTGCCAAGCAACTCAAAGTGCTCAACTTCATATAGGCTGATACCTCAAGCGCTCTGAAGTCAGGGGAACGGCAGGTAGAAGATTCTCCAAAATCTTCTATGCCAGTTACTTGTCATTATGATTATAATTTTGTAGGTGAATTTGGAATTTACATGGTGTGGCTATATAGTGCATGAAAGTACTTTATAATATTCACAGACAATGCAGCTGTGTAATAATGTTAGCTTTGTCCTTCAGTGCAAAATCAGTTTTTTCTGACGTGCATCTTAGGACTCATAACACTGAAACATCTGAAAATAGTGATTAATTTTAAAAATTTAATTTAAGCATCTGCACTAAACAGAACTTACAAAGAAAACAACATTAGTCTGATCATACGATTTCACTGCTTTGTGTAACCTACACTATTTTCTGTTCCCTACAGTTCAGAGTAACTGACAAGGGACTATACTTTGCCACTTACATAGCCAAAGGCGACTTTAGCTATATATAATTACTAAAAGCTACTTCTTTTTCTGTATGTTGCTAGACAATTTCCATTTATGATATAAACCTAAATTTCAAGGTAAAACGAATTTCATTCTTAACATTAGTTACATACTTAAATGCCTTAAAAAAAATCCAGCCATTAAATATATGAAAAGGAATTGTTAAAAAACCCCAAACTCCAACTAAAACCCCAAGGGTATATGCGTGTGCCGGGCTTGGGGTATTAAAAAACCAATGAGCTGCGGAGCATTTTTTAAAGACAAATGCTTTCATGGAACCCTTGAGAACTATATACTTTTGTATGTATACACCCGTACAGACATACACACTGAAATTAAGGCAACTTGCCCTCATCTGCTCTGGTGCAGCTCTTTCTGATACCATAATTGAGGTCATGTACTAGAAGGAAATCGCACTAGCAGAGACACATGACTCCTGCTTGGATGATTTTGGAAAGTAAGGGAGAAATAGAAAGGTGAGTTACAGTGTAATGACAGAAATCAGTTTTTATGTGAAAAATCAGATTTATATGACACGTGAGTATTAACCAAAATCACTCTGTAACTTAAGAAGGTGGCTACATTATAGGCTGAAGAAAGATATTTGCAGTGATAGCCATTCATACTAAACGTGGAGAGGAGAAATAAGACAAGGAAATGGAAAAACAATGTAAGACACAATCCTTAGAAAATATATACACCAAGCTGATGACAAAATTACCTCGGCTATATTAACAGGTAGGTTTTAGCATAAAATGTTAGACAATATAAGGTAAAACCAAAATTTGTTAAGACATTAAAACTAACGAAACCATAAGTATGGATACCATTCAAAATAACCAGTATTAGCTGGATGGACAATGAAACCTCTTGTTCTAATAATGTACAACATCTTACCATAAATGTTCCTAACAGTGTAATTTATCATGAAATGTGGGGTTAAAGAAAAGCTGAATGGAACAACAATAAGGTTGTCTATAAACTAAGTATGACTAAACAAATAGCTGCTACCATTTCCTTCTGATTAAGCAGTGTCTGCATAAATTAAAGAATTATAATTATGTCAGGAACTACACATTAATGAAACCGATTTTAATATACCATGAAGTATATTGGTAATATTTACTATGAATGAATGTACATAAAAACTTTGCTTACTCTTGTTTTGCTGCCAGCATGTAGAGCATATTAACCTGTCCAACTTCACATAGTAACCAATTGTGACTATTACAATCCATATAATTTATCAGATTTAAAAAAAAAAATTAAATCCAAGCAACACCTTTCCATATGGCCAATTAGTGAAGTCATAAAACACAGCAAATATAGGATGCTGTATTGAACATCTGTGCTGGTTATCCTATGGGAATTTTTAATAAAGGACCAAACAGCATATTGATGTTAATTCTATGTTACCGGGACTTTAAATAAAAAACTAAAATAAATAGCATCCATTAAACTGATCATACTGTTGTAACTCAAATTGTGTTTATTATGCTAATGGAACATGAAATTAAGAAAAAGACCTTTATGCCAGTGGAATTAATTAATGAGCTTTATGAAGGCATTGGGATGTAATTTATTTCTAGATAAGTAAGTCTAATTTGCAGTTCCATGGGTCTCTGCAATGCTGATTGTAATAGTTATTCCTGCAGATGTGCTGCTCACAGCATGTCTTTCCATTAGAACTGAACACCTCATTATATAAACTGTACCTAATTAAACATAATACAGTGGTGACTTGTTAAACTGGCCTTTTTAAGTCAGCAGCTGCCTAAGCTAATAATACAGTACACAAGATTTATATCATCTACCATATAATACTGATATTAAAATATACTGCCCAAGGGATTGACAACTAATTTACCAGTATGTAACAGGTACATTTCAGATTCTGCAATGGAGATTAAAGACTACTAGTCTATAAAAATCAAATGAATTAAAGTCTATTTGGAGTTCTAAATAATTATGAAAGTTTTTTAATAACTTTGTTCCTTTGAATGGTTATTTTAAAAACCATAATCAGTGAATAACAGTTTTGCTATGTTCTTTCTCCATATCTGATGGGGTGTTTTTGTTATGTGGTCTGATTTATTACAATATTTGAACACAATTAGGTATGTGTAGACACACTTTGTTTCAGGCAAAACAAAATGAGAAACTGCCAAGACCGACACAGCTATTTCTTTAGCTTTGCAAGTTTGATTCTGTGACTGTTCTGTACATGCCCTTCTTTCCACCAAAATGTAGATATATCTCATATGCAAAATACAACAATCTGTCACCACAAAGTCTGACTACTTTGGTCAGAAAATGAGAAGGTCAGAAAATACATTGAGAACAGATTGATTCTCTCATGAGATAAGATAGGAATATTTGAAAACTACACAAGAATGTTTTGGATAAACAATGTTTGTTCACGAAAACTTCAGATTCTGTATACAGCCTGCGGTTTAAGACTCGTTTTCGGTTTTTCTCTTCTTCAGAGGCTGAATCAACTGCCACATGTTCTAATGTAAAGTGGCATTACTTTTGTTTTTCCCATTTTGCCAGTCTCTGTATGAAATAGATACATTTTGCTCACAGGTATATGAGGGGAATAACATAGCTATCCCTTTTCCCCACAGAAGCCCGTGATTCTTCCTTTCCTCCTTGCTCAAGTATGTAAAACTGGCTCATCTTCCACTAGCTCTTGCTCTGTCACACATCTGAAACCCCTGAAGATGTGCGCACAGTCCTGCATATTGCTGCCACCTCTCCTCTGAATGAAGAAAATGAGGCTCAAATTCTAAACATCTTTTCACATATACCATTCCAAGCAATAAATTTAAAAACATGCATAAATTTAGTCAAAGATTTGAGTCTTTGTGTCCAGTATCAAGACTCAAGTTCAAAGTTTAACAATGTCAACACATTTCTCAGTAAGGACTTGAAGTTCCCAACAATACTCATTCTTTTGCACAACCTTTTCTTGCACCAAGAAGTTAGAAAACTCACAAAAAGCGAAATGTGGTCATGTTATTTGAAGCCCATCACTTTGTTTGGATTCTCTTCAAGTTTTAGAGGAAAAGATTCAGAATCAGATCAGATTTGCTCTGAGCCACTTTCCCTGTTTTACTGAACACAGAACAAAAAGACAGCATTCTTAAATCAGCCATTGCTTTATCTTTGTTTTCAGTAAGCTGTGACAATCAAACCACAATCCTCTTCTAAAGACTGCTGGTCTGATAGCAACCTCTGTCACTCTCATACACCTTAATATCTGCAGCATCATACTTTACTTTTAAGGTTTCCTAGTAAAGACAGTTTGACAGTCATTTTCTTCTTGCCAGAACCCCTATATCATTCTGGACTGCAGTGTGAAATACATGAATCACTGCAAATTAAGGTAAAATTACAGTTTGTGCTAGACTTACAGACTCAGAGAAAAGAGATCTGTCGTGTCTTAAAGGATGTGCATCCAGTAACAAAAATATGTGCAATTTAACTTTATTGGCAGAAAATAAAGAGCACGCTTCCAGACTGAAACAGCTTGTACACAACTAGCTTATCCTACCAACAGAAAGGGGTTTCTTGGAGTAGAGCTGACAGAATGCTTAGAAGGAGCACAGCATTCCAGGAAAAAGAATAAAACATGTATTTGCATGGGAACCCGTGATTAGAAGCATAGCCTGTATGGGAAATAATTTCATATGTAGAAATTGTTCCATAATCACTCTGTTTGAACTCTGTCTTTACCAAGACTGTACTTTAATTTCCTGGATGTCACCATTTTCTTCATTCTTTGAAAAAAGAGTTCTCCAACTATCATCTAAAGTATTTAATTCTTGCTTGGGCTCTTTGTTGTGAAATCTTTTATTATAAAATCCCTGTACTAAAACAACTATCTTTAAAGTAAAGGATACTGTTTCAATTCAAAACCAGAGCTCCTTTTTTCACAGAAGTCCCATTTAAATTGTTTCACTATCTCTCAGTAATCAAATATGAAATGTAACAGAACAGCAACATAATTTGCTGTGAGAGTAAAATTTAGCAGAGTCAATCAACAATAAGAAAACAGGAGCTCATGAGCACCATGGGTCCATTATAATTATTATTTTTAATTAAGGTATTCCAGATACACTTTAATTTTCTTTGCTGACTACTTCTATTGTTTGACTTGCCTTGAAATGGGAACTACGAGCACTTTGAAAAATGGGTTGAAAGACTCTCTTGTTTCACAACAGATTGAGTAGTTACTTCTCTATCCTCTCCCAAAAGGCATTTTAGTAACGTATCACAGCTAAACTCCTCCACGACTCACCACAGATATCCTCTGCCTCTTAAAGAAACAGAAAATTAGGAAAATATTTTTTCTATACCTCCATCAATGAAAGCACAGAAATCTCACCAAAGGTTTAAAGTACTTGCTATGTACTGGATCTTCAATTTGAAAAGCATTTTCAAAAGTAATGTTACCTTAAAAATAAAAATCTTTATTAGTGTTTCAAAAAGAAGAGAAAAACCCTGTCATTGTGGTCCCCAACTAAATAGCAAATTAAAAAATATTAAACAAAAGTCAGATAAAATAAAATACAAAGTTCTTTAATGAGATCAATAGAAGGCTTATGTATTTCATTGAAGTTTCAACTATTTTATAGAAGCATTTTACAGTTTCTTACTCTGCCTGGGTCTCATGAAAAAAAAAATTCTAAATACAAGTAGAAGGGTCGCTTCACAAGCCTACTGGTGTGACCGAGTTTTCCAAGGCCATTTACAGTTTCAGGAAAGCAATAAAATTGAAAGAAATATCTAGATCATTTTATGTTTACATAAGCTGAGCTTTTAAAACATTTCTGAGAAAGTGACTCATAACTGATCTGATCTCATCGGTGCCTGATAAGACTGGCTTGAAAGTTGCACTGCCTATTTAACTTCTTTCTTTTACAATTAAGTGGTACTATACACACAAGCAGTTATCCTGGAAGCACAAAAGAGATCTTAGACCACCACTTACAGCTGATCTTCAACCTCTTTGGGAGATGAAGGAGTGAAAACAACTGGGATCCACCAAATAAAGTCTCTCAGGAACATTCCTGCCTAGAGGAAACTAAAAATATGCAATAGCATGATGAGCGGGGAAAAAACCATTCTGTATTAAAGATCTAACAAAAAAACAATTATTATTTCAGCCAACTGTTGCTACCATAGAGTCAAAAGGAGCTGCTGAATGAGTTATGAAATTACTCATACTTTTTCTCTCAAACCAAATGCAGAAGTTTATTGTCTGCTGCATTGCCAAAGACTTTATCCATAGATTCTCTAAAACTGTAATCCCCTTTCTCGAATTCTTCAATATATATAAAAAAAGACCTTTAAAAAATTGTTAAGGTACCATAATCTAAAAATTTGGTATCCTATGGTGAATTGGGACAATTGCGGGAGACATAAATAGTACCACCTTCCAAATAACTCTACAAAACCTGTGTCTGGTAACCCACACTCAAGGCAATAGAAAAACAGGAGAAAAGTTCCATTCACTAATGCCTCGCACCATCACTTCTTCTCCAACAGGACAATCATTTCTTGAAAACCTGAAAAAATAATGAAGCTGCTTTTTTTTTTCCCTAATGACTTGGAAGGCAAAGGGAAAGTATATGCATGTTATTTTGAGTTCATTTTGTTGCCAGAACTTGGATATTGTAACACTGGGAGGTCACACAGACACCTTGACAGAACAAAACTGACAGTTTTGTTAATTGCCGACAAAATTACAGCACTAATATCTTTTCAATTATAACAGTATTTTTATGATTTGAGGGGTCAGTCTCCTTTCCCCATGTGCATACCATAAAGAACAATAATGAAATGTGAGTGGAATTCAGACAGTTGCTTCTGCTCCCATCAAGGACAGAAATCTCCACTGACTTCAATGTAAACAGAATCAGGCCCTTCATGTGTATGTGAAATAAAACAGACATTTTTGCCTCAATCTTTTTGGAATACATGCTTTTGATGCCACAAAGGAGATAAGACGATCTGATAAAAGTAATAGATGAAAGTATATTATTATCTATATCATCTCCATTATAAGATATAAAAAACTCTCTAGTGTCTGTATGTATTACCATAAGCTACAGTGAAAGTTGACCTGGTTTCTAGAAGATAGTTTTTTAAGTATGATGCTGCAGCGATTTTTGATTACATACTTTTCTACAACATTTCTCATGCCACTGAAGATTAGATATGTCTGCAAAACACAATATAAATACAGCACCAGAATTTTATCTTTTTCCTTGACCACTAGCTATGAACTAAATGTTTCAATATTGCTTTCTATATCAATATGAATCACTAAGACTTTTCCTCAAATTTTTTTTTAAAAGACAGACATTATTATTATTGTCATTGTCAACAACAACAATTACTAATTTTTAATTGCATGTTACCTCTCCTCCCTGTCGAGAGGCTCCAACGCAGAATCCCTCTATGATATATTTTTAAAGCATTGCCCTTTTGACTTAGATTTCTCCAGCTTCAGAAGCAAATTCTCATAGCACTGGGATGAAAAAATGGTAAAAAACCTACAGAGGGAAGCACAATTTCCCCAATGAAGGAGTACCCCTGTTCAGTAGGTCACAAATTGCAGACAGCAACAGAAGGGTGCGTTTTGCACACCCAGCAGGCCTTCGTGGAGAAGAGACGTAGGCTGTTCTCATTCAGATGGTGCCCCAGGAGACACAAGGGGTAAGTCGAGTACAATCAGGTGACATTGTTTTCAAGCCTCAGAACACACTCTACTGATTACAAGTTAATACATTAGGAACTGCATTGGATACTAGTACTAAAGGACCTCAGTTAGGCATGTGTGATTTCCTCTGGAGAGTTTAAACTCCATAGGGAAGGGCCTACATGAGGTGAGAAAGGAATGTTATTGACTCCACAAACAGGGAATCAAGTCTGAAAGGATTCTGGCAGAAAGGTACTGGATGATTACCCTGTGTGAAGGAATACCAGGCCAACTGGATCCCAAAATAACACTTCTCCTTGCCAAACACCTCCTAGTCTCCGTCCTGCATCAATTACTGAAACACATACCATAATATCCAACAGTGCTGTCATTACCAAAGTTAATTTTCCTGAAACTGAGACCATCACGAACTCAACACATAACTTAAGGCAAAGACAATCAGCGGGAAAAGGCAAGAGAAAAAGAATGCAAGGATGCCTTTGATTCCTCCTCTCTTTGCACAATGAGCCTGTTTCTTAGCTAATGCATAGCCTCATTTTGCCATTCATACCTATTGGTCTCTGCTATTCTGTACAACTGGCGTGTTTAACAGCAGGGCTAAAAGAATAAACCTGTAGACCCAGCCTTAGTACTTTCCAAACCCACACAAGCACATAATGTGAAAGGCCACAGAGCTGCCCACAAGGGCTATCCTTTGCCCAAGCATACCTCTGCTTCATCCACCCATGAGCTGAAGATTTGCTCCAGTCACCAAGTCAGTTGTCAGGCGTAATGACTGAGCCTTTGTACAAAAGCTCAGTTAAATCTAACAGTGCACACACAAATTCTGACCTCCAGTGAGAAAAAAGAATGCATGTTTGTGCCCCTTTTAGCTTTTACTGGTTTCCCACCAAATCTCTTAATACTTTTTCTGACTTACTCCAGATTTTCAACTTTTGAATAACTGCATTTGTAGCTCTGCTAATTTTGCTGCTCTGGGAACATAGCAAAATCTGGCTGCCACAACCGTGGTTCTTTTGTGTTCAAAACTGCATCACTTATGTATTTAAAAATACATATGATATTTATAAAGCCTACTCAAAACATTACCAAATTGTCCCATTTTCATGTTTTCATGACAATTTATATGTTTTCCATATGGGCAAGTGCTGACAATATGATACAAGCTTAATGGAACAAATTGTGGTTTCTCTTTATTGTCTTGGCATCAAAAATCTACACTTGCATAAAAATAACTCTCTCCACTATTTTCCAGGGATGATTTTTCATTAATGCAACATTAAGTACTGTTCACTCTCTCATTTTATTTAAAAATGTGCCAGAAATTTTCACTGCTCACCTCACCACCGTATCTGGGAGCCTTACAAATCTATTGAAAAAAGCAGCTGATATCCAGAGAGTGTAGAATTATCCAGATGAGTTTTCTATAACCTACCAGGAGCTCCACAAAAAACCTCTGGTTTGGGAGGGGAGGGAAAAGGTGCCTCTCTCTTTCTATCCATGGGCAGACAGAATTCATGCTCTCTACAATGCCTTTCTACTTCTGTTTTCTCCCTCCAATTTTCCAGAAGCAGGAGGAGTTAATGCCTACAAGCATTAGGAGAAGACTTTGCACTAAAAGACTATGGCTGAAAAAGCTGACAGTAAATTATTTCCTTTTAAGTTCTCCAATGTGGCACTGAAAAGAGCTATTATTCCTATACTGCAACGGCATATGTACTTCAGCCATCTCCATCCAATCTCTGCTGCCTCCCTCTCCCTACCTTACTGCAGAGCTGTCCTTCTACTTTTCTCCTCCTCCAATTACTGCAGTCCTAATGTAGAGAAAGCTTTCCCTGACCTGAAGCTCCTCGGTAGGCAGTCAGATGAGCTAGCTCTCTCTT
This sequence comes from Limnodromus scolopaceus, assembly GCA_028565335.1. Taxonomy (NCBI): domain Eukaryota; kingdom Metazoa; phylum Chordata; class Aves; order Charadriiformes; family Scolopacidae; genus Limnodromus; species Limnodromus scolopaceus. Next base: position 17,326,067 of record JAOXNO010000004.1, on the reverse strand, counting down.
CATTTAATCTAGCTCCTACACACGCTTCACAACATGACAGACATGTCAAATGAGCCATCCGCCAGGCCACTGACAGCAGCTTCTGGGGCATAAGAGAGGCAGCTGATGGAGAGGAGATTGTTGGAGGGAGTCAGGAAGACAGGAAGCCATAGGTAATATCACGAGTGCCCTGCTGAAAACTGACAGCTTAATGGGTATGATACTGCCGGTTATTTCACGTACCTCAAGTCTTGGTCTTGAATAATACACTTACTACTGCAAAGTTAAAGTGGAAAATAGATTTTGCCAGAGTTAATAACAAAGAATAATGCTACAGAAGTTGTGGGTAATAGGCACCACCTCAGTCACAGTCTAAAACGTTTTACTTCCTAAGAGCTGAATGTTGATGAAAGTTGCTGTGCTGATGGAACAAAAACAAGTTAATTCATCCACAGAAAAAGCAGCTGGTATCATACACAAACCTTCTCTGGACAGCTTCTCTCTAGGACAGCCATTGGGCAATCTGTTTAAGAAGCGGGCTTAAAAGACAGCTGACTCAAACATTCTCTGAACAAGCTTCCTATTAACTAACTAGAGATATTCAGCCACCAATTGGTTCTTCCTCCTACGAGGAGAAGAAAGCAGCACTTCCACCAACTGTTCATTTTTGAGGAGACTCACCTCAGCGACACTACTGTCCCTAGACATGCATGCGCTTCCATTTGTAACTCCCACGTCTGGTGGAAAAAAATCTGCGGTGAGCGCTAGAAAATTGCACGGATTGTCACTTCCTTTTTTAGCAAGCCTTATTTTTCATCAGTTATGTGGGACATGCACTTTAGGACAGTCTTATTGCCTTCCATACACCACATCATCCCATGCTCACAGCGGACTGCCAGTTCCATGAATGTAAATAGGAAAGCAGATCAGCAGAAGCTTGCATTGTGGGCATTCTGTAACTTATTCTCTTTATTCTGATTCATGTTTTCTTCACTCATCTTAATTTTCCTCATTTCATTACATTTCTTTAAAAGAGCTTGTGGTTGAGGTCTAAGAAAGTTCAAATAATAATTACTTTCATCTTTTTCTTTAGCAGGTTTTTAAGGGTAGATCTCTCAACGGCATTTATAAGATGAGCAAAAACAGGAAAGAAAACGAGCTTCAGAGGAACAGAACCTAATAATGACTTCTCTTGTTTTATTTCTGGAATGTTTTCATATTAGGTACAGTATACATGTATAGTTTAATTAGGACAAATTCTCTGCTTGCTTATGATCTCATCCTTTGCAAAACTACCACGCTAGTCGTGTTGAATAGGCTATAAATCAATCTGATGTTCACGTGTAGTGTTGAATCTCTCTCACCAATTAAGCAGAGTTTTGGAAAAGCTCTGGATCCAAAAGTTCACATGATGAAACTTTTGGCACAGAGCTGAATATTCTCTATTAAGATGCACTACACAGAGTAGTAAGCTATATTCTGCAGTGGTTCATTTATCACCTACGCAGAGCCTTGATTAAACACCTGTCTGTTACCCTTACGTGTCAATAGCTTGTATTTCAAGCAACTGATTGCTCAGTAACAGGGAGAAAGTTTGCAGACAGGAAACTGCTGAGTCCATTCTATGAAATATAATAGAATTACTGAAATTAGGTTAAAAAAAAGCTGTACAATGGAATCCACTGCAATCACCACCTATAGCCTTAAGTCTTAAAACTTAACAAAATTGCTCATTTCTTCCAATAGTAACTTGTCACCAGGTTATGGATGATTCTTGTTTTTTCATGTAGCATCAAAATCTACATAGTTTGATTTTGCATTTTCAATTCAGTTCTTCATGATCAAAGTGATTTAATAATCACCAAAATCATCAATCAAATAATAATTTTAAAAGTCATGTTGCAATATTCTGTTGCAACAGAATATTGACCACTGCACAAACACTCTTAAGGAATTCTGGTGCCTGGATGGACAAACAGGATTTTTTTCTTCATAAGGAAATTAACAAGTAGAAGAAATCTGTTCACAGGGGAAATAAAAACAGATACTTTTGCTATTTCTCCAGGCTGAATTAATAATGCTAACACTCCCAGGGTAACCTGACCTATGAATTATGGTGAATGGAATTCCTTGCTTTTCACAAACCATTTGAAAATGAGTTTTTCCACATTATTAATCATACTGTTTAATCAATTTCAGTGACGTCATAAGCTTCAAATGTTCTTTTTCTTCTGGCACTTCTCTGCATTTCACCCTTAAAACTTCCTTTGCAGTTAAAACATCCACGTCAAAAAGTATTGATATATATGGTCACCAACTTTATGTGCCATTTGCTAAATATTTCATAAAATAGAACCACAGCACATGTATTAAAAAAAATAAAATACACATATTTTCAGGAATAATAATAGATTGTGGTCACATCACTTTAATTCTTACCAGAAATTCAACAGTTTTCTCTACTGAAGAGAAGGGCTTGGCCAGCTTTGGTAATAGAAAATGAGCCAGAAGAAAATGTCAGGTTTTAAAAAATTCCCTACAGACAGATTCCCAAGAGTCAAAGGACGCATTATGTTTACTACATGATCTGGAATTTAAACCATTTCCTTCTGATTCTATTTCCTTTCAACAGATGCATTTGAGGTGTACAAACACTGGAAGTCTAGACTCCTTTTTACATAAATTTGATTTTTCTACCTTAATTATTGTTTATATTGTACATCATTTAGGTGTGATTATGTTATATTTAAGTATTCCTAAATTAATTCACATTAATCTAGTTACCTAAATTACAGCTGAAAAATTATTTTAATGTGACATCCTGTTAATTTGTTCCTTTGGTACTTCAGTTCTGCATCCCTGGGGCAATGCAACCGTATCCCATCTAATGCAAGAGCTTCAAAGCTCCAATATAGTATACAAACTTAGGATCCTAGGAATTGCCATACATGATCAGAGTCACAGGCCATTTAGTCTAACATTCTATCTCCTGCAGGGAAGATGCATCAGGGGAACTTGGAAGAAACCCAACAGTAGGGAATAACAAAATATAACTTGCAATGCAGTCATTTGACACAAATAATGAAAACAGTGATTTTAAGGACAGCTATCATAAGAACAGAGATGAAAAAACAATAAGTAACTGTTTTAAAGAACACCAAGATGGGTTTTTTTTTATGTAAGGTTTCATTCCAGTAACTCTTGATACACCTCTGATATTCCAGCATGGGCTACAACTAAAATTACTTTTCAGGACACAGCTATGGGCAAAAGAGAAAAATGTACATTTACTCTATCTAGTGCTATCTAAAAAATGGCCCACAAATTTTTATTCAGGGAAAATATATGGTTTTGCTTACAGAACTATAGAATCATGAAATCATTGTTGTTGGAAGAGATCTTTAAGATCATTGAGTCCAACCGTTAACCTAGCACTGCCAAGTCCACCACTAAATCATGTCCCTAAGCACCACATCTACACATCTTTTAAACACCTCCAGTGACAGTGATTCAACCACTTCCTGGGCAGCCTGTTCCAATGCTTGACAACACTTTCAATGAAGAATTTTTTCCTAATACCCAATCTAAACCACCCCTGGCACAACTTGAGGCCATTTACTCTTGTCCTATCGCCTGTTACTTGGGAGACCGATGCCCACCTCGCTACAAACTCCTTTCAGGTAGTCATAGAGAGCAATAAGGTCTCCCCTCAGCCTCCTTTTCTCCAGGCTGAACAACCCCAGCTCCCTCAGCTGCTTTGCATAAGACCTTTTCTCCAAACCCTTGACCAGCTTTGCTGTCCTTCTCTGAACACGATCCAGTACCTCAATACCCCCCCGCAGTGAGGAGCCCAAAACTGAACACTACTCGAGGTGTGGCTTATGTTAGCTTAAATTAGTAGTAAATCTAATAGTACTGCCTTTGGTTTAGAAGGGCATAATGGAAAGAAGAATTCACCTCAGGGCATACCTAGGCAGTATGTGAATCATACAGAGCCCAATGACCTTTATCAACAACTGAATTACAGAAATCCAAGGGCCTATGTACAGAGAAAGCCCTGACAAAATCAGAGCTCCAGAAGCCCCACTTCTCTTACCCTATCTTAAGTAGAGTATTCCACTAGGGCTGAAAGGCCTGATTTTTTTCCCCTCTCTAGACAAGACTTCAATCCACACAAAAATTGAGAAAAGAGACCTTGGTTCCCCTTTACTCAAAACTTTCATATTAGCCCTCTTCAACTTCTTCCAGAAGAAGGCCTTGCATAAAGGAAGCTACTTACTGAAGAAGGTCTGAAACGAGCTTTTGCTCAGATCTTTTGCAATAAAACCTGCCTCAAATTTTACAGAAAAGGGGAAGATCTCCTTGAAGCAAATGAAGCCAAGCTTCTAGCAGTGATGAGTAACTCCACATAATGGAACTCAGCTTTTTAATATTTTTTTTCTTTACATACTAAAAGAAATTGAACTTTGAGATTTTTCAGAAAATTATGTTAGGAATGTCACATGACAGCCCAGAAACTGAAAATCTTTTTAGCTACACCTTTTGCGTATACTTTACAGTACAGTCCAATTACATAATCACTTATTTGTCAATATCATATTTTTTCTCCCATGAACTCAGAGCCAGATGTAATATCATATAATATTTTTCATTGCCATAATGGCCCAGTATGTCTTTACTGACAGACTTTTATGTGATTAAATTCTCATCTCTCTTCAGTAAATATTTTATTATTTTAGTCAGCAGTCATATGCTATAGACTTTCTTTTTAACCAGCAGCAATTCTGCCTTAAGTTCAATTTTGAGATGAGATTTTACTTTGAAGCTAACTTAGCTGCATGCACAGGTATCCTACAAATGCAAGTCACATCCCACAGTGTTCTTAAGCTTGTCGATGTATCTGACAAGTAGCCAAACTATGCAGCTCTGGCCAACCCATTATCAACAAATAGCAGTGGATTTTAGCTGAAAAAATATATTTCTAGAACACTTTCTCAATTCTTGGAAAACAAAAAATACTTCAAGAATAGAGGCTTTTTCTGTTAATTAAATATAACTACCTAGATCATCAGCCAGGCTTGAAATATGGATGCTCGTATGTGCAATGCAGAATAAACCTGTGAAGTAAACCAGCTGTGACTTACAGACTCATTCACTAGACAGTACTCAGCTGTTGGTGGATCAGCACATCCATGCCTTGCCTCTGACCATGGGAACAGAACACAGACCAGTGGGGAGAGAATGCACTTTTGGCTCATGCACGTTGAAAAGCTGAGACAGACAATTGATGTGCCAGACTCTCTGGCATATACAAAGTGTTCAACAGCACAAAATGCAACATTATCTGAAGTGATATGATAATTGTACTTCAGAAAAAGTAGCTGACAGTGTAGTCAAGAGTTGCCTCTTAAAGGGATTTTATAAGTGTGACATTTCTTACCTTTTGAATACTTAACCTTAGTCTCGCTACGTGCTTTTACCATCAGGACTGTTGAAGAAGTGTGCAGAAAAAAATGGAATAAAAAAGAGCAGCACTGAAAAAGTACTGTCTACTAAGAAATTAACTAAAGAAAGCTGTACAATACTGATCGTAAGAAATGTATTATTTTGCAGTCTCCAGAAAATAAACTCAGAATATACAATAAGTCTAATATTCTCATAAGTGGAGCATTATTTATAATGCAGGTGGGTAAAGACTAACAAACCAGAGGTCTTCCATACTGCAAAAGGATAATTTAAAGGCAGCAATCTTTTTCTCCCTCATATATCTTTCTTGTAGGAAAAAATAACAACTGATTTCCCTTTCCAGTAACTTGTCTCACCCTTCTTTGAGAAGTAAGGAGTTTAGCTTCCAGCCAAGCTACATAATTTACTAGTAACTATACTCATTAGCATAGCCAAAATTGAATCAAACTTATCTTAGAAAAGCACTTAATTTTCTGTTTTAAAAAGCATATTAATACACGCATGGTATTTCTGTGGCTCAGCCTCAGAACATACTCACCAGCTAAAGTTGTTCTTATGGCTACTTTCCTCTCTAGGAAAGTTAGTGCTTTGGCTGAATTTTGCTCATAGGGTCACCCCATTTCTGCCTGATATTCAAAAAAAGACAAACCTCCTGGGAAAATGTACTCTTAACCTAGAGCCAAAAGAAAGGACATGTTCACTGAGATCAGATTCAGTTCTGAAATCAGGAAAGTCAGTTTAAGATAAAAAAAAAAAAGCTGTTTTGACATATGGTCTTCCTTTGTACTTAAGACAAGTAACTTTGAGAAACTGTTTGACTGTACCACATATAGGGCCCTGTAGGGCTTTTTCAGATGAAAGGAAAAGATAGTAGTGTGATCTGCACAGGTGTCAACAAGAGTCTAATCAGACAACATTGGGACTGCAGAAGGTAGGCACCTAACTACAGAACCATTACTACAAATGATGACAAATAGATGGAAAGAGCTTGGTTTAATGGTCAGACCTTAAAGTGAACTTGTAAGATCTATATGCAATAAAAAGCCTTTAATGCTTGTGCACTGCAGAAGTTGATAAGAGAATTGGTGATATACAAGGGAATATGGAATACCACAGTGCTATTATAGTATAGGTATTTCTAATAGGAACACTATCTTAATGACTTCTTTGTAGATGTTTTATAATGTAATCAATCGTTGGAACAAGTCTGTGTGTGTGTGTGTGTGACACCTACAGTGTCATCCCGAAAACCAGGTTTAATCAGACATGTAGGCTGTAAAGACTGATGGAGTTTTTACATTGCTCACCTTTACATGGCTTTCTGTAACCATGAGCACCTCAGTATTTTTATAAATCTGGTCTATGTCTACTGGAACACGTGGACTGACTCTACATGCAAGAACAGAGCCGTATGAACTGCAACTGCAGTTTCTTGTAGAAAACACTTGCTCCATCTCTTTCTAAATAACTGCAGTTCTGAAATATATAATATATATGGACACTTTAGATTAACAAACCTTTCTTTATCACTTCTAGAAAAATTCTGATCCTTTTTGCAAATAGAAAAGAGTATTTACGGAAAAATTAATTCAGAAAATGGAAACCAAATCTTTGGAGCCCCATACATTTTCAGAAAATGAGTATCCTTAAAGCAATAAAACTTAATCTCCCAGATCTGTAAAAACAAACATATTGCCTTAATAAATATTTTCAATCGTGTGGCACGCAAAGAGTCTATTGGCAGACTCCTGATCCTTTACACCAAGAAAACATAGCAGGAAACTCCTAGGGAAACAGAAACATACCAGTGCTGGACACACAGTGGGAGGTGCTCACAAGTCCAGTGCAGACTGTAAAAGGTGTCTAAAGGAAATTGTTCAGTTTATCACTTCTTATTTAAAAAGCAGTATATACCTTTGCCCAGTGCCTGGGAACCAAAGAACACATGTGTAGGTAAGGCAGAAGACCGAATGTTCCTCAGCTGGCAGAACTTACCCACTCTCTCCACTGAAATACAAAAGCACAGAATTTAACACACACCCCTGAATTTGTAATTAGTCTTACTATAAATTCCTTCAATATCTGAGACGTCACTGGATAGCATGTTTGCATAATAGTTCTAAAATGCTAGTACTATGGATAGATTTTCTATTAAACAGAAATATGAACACAGATGTCGGATTGAAGTAATCCCAATCTAACACTATTCTTACAGTTTCAACCATCAACAGCAATACAGATTTTTCTTTTGTTGAGGGGTAAAGGATCGAAATTTCAAAAATTATCAATGACATGAAATGACCAGGTCCAGACATCATAAAAAGGCTTGATTGCCTTTGAAAACATAGAGCAGGCATCCAAATCACTCTCCACTCTCAAAAAAAATCTTGCCCTCTGAAATGGCAAAATAAAGAGCTTGATCCTGATGGCCAAGAATAACATAGAGGAAATAATTAGAGGAAAATAGAGGAAAATAATTAAGGTATTAAGGTGACTAAGTGCAGTAGATCAGTAACACAGAATGAAAAGGGCCCAGTCCCATCGCTATTCATAACCACTGGCTTGTTTTGCCTATGTGTTTTAATGGGACAGGCACAAGGTATCTTGAGTTATTCTAATGAAAGAAGATTGCCCTACCCACCATTGACCCAGAATGTAAGAAGGCCTGTCTTTGGGCATTCAAAGGTACACAAAAAAGCTTGCTACTGCTCCTCCATACATTGCTTCTTGCAATGAAGTTAAAATGTGGCTTTTTATACAAGCCACATTACAAGATAATTTCTCCTAAAAAATAAACTCATAAAAAATGCTCTTAAAAAAATGCCTGATCTATGTTTTCAGCCCACATAGATATTAAACCTAGTTTCCTAGACCCTGAAAAGCTAATTATGCATTCAATTAGAGTTTCTTAATAAAGATTAAAACTCTGAAGTCTATTACAAGCCCATATTTAATTCAACTGCCATTTTATCCATGCCATGAAAGTGTGAGTGGTAACAATGAATATAAATTATAATACATGCCATAGAGTGAATGCTATTTGTCCAAGTACGTTACTATAAAGAATTAAATTTTGCTATCGGTTCCATAATCTAGTTAAAATTGGTATTCTTTATTTGGTCTTTCAATGTAGTCCAATTTCCTACTTTGAAAAACAAATTCTAGGGAATAAAGAAAAGAGATTAATTTATCATTAAGACTCTGCTTAATTGAAGTCAATTCCGAACAAACTTGAATTCAATTTCTGCTCATTAAATTGAATGTGCTCTGCGTTTCTCTCTGCATTGCTTTGAGCAAGCAGCTGAGAACAAGGGACTAACATCAAAATTATTAAATTGAGGAGATTTTATTTGGTCTTCACATGCCAGAGCCGCTTTGATGAGGAGCTGTTTTGGCACTGAAAGGAAACGAGAGCAGCTGGAGGAAAAATCAAATGAAACTAAGCCTCGGAAAATTGAAGAAAACGCAAGCTTAATAATATTTAATAATTAAATTTCCACAAACAATAGCGGCAAATGAAGTAATCTGCAAAGTCTGTGAACTCATTTGCATAATTGACGCCGGTCCCCTGTAAATGAATAATGAAGATAATAAAAGATGTTGCTAAAAATGGGCACAATAACAGCAAATTTCATCAAGCCGCGCGCTCTGATTAATCTGCGCTTGCAAATCAGCAGCGAGAGAGGGACGCGTGATTACCCGCGCCGCGGCCGGCAGCAGGCGGCAGCCTGCCCCTGCCCCTGCCCGGCCCCGGCCGCCCCCGGCCCCACCGCGCCCCGG
>JAOXNO010000004.1:17254472-17316797 GCA_028565335.1 Limnodromus scolopaceus | reverse complement strand
GGCGCTTGCCGGCCCCGCGGCGGAGGCGAGCGGGTGCCGGCCGGAGCAGGGCAGCGGGCAGAGCCTGGGGGCCCGCGGCTGGGCGCAGGGACACCGCCTGCGCAGGGGGGCACCCATCCTGCCCCTCCTGGTGGGCCGGGACACAGCTCTGCCGTTCAGGCTGCCCTCCTGCTCGGCGACCTCCCTGCAAGCCCGAGCCCTCTCCTAGAAAACGCTCTGCCTAACCGCCCCGGTAAGGGGACGAGGTCCCTATGTGTCATTGCCTGGTAGGGCCTTCAAAGCTGGAGAAGGTCTGGCTGGGGCAGCTGTGCACTTGGAGGTTCTGCTTGGCCTGTCAGTTGTACCGTCGCTCATTTATTTGTAAGAGTAAGGCTAGCCATATGTGTAACCCTCTGACTTCCGCACCGCCGGAGCACCCCACGGCTCCGCTCTGCCTCACGACATAATGCATGGGTCAACACTCCACAAATCAACCTCTGCTTGACACAGATGAAGAATAAATGCCGCAGGTATGAACTGCTGGCCAGGTTGTGATCTGGCTCAAATGCTGGTAGCCATAAAATAAGACTTTCAAACTTAACACTCTGTTTACCCTGATTTAGCTGCTCCCACAAGGGTCCACCTCTGCAGATTTCACTGGCATTAATTAGTGCTTTTTACAGCACTGGGATTTTTCACAGATTGCAAAAAAAGATATGAGAAACCAGTTACGCAGCTTCCTGAAGCTGGTGCGTAGGCTGGCAGTGGACCCTATGCACTGGAAATGAGAAAGTATTCTGAAAGGTAGTATCTTTTTATAATATCGCCACTACAATTTTTTAAAGCATTTAGAAGTAAACATTTAGCAAGAAATTACTTCATTTGGATTAGTCATAGGAATATTTATAGGATCAAGCCCCAACCTGTTAATCTGCAGATAGAACTTAATATTTATGCTGTTGCCTTGTACAAGTGATCTCTCGGACCACTGAACCATAGCAGTGAATGAAAACCTTTCACTGTATGTAATATTTATGTGTTTTATAGCCAAAGTACATGATACCCTCTATTTTAATTGTGTTATTTTGCTCAAATTCTGGAACCACCTTAACAACTACAATTTGTTTGAAGTAAAGGGCATGTATTTTATTACCGAATGGAAACTTCAGTACTAGACAGTATTTGAGACAAAGAGAAGCCTTTTGTATCAGTGTAGTGAAAACCAAAAAAACCATTATTTTCTCCTGTCGATGCTCATTTGCGAACTGCAGTTCCATCTATTTAATTTGGTGAGCTTTAACTCATAAACCACTATCTCACTTCTTTAAACATCATGTTTGTGGCAAACATATCCTCTTCATCTTTCCTTTTGCACTGATACTAAACAAGTGTTTAAATCTAGTTATGAAATCTATGTACAGCACTATATAGACACACAATGCAGTTTGATATATCATAATTCATACAAATGTATCATGGGCAAATTGCATTCAGTATATACAAAAGCAGTTAAGCCATTCAACCTAGAATGAGCAGTTTTTTCACAAGCTTGACAAGAAGGGCAATAAGGAAGCTTCTGTATGATACCGGTGGAGCTGGATGGCAAGAAAGAAGAATGTTTGTTTTATTAGGCATGTAGGGAATTGTTTTATTAGAGAAATAGGAATGGATCCCACTATATAGAATACAAATCCATATTGTGCAGCTAGGAGGATAGCTTTTAATCATATCTTCTTTTTTTCAAATACTTGAGGAGTAATTCCATTCCCAGCATAAGTCAGGACAGCTTTTGAAATGCTACAAATACAGCAACTTTGCCATTGAACCTAAGGATCCTCCTTTTGGCTGTGGATCACTGAAGCACAACATCCTCCAGCTGTAAGCACAAAACAGCCAAGAGCCAAAGGGAGTACTGAGGGACATAAACCGGTTTTATATCAACCAAGTTTCCTCCCGCTAAACAGTACAAAGACCATGGAATGAGACTAAGGATCCTCAGTCCAATGGGTTTGTAAACTTAGGAGTCAAAGATCCCATTTATAAGGGAGACTACGTTTAAAAAAATGTAGGAATGGAAATTTGGATTTGATGTCTAATGGAAGTGACGTATTTGGGGTGAAAACTAGCTATTATAATGAGTTGGGTTATACGTGAGTTAAAAGCAGACCTTATGGTCACTTACAACTTGAACAGCATTCAGACTTGAGTCAAAGCAGCAGATGGAAGAGTTCTAGTTGAGCTTATTTCCATTCTCAACTTCACAGAATTCCGAGTCAACAAAAGGACATGATGACTGCTGAGTGAGACATGAAATAATGAAATGGCTGCAATGACGATAAGACAAAGATGGGTGTTGTCATTTGCAGAATATGCATTGTAAAATTCAAAATGGAGATCAAGAACAGAACAGGAGTTGCACCCTGAAGAACGTTACAGCTGAGGTTTAGTAGTACAATTGATTACGAGATGATTTCCCTGAGTTATTTTTATGAAAAGGAGGAAAGAGGCCACGGGCACCTAAAGTCAAAACCAAGTGCTCAGAGCATTAACACAGGATATGGGATAATGACAAAGAAGAACTTAAATGTGTGTCCAAGATGCCAGATTTCCATCCCTTTCTAACTTACAGTCAGACTCATTTAAGAGCTGAGGTTTCATCTCTTAGCATCAACAGTCATTCTTATGCTGAAAGCACATCCTAAAGATCAATGGAGATTCTGAAATGGAAATTTATTGAGAATTTTTTTCACAAATGTCCATCAGAGCTGATACTTGAACCTGCATTTTCCAGGACAGAAACACACATTTCTCTGTGGCTGGAACAAGTCTCCATCCTTTCCACCAGAGTCCAGCCCAGAAATTATTTTTCCTACAGAAAAGTATTCAAAAAGTATTGATGTATTCAATGCTTTCTCATCAATTATCACCATTTTCTAATGAAACATTCTCAAGTAGCTCTACTGTACAGTTAGGTTGCAATGTGTGATTAAATGGGAATTAATTGTAGCTTCAAAATAAAATATCTGAGCAAAAATAGTAATTCTGCTGAACAAAGCTAGTACAATTCTGCATTTCACAGAATCCAGACATATAGGTGTATCATTTGTCAAAATCATAGAAAGATGGAAGAACCAAATTCAAAAGGAAAGGTTTTTAAATATTTCATGGTTTGATCCTAGAGTCATATGGAGGATTTATTGGAATTCTTAATAGCTAAATATTTACACTTTGATATCAGGCTATAACTTGGCAGGTAAGGACTCAATTAATGGAATTAATTGAATATAATTATTATTTTTGGGGAAAAGTTTAGTTCAGTGATTTTTAACTTAAACAAGTGTAATAAAAAATGAAGTTTGTTGGCTTGCAAAGTTTTCTTATGCTTCTGTAGCAAAACTTTGATATTAAAAATATACATTTGCTAGCAGTTAAACCATAGTACTACATGTTGCTGATTCAAACATCACCCACTCCAGAATTTCTGTAGCACAGCCACAGCTGAAGAATTTGTATGTACCTCATCATATTGACAGTACTCAGCATAATTAGTTCAGGGTTTTTTATGTTGGGTTTTTAAAAATATTTCCATTTTTTTAAATCTAATGCATTTCCTAAATTTTTAAAAACCCTAACATGTAGGGTTTTAGCATATTTTTCAAAAACATGTGACACCAAGGCTTGAAAAATTGATTCCATGTGAACCTTCAAGCTGGAAGAGCAGTAGTGTGAGCTTCTGAAGGAGAGGCAGATAGCCAGGCCAATTTGTATGAAAAAAAGGTCAGATGAATTAGTAAATTAAAGGCAATATTCTCTCCATTATGTCTTTCCTCACTGCCAGACAGACCTCTCTTCCAGCCAAGGCCCAAAAGGGGGGATGTAATGTGTGACAGATTCAGAATTAGTTCTATAGCCTCAGTATCATGATTCATTATTTTGTGTAAAATACGTTCAACTGTAAAAGTGAATAAATGCCAACGTGCATTAAACAAGAGTGTATTAGGGGCTAAATGCAGTGACATACCTTGTAATCTGGAAAGCTGGAAAATTACGTCAACAGGCTTCAACAATACCCTTTACAATGAGAGCAAATGAAAAAGTTCAGTGGGATAGTAGTCACAGACTTTAAAAATAAAAAAGCAGATGTTTCATTGATTTAAGAAATGGTACTTGCAGTTTTCAGGTAATAATATAAGTTGATATAAAACTAATTTTGTTTTGAAGAATCATCTTTTATTCCCTCCTCTTTTCGAGTCCTATCATTGTTACTCTGTTAGAAGTCATTATCAAAAAATCTTTGTCTGATAGTAGGACTGGGAATAATTAGATTTAGTCCAGTCCACTCCAATGATTCTGGTGCATTGACTCAAGACCTGACCTTTGTTGACTAATTAATTAATAGGACTCTGTATCAGATGCAGGTCTTGTGATTCTTTTTAATGCCCTACAGCAATCTTTGTCAGAAAAAAAATATTCTAGTGTGCTATTCTCAGCATGTTTTAGTACAGGTATTTTTCATCTTTAAACATGAAGATAAACACCCATGTTTTTAATTACTTGCCTTTCTATCCAAAATATTCTTTAGAAATGAACTAGGTAAGCTCTCACCTCAATGAAACACTAATTCAAAGATGCTGAGACTCATGCAGTATCTAGATAAACCTATGATCTAAAAAGGCAGGAAAAGCTTTTATCAATGTCTATTTTTTCTTTCCTTCCTTTCTCCCTCTCCTCCCCCTTCTGATTTTAGGGTGCCTAAGTATTCCATGTTCTGTTCAACCAAACATTGTAGTATCGCCTCTACACAGACTCCATCCAGACAATATCCTGAAATATGGATTTTCAGCCCATCCCTGTTTTGTCCCCCAGTGTTCCAAAGAAAGACTGAGAGAATTTAGCATGTCTTGCAGGAAATTGTTCCATTTTAAGTTTTGCTTTATCTTAGCTGCTAGTTTCCAGAGAGAAGCAAATTACATTGCTCTTAGTACAAATAAGCAGATTGGATGATCTTTCACTGCAATGAAAGGAAAGGACTACAGCTTCTTCCTTCTCCTCTGATTTCTACAGTCTTGTGGACTCGTGGATTTTATCTACAGAGCCACTCAGTAAATCTGGCTACTGTCCTCATAGGCTAACTCAATCTGGGAAGTTGTGTTAGACCTTTTGGCATTCTCTTTGTCATTCAGCTGCCATGTTTCCCTCTATAGCCATAGTTAGTTTGTCAATGTAATTGCTAGGAAACAGTCTTTCTTTGAGCACTCCAACTGCTTATTTTCATTGCATCTTGAAGTTAAGTATGATGGTCTTACATATTAACTGGCCCTAAAGACTTTAAACTTCAGTTTAGTTTTCTGCCATCTTTCTAAAAAAGAAAACATAAAAATCGACAGGCCAACAGGACTTCTGTTATACTTCTGGGATAGATTTCTTCCTCTGGGAGATTTCTCTTCAAATCATTGCATTGACTAAGTTGAGTTTTGTTGGAATTTTCATATTTTAAATGTTCCTTTTTCATTTGCTACTCTGTAGCTTTTACTAGGTTAGTAATGGAGAAGAGGTTAAAAGGTATCAGATGAACTTCTGACCGTGGCTTAAAGATTGATAAAAGTATGACTAGAGACTGAATTTCTTCTACCAATTCTCATAACTAGGACTTTGGCTCATACTGTCATGTTTTTAGTCATAGCTGGTGACATTTGGTTATGCAACATGCTTTTTTCTTCTTCTAGTAAAGGAGATCTATTGTCAGGCTATATCAACCTCCATATAACTGCAAGTAGCAACAGGCAATTAAAATAATCTTATTGGAGAGCTGTTGCTGAAGGGTTATTTTGCCAAAAAGTTAAATTCACCATTTAATTGTACTAACAGCATTATAAAGAATGAATAAAATGGTGGGGGGTGTGTGTGTGTGTAATCTTTACCCCAAAATTTTCCTGTTACTACAAAACATTAGATTCTGGAACAATTTTCTCTAGCTTGTTCAGCATCATCAAGCCATTAATTCTAGGTGGTACTTTCAATGACACTCCCTCAGAGGGACACTATTAGATATTCACTTGTATGATCTTCACCTTGTATGAAGAGAATGAATAAAAAATGAAGTTATTCACTGTGAACTATTCCAGACTAGCTATTTTCATTTTAAAAACTGTTTATTTTACTTTGACAGTCTGAAGGTTAAATTAACTCTGAGTTTTCTGTTCTTCTACCATGAAGCTAGTGGAAAGACTCGGAGCATCCTGCTGCCTCCGAAGATGGTAAAGGAAGCTCTAATATATGGCCCAAATGTTAATAGTCTAACACTCCTAAATGTCTAAGTCATAGACTCATCAAAACCTTTCTGACCAGTGATACTTTGTTCTGTCAAGAGCACACAAGATCTTGGTCACTGATATAGAGCTACTGGAAATAAAAATTAATTAAGAAGCTCTTTCAAAATAAGCATTTTCAGTGATGCATTTTGAATGCCATGCAGTGTTCCTATTCATTCCACAACACCATGTCCCTCCAGTGGAGACACTGTTGCTGAGCCAGAAATGGAAAGGATTTAGGTTCTTGTACACATTTAAGGATTTTATCCCAAAACTGGATTTACTGCTATTGCCTAAACAGAAGAGAAGGTTTTGATCCCCACCCTGACTATAAAAAAAGCATAAAAATGTATTGTTCATGCATATACTTTTTGCCCTTCTTAATAACAAACTGTAAATAGGATTTAGGACATACTCTGCATCACGGATTTTGTAATTGCCTCCTCCACATCATTAGTGATTCTTAAATAAATTCACATGGAAGGAGAGTTTTCTAAACAGTGAGAATTTTTTGAAAAAGCTGAAGTTACAGGCTTTTAGCTGAAATTACCAGAATCTATGTGGGGAATTGCACATGTCACTGCAGTCATGTCACAAAATACACACACTGCACTGGGCAGCTACACTGAGAGAGCCATATCAGCTTTTTCTAGAAAAAAAAACCCCGTAAAGCAAACCAGTACTGGATATATTTGCTACTAGCTCATACAGAAATGAGTTGAGAGCCCTTTGAATTATTTTTCCAGTGCTCTAGCTGATAAACCACAGCCTATTTATTATACTATTTATGCCTCATTGTTCAAAATTTACTTACCTATCACAAAAGGCTGCTATATTTTAACTAAATGTAAATCTTAAATATACTAAGTCTTATCAACTACATGTAGAATTATCTTTTAAAAGTATATCTCAGTTGCATATTCAGACTGACTACTTGCCTTAATTTATGCAAATATAGCCTATAGCTAAAAGCTTTGTATATTTGTTTCCCTATGGTATTAGTATTCAAAAAATAGGACATTCTTTCAAGGGCATTTTATAAACGCAGAACTGTAATTTATATAGCAAATTAAAGCTCATACAAAATGTGTGCACTGAGGTACGGATTAACATATTTAATTTCAGTATTACCTGCAAACCTATTTTTTTCCATGCACTGCTCTAATTAGCTATATAAAATCAAGTCAGTATATTGTAAGCAATTATTTTAGTGGGAGTAGAAAGAGAATCTGAATTAAATATATGGTAAGAGATAATATCTCATGGAAATTAATATACTCGTTTGTATCAAGAAAAATGTGTTCTAGCTAAATTTTATACGATAGTTTGGAGTTCAAAAATATGACATGTAGAAGTTGTAGTTTTATAGTTACTAAGATGTTAGACTGTGGAACTGCTTTTAAGTTCCTTATTAATGTGCCAGTGCTCATTCTTTGATATCTACAGATTGTCAGAAACTACTAATGTCATTCCATATTGTGAAATTTCTTCTATTATGAATATTCACTCCCCCTACAGTCAAATGTGTAAACTGTTGGTAACTCTGTATGTTAAAATAAGTTTTTTTGACACCATTTAAATGCATATACCATACTCGACTCTTCATACTTTTACTTTTTTAACTCTTCACTTGAGAGAATGATGGTGAAAATCAAAATGCAATTTTTGTTTCATTGAAATCTAAAAGTAATCCCATAAACAGTAATTTTTTTCTTTCCCATTTTATCCTGAAAAAGTCCGAAAGCTAAATATGAAAATTATGTTTAAGGAATGAGAAAACAAAAATGATCCATGTGATAATGAACTTCAGCTGTCTCTTCCTAATGCAGTTTCCAATTGTGATGGGATTCAGACAGCAGGAATCGTTTTCTAGCAGTAACAGCATTTAGCTGATCAAGTTGCTGTAATTCAGAATTTTACACTCAATTTCAATTGTAGAGTCAGCAATATATGCCACAGTTGTTCCCTTTATAAGAAGGATAACGGACCCAGACATTTCCTACTGTTTGCTCATGATCTCAGGATATTCAGTGAAGTCCAATACTAACCACATGGAAGTCTGATGCCTATATAACTACCTTGTGGCCTTAAAGCAACTCTTCCCCATTTCTTGGCACAGAACTTGCTGTCTGACATAGCTGCCTTATACACTCTGCCCTGGGAGAATGATAACAAGGAATTTTATTGCTTGGAAGGGCCCACAAAAAAGCAAGCAGATAATAAAGGCTTTTAGAAGAGAAGTAGAAAAAAATTGAATTATGTTTTTGTCTTTCTGCCTCCAGCATCACACAAGAGTAGCTAACATGTAAGAAACTTGCTGGATCTAGAACTGTGAAGAATAGTTTTCCCATCTCATGATAATTCAAAGCTTTTAAATGCTTTACTGTTTCATATCTGGATAAACCACTGACCACTACAAAAATACAGTGCACACAAGAATGTTCTTGTTCTTTCTTTCATGTTCTCTCACACCCCAGCTGAGCATCCTGGCCACTTGGAAGTCCGAGGTAAGTTCTTCTCAAACTTCCCACTGCAGCCTTTTCAACTTGCATAAGCAGAAAATTTTCATAGGATGAGCCTATACATGGACAGAACTTCAACTATGAAAGTTTTCATAGGATGAGCCTATACATGGACAGAACATCAACTACTGTCCAGTCTTAAGCAGCTGTATTTTATATATATATATATATATTTATATATACACTAGTAGGGAAAATACATTTAGGTATATATACATGTACATATATAAACATTCACACACATGTTCCTGTGAAACAACTGGATTTGAACAAACCATTGTCTCTAGTGAAACTCATTCTATTTTACAAATCCCAAATAGTTTCCCAAACTATAGGAAGAATAATTTCCAATCCTCTATATTAAAGCATACAAGTAAAAGAAGTGTGAATAAAATATTTTTGTTTAAAACTTCCCTTAACATTGTAGGACAAATTGGCAACATGGCCTCAACCCAGCCTCTAGAAATATGTAGAAGGACTTCAGATGTGACAGTTAAACCTTGCACTCAACATAAAGTGCAGCAGGAGTGACAGAAAAAGTGGCAGACAAATTAAAGAGCTACCTCTGTTTTAGCAATTTTTTGTGACAGCATTTTAAAAGTTTGCTGGGCAATTGCTCTAAAATGACAGTGTGCTGCTGAGCGGGTAGTGCACTGAGTACATAAAAGAACTTGTCAATAGCTATTTCAATAGGGACTTTCAAACTCACAGGAACTTTAGTATGCAACATTACATCATTAAAATATTAAATTCCTTCAGCTTTCACAGATGTAAAATTTTTGCTGCCCCAATTTTGCTAACTACCTCTTACATTTAGGCTTATGGCATAAATGTTACATACTTCAGAGTTGTTTCATTTCTTCATGCTAGTTACTAGTCTGTGGGTTGAGTCAACACACTTGTAGTATCAGAGGCAAAAGGCTAAGTATCCAAATACAGAGAACTTTAGGCTCAGTGATGCAGTTTTGCATTTTATTTTTCTTCCTCAGTTTCTCCAGTTGGCTAAGTCCAGCTTTTGGGGTATTGTAAGGAAATAATTTCCTTTTCGGGTATTGTAAGGGGACCCTTTTTGGGGTATTGTAAGGAAATTCTGAGTACCCTTTTTGGGGTATTGTAAGGAAAGCATTTTAAATACATTTTCATCTTATTATAACAGAAATTATGTCAAGTATGAAATGTGATCTTATTTCAAAAGCAAATGGTTTCTTACAAAGCAAATATAAATATGGTCATGTAACAGGAAATATTCGAGTAGTATTACTAAAGAAATATTTTGCATCTGCTCTATATTACTTACCTTCTGCGTGCTTTTTTTTGTACATATTTGCTCAAAATTAATAACGTACCATTTTGGAACATAGCCTTGCTTGAGCAGTTTAAAGATTCTCTGCATATTTCAGTAAAAATGGAATAGATCTTCTTTTTCTCACACACATCAGAGGTTTTCCAATCACTTTAACAAGTAGTGTCTTAATCTTCCCAAAGTGACTAGTGACATTTTTCATCACATTATTCTGTCTGATGAGGTGTTAGAATAAGAATGACCCAAACTTCGTTTACATCAGAATTATTCAAGTGATTCTAATGCCTTTGGCAAAAAAAATTTAATCCAGGATAAACTGTGCTGACAGGAGGTCAAGACACAGATAAATACAGTTTTGCACTTCCATGTCACCATTTTGAACCTATTCTACTTTAGTACTGTCCAAAGATGATGGCTGCTGTAAGCTGGCCTCTGTGAAGTTATATTAGCAAACCAGTATTCAAACAGATGGAAGAGAATATACAAGACTATAGTATTTTGTTATATACTGAAAAGACTATTTATGAACCATCCAAGATTCAGTTCTATCCCACCAAATAAGTGTTAGCATGTAAATGTGGGGGGGAAATTACATGCTATTCAAGAGGACTTCTATCAACCATCACAAATAGTTCAAATGATGCTCTTTCCCCAGTCATATGGATTTTTCCTTGGCATCATCTCATTACTCCTGTTTGTGTGCCTGACCCCTCATTCTGATGCTACAGAACAGAGTCAATGTGGCAGCCTAGTGCCAGTCACATGAATTTTCAGAATTTCTTAAATATTTCTAGTTTTCGAAAGCAACATACTAGGGTAGTACGCTGGAGCTAAAGCCAGTTCACCATTTTCCGAAACGGAAGCGTTTTTTAAAGCAACCTAATACATACCACTTCCTGTAATTAGAGATAGGCAGAGCTGGAGTGAGCATGTGCCCCACTAGCATATGCTCAAACCCAGACGCAGATCAGTTTCGGCATTCAGAGAGGAAATACATGGGTAAGATGTTACCAGTGAAATCATACCCAGTCCTGTAGTTAAGTCCATACCGGAACTCAAGTGCATTGGCTCCAATGTGTCACAAGTTCCTGTATCTATCTACCTCAGTCCCTGCCCTCTGTCTTACAGACACTGCACTGCTGACGAGTAGTTCACAGGCTCTCATGCCCCATTCACAAAATATATCGAGTTTTGCACCTTAAGATTCCCTTTCACTTCAAAAAACAATTCTATTCAAAAAGAGACTGCAATATCTAGATTCATGTTAATAAGCAGAGCATTACTACAAAGTAATACAACCTTCTGAAGCCCAGGTCTCCATTAAATCCTGCAAACCAATATGCAGGAGGTATGCTATTATGTTAAAATGGTAACCTTAATCTTAAAATATTTATTAGGATGTGAATTATTTTTTTTTGTTTTGAGCTACATAATGTCATTAGATTTTGACCAGTAGTTATATGCACAATTCAAACACAATTCTAAACATCTCAATGGTCAATAGCTTTACCCTATTCAAATATTCAGTCATCCTCATTGATTGTATAAGAAAATGACCAAAATTTACAACACACCAAAGAAATACAGTTCTTTTTAAAATGACGCAATGGTTATAAAACAATTCACAAAGTGATGCATATCACTACACATAAAACGTGTATTTTGAAGATTTGTACCATCTCTTCCATCACACTCATAGTAAGCGAAATAATATAAAACCAACACTACAGAATTTAGATAATATTGGCATTAAGCTATGTATCAACTATGTATTACGAAGTAACTTAAACCTACAACATTACAGAAATTCAACAGTAAGAAAACAGTTTTCCTCTGATGAGTATACAAAAACTTGCAATAGACATCTCACTGAATCAACTTCTCCCTAGTTACTACAGTCCAACTGGAGCATCAAAGAATGGCTTTTGTAACACATGGGCTCAATCTGCATTTAGGCAAAACTTCCATCAAAATAAATAGGAATCTCTCCTACAGCTCTGATTCTGAAAATGCTTACACATGTGTCTAACTTCAGGCTTAAGTAGCCCTATTGAAGTCCACAGGACCACATGCTTAAAATTAATCCCATATAAATTTGTGGGCTCAGAGCCTAAAGAGGGAGTACAAAACTGAGCCTTACATGAGCAATGGCTCAGAGTTTCCAAGAGGAATTGCTTACGAAAACTTAACATTAAGACTGCAATGCGTAACTCTTCTAGTCTTCTTTGAAAATCTCTTTGTTTGCCCCAGCTATTTCCTGAATAGTTGAAGGTTCCTGCAGGCCAGGTGAAGAGAACAGATATCCTCACTGCCTTAACTAACTCCAGGATTCATGTACTATATGAACAGTTTTGATCCAGATTAAGTTCTACACTTTATCAAATGGCATAGATGTCTAATATGATAATGCTAGACCTGTATTCATTACTGTTTTAGTCGATGGGGACATATGTTTGTAATGGTAACACACTGTCACTTTGGAGGGAAAGATCATTTTGTGACAGGCAAATTATTGCTATATCTCATTAAGAATGTTATGTTCCTGTGCCAAGTTAAGACATACCAATTGCAAAGTGGTAATCATCATAATATCATCAAGATGTTGCTATATTTGAATATGATATGAGCTCACCACCAGATCAGCCCATTGTCACCTATCAGCTTGGAGTACAGGGAAGATACTGCTCTATAGTGACTCATGTACAGAGAAAAAAAAAGTCCCTACCATGACAACCTACTTGGAGATGTATTTAGTAAGTTGTTTCTAGAAGCCTGTGATTTTACAATTGAAAGGTGGAACATTTTGAAAGTTTCTCAGCCTGCAAGGAAAGGTGTCTGATTTATCCAGTAATGCAATCTGCCTACAGCATCTTATTATGTGGTAGCCGGTATCTGACAAAATTATACAAATCTGCAAGCCTGAATCAGTTACACTACACCGTTTCGCTTGACACTGATAGTGGAAACAGCCACGCTACACCCATTTGGACTCCTTTTACTGCTTGCCAGCTCCATCAGTCTTTGTTTAATGAAAAATTGTACCCTCTTTGTACCCTCCTAATTAACAAGTTTTCAGATGCAATAGAGTTGCCTCTGACAAACAGAAGTGCCACAAAGGGTTCAAAGTCTCCTACATTTGATGAAATTCTGTCTCACATTAGGAGCTGTAAATATCTAATACATAGACATTTGGAAAAAATTCTTCTCAATTATCTTAACCTAATGGGAGTTCTTCAGTTATGGATGGTTAGAAAGTGTTTCTAAATAGATTCCAAGACATGTGACAAAGTATCTCCCTTGTTAAATCTTACTCATAGAACTGCAAGTTCATTTGTGACATTAAAAAATGGGGGTTTTATCTGCCCCCTCAATGCTCTTGAAACTCCAACAGACACGGTGACACAGAGCTGCTTACTGATCCCTGAGACCTCACAGATCACTATGAAAGGAAGAAACACATTCTCTTCTTGCCAAGGCTACTGAATCAGGCAGTTGTGAAAGTTGGTAATTTTCTCACTACCCTTTCTCCTACACGACAAAATAACCCAATACATACTGCAGAGTAAGCATGTTTTCCTGTGCTCAGAACAGCCCAAGCACTTCAGTTACACTGCATCCAAAGACAGGTGCATAATTTCTTTTCTGGATACCCTAATACAGTCTTCTTCATTTCTGTCTAGCCAAAGGCTCCAAAAATATTGTATCAAATTTTAATAACTGGACTGATGTAAGGAACCTTTGTTTTAGCTTGATGATTTGCATGGCTTGCACCTGCAAATACTTCTATATATATACTTAAATTTCAATTAGATAAGTTAAAGTTTTACATTTTTATTTATCTGCAAATTACATTTTAATTCACCTGCCATATGTTAAGCAATATTTAATGATCAAACAGAAATTTTAAGATTTTAAAATTACAAAGAAAATTGTCATTTTTCATTAGTGTCAAACACTAATGTGTTTGGCAATCATTCAGCGTCACAGCTGAATGATGGTATTCCAAGCTTTCTGGCTGTGTCCCATTTTTCCTCCAGTGGACAATCTCATCTAATAACAGAGCCTTGCCTTTTATTGTCCTAGGCTTTCTCCTCCCTCAGCTACACTTGTGGAAAGCTAATCACGAAATAAAATGAAGAAACACAGAATTACTAATTTGGTCCTAGATATTTCTCCAGAACTACCAAAGCAGTTTCTCATGATGAAGCAGAGGATCCTACTGCCGTTACAAAAGTGGAACCAGCACATGCTTTTCCTTGAATACTTCCCCAGAAGTAAAAACAAAATAGGAAAGAAAGAACTGAAGAAAATGGGCTCTATTGTTCTAAAGGGGAAAATATTTTTAAAGTCTGTATATGACTTTCATTAAGGGAACCTAGAAACGGGAAGAATGTTCCTGTTGGGCCTGCACAGAAATTTCAGTGCAATTATCAATACTTTGCAATTAATTTCTACTATCCTTTCTCCCCTAAAAGCAATGGTGCATATCTATACGGAACCAAAGCTTTCTTTAGACGGGCAATTCTTCAAGATCCTGTGTTTATACATACCAGCTCTTTCTCTAGTACAGAATCAGCTGTGTTAATATAATCTGATTCAGCAAGAAAGTCTTAGAAATGTCTCTGCCTGATGCTTGGGAGGAACAATAGTTCCATCTGACCAAAAGTGGTCCTGAACATCACCTGAGAGTTCAGCTGCTCTTATAATCAATTCTCTGTCACCCTGCTCTACTGACTGTAGCAGTCTTATGTGGGGCTTTGCTGGATCCATACCGAAGAAAACAGAAACTTGGGACCTCAGACCCAGATTAGGAATACTGACATTCTTTCCTCCTGCTGACACAGCTAAAATAAAACACAAGTAATATCAATACTTCTCCTATTACGCATTTTAAGTGCAACTAAAATTTCCTGCAAGAAGGAAGTCAGTTCTTTCACCCTGATTTACTGCACTGACAAAGGAACACTTCCTGATTTACATTACAGTATGTGAATAAAAAATTGGTACATATGTCAAAATGTTACCTGATAAATTTTATAGAATCAGAGATTACACCACAAATACTTTTAATGAAATGTAAAAACAGATGAGTGAATTTAAGCCTCTAATTCATTAAGAACTAAACCTTCAAGACAGAAGGACACATGTCACTTCTGGGGGATTTCAAAGGAATTTAAATTTTTCACCAGAATTTTAGCATCACAGGAAAATGTGACAGTAGTAATAATACATGATATTATATACTGCCAGACAAGTTGGACAAATTACATCTGCTCCTGAATAGATGTGGAAAGAGTCTGTATTAGAAAACTTCCTGCTGGGTCACAAACATACATCAGTAATGGTTTGTTTTCAGCACAAGAAAAATTGCCATTGTCATATTCCAAAGTGAGTGTAAATTGTTTTATTATAAACTCCCTGTTGGTCTCTGTTTAACTGAGAAATCATTCAATCTAAATTTATCTTCTCTCTGTGTGGCATTGCTGGGTGCTGGTATCACCAAACTCTGCCTCAGTAACATAAAGAGGATTCCCTTAAAAGACAGACTGTGCCCTTGATCTTAAGCAGCCTTGCCATACATTAACTCTTGGTTTGCCCCCACTTACTTTGATTTGTAATCCAAGGCTCTCAATTTCATGAAGTCAAGGCTTCATTGTTATTGATTCACAAGACAATCTCTACAAACTTCCACCATGCTTGACAATTTGACATTTATATTTTAGATATATGTACATTAATATATAAATTTTAAAAACATAAAGTTATTATATATTTACATTACTTTCTGTACCATGAATAGAGAGAAAATCCTAGTCCAGATTAGCAATGATAGATATTCCTGCCATCCTCCATTCAAATCACTTTTTAATTTCATTTCCAAGTAAGCTGACTTGCTTAAATAATGTCACTCAAGTGTACACAAAACAAATAGGTAGCCTTTGTGATTCTCCATTGCATTTTTCACTCTTCCATCACTTTTTTAGCTTTTCAGTAAGTGTCAAAAACTCAAAGAGAATCATGAAGCAACCACACAGCCATCATAGGGACTCTGTTTAGCATGAGAAGGTCTTATGGTTGACTCCAAGAGCTCCACCAAGGAAGGCACTTAGTGCCATGAAATGTCAACCTGAAGCAAAATCAAATTCACCACACTTAGTGTCACAAACAGCTCTATTTTATCAACAAGAGCACAGCTGAGGAAAGTGAATGAATCTGGATCCCCCAGAAATACGTATCTGCTAAAGACTTAAAGTGTTATACTTGCATTCATTTGTATTGCAAATATTACAGGTTTGATTTTCTTATGTAAACCTCTGTCCACATTCATAAGGGGACCGAGTTGTTCAAAACAAAACAGCAGAATTTCTTCCATTTTCTTCTATTAGCAATTACAATCAATCAAGGCATGAGTCAACACTTCCTACCCACTAATTTAACCTCTGTGGAATAGGAATATATTTTGTGCCTTACCACTCTTCATTGGCAACCTGGAGCAATTTGTATATTTCTTTAAGAAAGGAGGTTGAAAGATAGGATGCTACTAGAAAATGAGGTGATCCAATCTTTCCTGTATCCAGCTCCTCCACATTCTCACTGCACGAAGTGGCACTCAGCATAAACAGTGGGACTTGCACGGGTGAGCCAAGCCAGGGGACAGGTGCTGTGTCAGAAGAAAGCAGTGAGGAGAATTGCTTCTCTAATTATGCTTATCAAGGGCATCCTTAAAGCATATAATTCATTCCTCTTTTATAGGCGTTTCCAGAAGAGGAAAACTAAGGAAGGGCAGAGAAGGGTGACTCTTTGCTTCTGGTTTGGGTTTGGGTTGCTTTTTTTTAAAAGAATCCATGATTTACTGGGTGGAAAAAACCTTCCAAATCTCTTTTTATAATGGATTTTTCAAGTTCCTTTTCCACACCAGGATTTTTTTGCTTATCTGGAGAAGTAGAATCCGCAAGTGGTGAAAAATGATAGTTTACTTCCTGTAAAGACAAGACTGTGAGGTCTTCTTCCAAATTAAGAAGGGAGTTTGCCTATTATTTTTCCTCAGTATGCAGAAATTTAGGTGGTTATCTGGAAAGCAGGTGTTACAACACAGCTTTGGCTCAGCTAAAACTGAATAAAGGTTATTTCCTATGAGAGGAAAGAGAACCTGAGTTTGCCATTGCCCTGCTCTTGCCTGAGTGCTGTTTTTCAGTTCAACAGCATGCAATGGAGAAGCCATGGGTGTTCCTGAAGCAGTCTGCTGCTCTCCACTGGCAGCCAGTAGGTCCCAGCTAGTCCAGCTGTGGCTAATTTAAGAAGTCACAGGTGCAGCAATAATCTAGCAGCAGGAACTGAGTCATTGTGGATACCCTTTTGGATACAGAATTGCAGCTACAGGCTGAGATCTGTCTCGGGTATGAACTTCCATCAGATCCTGGAAGACAGTTAATCTTCAGCAGGGACCTCAGAAGTTAGAGAGGGAGAGAAAATTTAGCTGTACTGTGGATTTTGGACATGTGTGATGTACTGTATTATTCTTGAGTTCCCCCAGCCTAAAATGAGGTAAAAATTAAGAGTATTTGTAATGAAAAGCAGTGACAAGTATTCCTGCTACTGGCTTGTATTTCCTATTGGGAAAAGCAGTATGAGAAATACTATTAGATAGTTTGCTATAGCTGCATGATATCTGTTTATCAGAACCCATTGATGTAACTAGGAAGCATAAACATTACATTTGCCAATAAAACTATTGCTACAGAAAAGCACATATCATCACAGTTATGTTCCAGAGACACTTACATTGGGCTAATCAATAATTCGTGGGTTTTCTGTTAAAAAAATCAGTGTCTCATGATATTCAAGCATAACTTTAATCTTCCTTTGGACAAGCATCTGAAAATGAAAGAAGAAATGATGCATTCGAATATAAAAGCCTCACAGAAAAAAATATTTTCTATTAATCCAAGTCAAGAGCAATAACTATGCACACAAGAAATGCATCCAAAATGTGGAATGCTTAGTGCTAGGCTAGGATCTCACTTATTCCAAGGCTACCAAAATCAGAAATCTCTTAGTGAAGAAGTAACTGTATAATTCAGATGCAAAAATGAAGAAAGTGTTCTCCTTATGAGAAAAGCAGCACAAGAGACCCCATTAAAGGAGAGATTATGGCTGGAAGATGCAAGTTAGGAAAACAATACAGATAAAATAGGAATAAAAAAGAACCAATGCACATTTGACTTCTGAAAACTTTTGAAAATTCACTAGTTGAGAAGAAGAAAGAAGAAATCAAAACAAAACTTGTTTTCTGACATTTCCCTGCCAAGACCAGAAAAATGCAGATAGAAAAGAGAAAATCAATATCTGAGGATGATGCAAACACACTAACTGGCAGGATAGAGAGTGAGTAACTGAAGGGACTTACAAGGTGGAGAATATTCTGAGTGCCAGGAGAAATTACTTGTATGTTAATCATTCACAATCTGGGAAAGAATTAAAACGCTTACCTAGTCCTCAATTATCATTTCTGGGTTTTATAGTGGCAGGAATAATATTTAAGTGGGAAAACATGAATAAGAGTTAAAAAAAATTCTCCATTTTGCAATATATTTCAACGCAATCATTATTCAGCTAACATGAAATCCTGACTAGAAAAAGTCCTTTCTTACCTGAGTTTCTTGTCCCATTTCAAAATTCAGCTAGTCAATCTATTTATTCTATCTGTACATTTTAAAAAACATGTTTTGGATTAAAAATATCCTTAAAGATAACTTTAATGTCATGCTTTCTAAGGCCTCTTTCCTCCCATCTCCAGTTTTGTTAATTCTGGCTGTTTATTACTGCTTAGCTGATGTGCACTATAAACATTGGGGGGCAGGGCAGAAGGGGAGTGAAGGGGTTTGAAAAGGGCATCCAGTTCAAGGTTATGCTGAGATAACTCGCTTTAGACTTATCTATGTCTCATCTCAGCTGTGTGATATGACCGTCTCCTCTTGCTGAGCTGCATTATCTGATTTTGATACTGTATATCAGCTGACAGACTTCTTGTTGAGCTTTATTCTTGCCACTGTGGTATCAAAAGGTGGCTGCAATGAAGTATGGACAAATATTTACCAAACCTAAGGAAATCTGGAAATAATTTTACTAGTTTCATAGTAAACTATTTGACAACAATCAGTAGTTGTCAAAGGCAAGAGTCAGCTAAACCTGCTCATTGTAATAAGTACAATTATTGTCAGTGAAATTAAGGTTTCATTAATTTCCAGTTCATTCTTAACAGTGTCTTGCTATTTTTATGTTAATCCAGACTATTTTAAATAGACTCTGCTATTTGAAGTGTCCTATGAAACATTTTCAAAAGTAACCATTTGGAGAAACAGGAGCACAACTTAAGGTAGGAAAAATCAGCAGCAGAAGAAAAGGCTTTGGGCCTTTATTTAAGACAGCCAAACACTGTCTTAAGTAAAGAGCGGGAGATGGCTGAGCAGGTTTGAGAAGATTTCCGCTGACTTCTAGAGCTCATAGGTAGTGATATTATCCAAGCCACCAAACTTCAAGAGGCTTTCAAAGGTTTCAGCTTTGGCCCACTTTCAGTGTAAAAGCAATTATGTTGATTCTAGAATACTTTTGACTTCCAGCATTACGGAAACGGCTAACAGTGTGCTACCATTAAAGGCTGATTAGAGCTTTGAGCTTCAGCTGGAATGAGTCCAGAGATACATACAACAGTTTTTATACTTCAGTGACAACTGAGTCTCAGTAAAGAAAGGTAATAGTTTGGATTTTGATCCTGTTCCACTCTTGTGCCGTAACTGTTAAGAGAAATCCTTGTATTCTGCCTCCCACCAACCATTCTAAAATGTCTTCTCTAAGCTCATGTATTTATGAGAACAGCTTCAAAGAGTTTAAATTTTGTGTTCAGAACAAAGGACACTGCATTTACCAACAGATTCCACTAACATTGCTTCTGCAGCACCCATACCTGACATGTTTTGTCAGAGCTTCTGATTTATAAGACTAAAGTTTTACCAGAGGACAATCTTGGGCCTGGAAATACCCTATCTGTAAAACACTTGCTTCTGTCTGGTTTGGTTTGTTCAATTTCTTTGATTAAGCCTTATTAAAGGACAGTTAGGCCTTCATTACAAAAGCTACACAATATGCAAAATCTGTAGGTTTTGTTATTTCACTACCTTTTTGATGGCAAAAATAAATTTTCCTAAAACAAGACTAAAAATTATTTATGGACTATCCACTGCTCTGTTTTTCATTCAGCATCTAAATATTCAAGGTAATCCAAAGCTTAATTCCACACATTATGAAAACTACCATTTAAAATTAATTTATGTTTGAAATGACCTATAAAACCTTTCTTCTAAACCTCAGTTGAGATATCAGTTGCTTAAATATATTCAACACATTTAGCAGAATCCTATCACCTCACCTGTTCTTATTTAATTAAGAATTACTTTTGCCAGCCAACAGAGGATCACAAGAGCCTTCTTTTGAGTTATTCACAAAATGGTAAAATAACACATGCAGATACAGCAGCTGACAACATAAGCAGGGTCAGTATTAGGACAAACTGGCCAAAAAGAGCAGCTTTTGGCATAATTTTAATCAGTCCTTGGGTGCATGAAATGTCATGGAGTTTCATGTGAAATGAAATTATCCCTTTCTCTTAGCTTATTTCTGTTCCAACTAATCCTCTAACTCTTTATTAAACATTATCTTTACCATCTGCTCTGGGTGAATGTTTGACACCTTGCAGAAGAACTCTGGGCTGATTGGTTTTTATGGACAACATGATCTGAGTTTTATGCACATACTTAGGATTATGTCAAGGACAAAGAGGATGAATAATCCATTAACTATAGTAAGCAAGAACCCATATCAGTGCAGCTAGAACATGTGTTATGTTTCAAAAGCAAAAGATGAATTAGAGATATGTGGATCACAAAGTACCCAAACCCCAGGACCCTCTCAATACTAGGAGATCATTTCCATACATACACACTCCACTAAACAGCATTTCTGGAAGTGATGTTCCAGTCTTGATGAATCAGACTTTTTACTGATGAAATGGCATTTCCAAGCTTACAACATGCAAAGAAATAGCTCCACTGAATTGTACATCTAACATGAAACAGATGGTAGCAAATTATCTGCCCATGCACAGGTCTTTCAACCACATCTACATGGTCAATAATAGAATGTTACTCTCTTTTCATACTTTTTGTAAGCCTCTAAAATAAATCACTAAGGAACTGCTACTATTAAAGTCACAGTCTAAAAATTTACATTTAAAAAAGTAATTGTCAATGGTTAGTCAAATGTTGCTATCAATTAGATCCAGTTATTGCTTCCAGTCTTTGATAACCACAAACATTAAAATAACATTATCACTATTAATCATAATATTTAGTGTAATGTGTATCATCCTACCAAGACCTCATTTACCGCAAAACACGTAATTGTATGAGTTTTGTTCCTTGCTCCCAACATCTCGTGTAATTACTCACCTCTTTCACCTTTACGCATCTGTTGCAATAATTTGTCTTCCTTTGGCTAACCTTTCAGACCAAAGCATTTACCCTCTCTTCCACTATAAAGGTTTATGATCCCATAATGAACAACAATTACGATGGTATCTGATCACAGTGTGTCTATTAACGACAGAAAATATCTGGACAATATGTCTTTACTCATCTCCTCGCAGAAGGTTTGCACCAGATTTCCTTGCAGTATGCTCTAAGATCTAATGACAGACTACTCTTCTAAACATTTTCAGCAATTTGCAGAGAATTATCTGTCCCACAGCAAGCAGTGTACTTCACTGCCATATCATTCTATACATGAAGGGAAGGATCAAGGTTTTCTAGTTGTGTAAGTCATCTGGATTCTCTTGATTTTGGTAGAAATATGTTAGTTTAAGTCAACAGTGCGATCTATGCACTTTTAGAATCAGTGACACAGTAAGGACTCTGAGAGAGGTAGATACTACTAACTACTGGATATGGTGCTACAGATGACGAGGGCTGTCCACCTGAGAGCTTTGACTGACAACAGAAGGCTGTATGAAATCATGGTATTCAAACCTCAGAACACTACATGCTTAGGCTGACCAGGGACCTTGGCTTCTTTACCTGCTCCTCTAGTACCCACTAGGGGCAAGACAAGTAAGAACAAAATCACTGAAACTTTCTACCACATACCCCGCTGGGGACCTGCGCCCTCACAGCTCATTGGCTGAGAGGGAGATCAGGTTAGATGCTAGCTCATTTATTGTATGGGAGCCTGCTCAAGCTGCATACCCTAATTGAAATCTCAAGTGTGCTAGGCAGTAGATGAAAATCCACACCATAGTTTCCTAAACCTCAAGACTAGTGACCAGCATAGAAGTACAACCTGTTAATTAAAAAAAAAAAAAAAAAAAAGAGAATAATAGAGCTGAATGAACCCAAAACAGCATTACATTAAATGGCAAACAATAACCTAGTACATTCCTCTCCAAGTCCTCTAGCCACAAGCAGTGCTCAGTAGTAGTTATAAGTAGGCAAGGAAGGATTCAGATACCAGATGCAACACTGCACATTTCTTTTTTCTCTCCCTTTTCCCCTGCAGGAGTTTCCCACCCAGGAATAAAACAAAAATTCGCATTCCTATTTCATCTCAAACACAAGCACAGAAGCCCTGGGGGGTGAAGAAGGAAGTGAAGGGGAATGGTATAAGGAGTCGTCCTGTAAGCATTTCTAGCTGAGATCTCAGCCTCCAACCGTCGTCATATTTTTGCCCCTGCCAGAACCACACTTCACTACTTTGATTAGTTTAAACTTGCAGTCTCCCATTCTCAGATGTAAACAGCCAGTCCATCCTTCAGTTACATCTACTGTATCTTGAACCTTCTGTTTCATGGGAATATGTACGTACCAGTGGAATAAATAAGACATAGTATGGCACATATTCTAAGTATTGTCTACATTTCTGTAGTTAACCGTGTTTATATCATAAAATTTCTCATGTAAATAATTGGCTACTTAATACACACAGAGAGTTCTTCTTAGACTAAGTAGTTCTTTGTGAATTCTGCAATTCAGAAAATAAACACCACTACTAAATGAAAGAAAGTCTTCCAAATAAAGGTATACATAATATTCTGGGTAAATCCCATTTAAGATAGGATACTTCTGTTCCTGAGCAGACAGAAAAATGGGTTCCAAAAACTCAAGTCTGGTCAGAGGTATAGGCCACCCACCAGAAGGCACTCCTATCAGCTTCCATCCTAACAATTGAACTTTAAAGACTCTTCGAAAGTACAAAATGGAGTTACTTTTTTCCTGTTAATGCTTCCATTAAAACCCTTCGTATGAAAGAAATTAAAGTTGCTTTTCAGGTGTGCCTGTTGAAGAACGCCACTTTTACAACCCAATGGGGATTTTAAAACAAAAGATAAACTTAGGATTCCTTCTTATCTAGCAAGTGTCTCCCCTCCCCTGATCTTGTTTATGTCCATACATACATGTATGATTTACCTGAGGTAGAAGGACAGTGGGAGAGGTAGAAGGACAGTGGGAGAAGTAGAAGAACCCTCTCCAAAATAAAAACATTGAAAGTATAAAGAGAAGAAAGCAGAAGATTTAATGTAAAGTGTTGAAGGGAAAAGAGATTTTATACATATTTTAACTGTTAGCATGAGTAATACACAAAATGGATTTGGTTTAGGTTACCAGCTTTTATTTAGATTATCCAGACAATCAGCATCTGGTTTAAGTCCCCTATGTAACCATCTGTAGTAATGTCACATGAAGGATTAGCCTTATCTGACATTTGTAATGAATATATGGATGGAAGAAGAGGAAGGAGTCTGAAATGGAGTACAATTGTTAAAACTTAAAATCAGGTGAAACCACATCTTTGCTGATTTGGATAATAACTGTGGGGGTTTTTGACTTTTCAAACATTAGCGTATGTATTAAAAAAACAACATATGCTCACTGATATTTTTAAGAAAACATTAAATAAAAATAACCTTAAATAAAATAATATTAAATAAAAATAAAGCCTAATCCTCCATGTTCAGTTATGACAGATGGGTATGATCACAAAAACATCAAAGGCAGGCTTATCCTAATCCTGTAAAGTGGTAAGTGCCTCCTGAAAGGTCCTGGGTGCCTTCTAATCCTACTGAGGATAGGCTGCAAGTGCATCAAGAGGTAATGGGAGTAAGTAACAAGGGTAATAATAGTGGGCTTTCCTGTCCGTAGGAGGAACAATATGTATCAAAAAGACCTGATGTGTCAGGAAATGACCTGATTTATCTAAACATTGTGATCAGAAAGTGGGAAGATATGTTTTTATTTTCCACTCTCCATGACCTTATATTGTATGTATAGCACGGCCTTGGGCACAGAGCATGCGGCTCTAATTCAGAAAATTTGGCTTCTCTTCCAGACTCTGCTATTTGCACAATATTGCACGATGCCCCAGGCCAGTATCTTTACTTCTTGGCATCAGTGTCTTCTTTCCACAAACGGTGAAATTGAAGTAACATCTTCTCAATAATCATGAAGTTGTGCAAAAGTGACAAGATGTAAGAATCTATTACCATGATTAATTTTAATGCATCAGAATGCATCATGAAAAAGTTAATTTTTGAAGCAGAAAGATAAACTGAAATTAAATCCTAGGGAATTTATTGATTTGGGGGTTTTCCCTTTGGGTGCGATCAAATATTCAGGATAGGGAAAATGAGAATAAAAGATTCCATAAACTTGAGGCAGGTAGCACTACCTTTGGAAGAACAACTAAATTGGAATGATTGTCCATCAGGTCATGTTCACCAAGAAAAATCTCTTCATAGTAAGATGGGCAGGTGATAGGTCTAAAGACCGGCCTGAGCATTTTGAGGCTAGTTGACATTAGTAGACAGTACTGCAGTGGAGTGCAGGAGCTAAACAAGAAAGGTATATCGTGACAATGCCAAACACTCCTCCCCGGTTTAAAACAAGCCCACTAAGTCAGGCAGCAAAAGTACCTTGTGCAAAGTCACAGATGATGTCTAGGGTAAGAACTAAGCCTCAGCCAGTTTTATCTTGTCTCAAAGAATTCTAGGATAATTCCAACTGGTCATATAAGACATGGATATCTCATTTCCTTTGGTGAAATGGCCACAATTAATAGCTGGTGTTAAGAAAAGGCTTCTTCGTATGTGTATTATTAGATGTCACGTGTCCATGAGGTAACTTGATGTTTTGGTTTGTTATTTTCAGATATCCAGATAGTGCTGTTACCAGGCAGAATGTCACTAATGGCTACATTTTATAAATTTGCGTGAGACATTTTTATAGCACATGCTGTATTGGCACCATTGCCCAATACTGCATGCAATTACTTTGTTGTTGCTGTTGTTGCTGAGGGCCAAGCTCTAACAAATTAAATTTAGAGAAGGGAAATAGGCTTATATGCAAATGGAATTAAATGCTGACACAAGGATAAAACAGCACTGGATTTAGACAGGGCTCTACCCCCGACTTTTTAACCAATCATTAGATTTAAATTGAGCACACAGATTCATCTTTGATTTAACTCCACTGTAATCAATGGAACTGCAGCAGGGATGAACCCGGAGCAATATG
Organism: Limnodromus scolopaceus; assembly: GCA_028565335.1. Lineage (NCBI taxonomy): Eukaryota > Metazoa > Chordata > Aves > Charadriiformes > Scolopacidae > Limnodromus > Limnodromus scolopaceus. Next base: position 17,291,065 of record JAOXNO010000004.1, on the reverse strand, counting down.
GTTTTGACAATTTTTATGCAATGGCTATCCAGAATGAAGTAGATGAAACAGATTTTTTGGTTTTTGCTTATAATTTATGCTGTCCCTAAATCCCTACATCAAGGAAATGAGTTAGTGCATAAAAATGGATAAAGTAGGCAGCTGCATGCCAAATACCAACTGCTGACCACAGGCTCTATACCCATAAGCCCAAAGCCAAAATATTGCTCTGACTTACCTGTGATCCAGAAAGAACTCCCTTAACGGTGGAAGTACAGCTGGATAATTGCATGGTTTCTCCTCAATGTCACTTGCACTGTATAAAAAACAATGAAGTACATTTAGTGTTTCTATAATATTAGTATCACACATAAATAATTACTGAAGTTAGAAAATTATGTTCTTTGGTAATCTATAGAAGACTTGGGAAGAAAAATTATTGTTAGTCTGATCACTGCATTAGATGCAGTCCATATTTCAGTAAACTTTAGAACCCCTGGTTGTATTTTGTGCCTTTACTACATGACTGCTCCTATACATGGCTTCCTCCCCTACCTGTCTCCACTGGTACTTCTTGTGGAAAAAATAATTTGTTTATGAAAATACTTTGTACATTAATGTAGGACCAAAGGACTCTGGCAACATGCACTGTCTATGGAACTAATGAGGAACTAGGGAACATTACTTGTACCAATCCGACAGACCCTGATTTTTTTGGCACCTAATTCTCTTGATTTTTCTCTCTCTTTCTAGTTTTTCATTGCTTCTTTTCAGCTGACAGCTCATTGCTTATTCATTTATTCATGGGTCTTATTTTTTTGGTTCTGAGGATTCTTTATTCAATGGTAAATTCAGAGGAATTACAGCTTGTTATTTCACACAGCCACTTTTCTGTATTAAAGCCATCAAATGATACAGAGAACTTCTATACTGGCATGAAGTTTTACCTTTATTGTGTCACACTTTTCACTCTTACATTACTTTCTCCCATACAAACAAAGTTTTAGCTTCTTTTTCATTGTAAACATCTAGTACTATTTTAGGTAACTGCTAATGGTTAACCACCTCTATTTGAAGGAAGCGTAACAGACCTCCTACTGGCTCATGTGACATGGTCACCATCAGCCTGAGTTTGCAGATGATTTGGCTGAAATATTAGAGTAGTACAGTGCTTTTCACCTTGAGGCCCATGGAGCCCCTGGGTCCACAATAGGTAACTAAGAGAAGTCTATTGTCAAGAAGTAAGTTCATACATCAAAAACATTTGCTAACTGCTACAGTAGTATTATCCTCAGCCGGCAGAGTAGCCTTGGGACTATAAATTCTCTAGGCACAGACAGCAAAGCAGACAAATTTCAAAAAGCAAAAATAATTTCAAAGCAAGACTCACTTCAGATTAAATAGCCTTAGTGCAAGACCTATTTGCTTTGTACACCTTGTTTTACATACATAAAAACAAGAGGTAAAAATCAAACAAGACAGTGTGCTTAAATTGGTGGGATTACTGATCTTTGTCTACATTTGCTATTCTGTAGCAAATCACTAGGGATATAGCAAAACAGTGCTTATCAGTACCATTATACTCAACAAAGGTGTTAGAATCCAGCCTGAAGCACATACAAATGTTTTCCTCTAACGTATGTATTTGTTTCTTCCCCATCCATCCAAAAAAAAATCTACAGATTTCCACGAAAATCTACATTTGCTACCAATGCATTTTGCTTACTGGAGATTTTTGAAAGCATGATCAGAATTATTTTAGTAACATGCAGTCCTATCAAAACATGAACAACCATAAGAATTACTGTGGTATCATGTATTTTAATTAAAAGCTAGTTCCAAAAAAAAGTTTAACTAAGTTGTGAAGACATAAGCCAATAAAAAGTGAGGAAACCAACTGTTTTCATAATACACATGCAGCTTTAAAGAGAAAATATACTACCTTAGCAAATACGTAACTGTATAACTTACAATTTTACAATTTTACAATTTTATTTTACAATTCAGCTACTAGTACTTTCCAGAACATGAAGCACGAAAGCCTGAGTGTTACCCTTTTTTCAAGCAGTAAAGGTTTCAAGTTTTTACCCCATTCATATTTGTTACCACTTCCCAACTTTTATATTTCATTGATTTCAAAACACAGAAAATGATCCATCAAAAAAAACCATCTTATAGATGTCACAAACTGTATTACAATCCTTCTAAGTTTTCACCATGGAAACCACAGTAATTTTCAAGTGATACAACTTTGCGCTTACTTTCTGGAGTCCTAGTTGTAAACATTTTGTTCTGTTTAGTGTTTCAGTATGATCTGAATCTGTAGCGACAGGACAGGGGTAATGGTTTTAAACTGAAAGAGGGGACATTTAGACTAGATACTAGCAATAAATTCTTTACTGTGAGGGTGGTGAGACACTGGAACAAGTTCCCCAGCAAAGCTGTGGATGCCCCATTCCTGGAAGTGTTCAAGGCCAGGCTGGATGGGGCTTTGAGCAACCTGCTCTAGCAGGAGGTGTCCCTGCCCATGGCAGGGGGGTTGGAGCTCGGTGATCTTTAAGGTCCCTTCCAATTCCAACCATTCTATGATTCTATGATTTGGTAGTAACATCATCTACAGTATTCATTCATCTTACATGAAGAAAGCAGAGATAGAGATGGTAACTAAGTTTAGCATGAATTCAAGGGTCTAAGCAAAACCAAGATACAGGATGTCTGTTACTTAATAAGTCAAATCTGTATTAAACTGCTCCTTTGAATATTACTAACATTAGTAAGAAAGACTTCAACTCAAGCATTAGAAGAGTAATTTTTTTTCTATCCTTAAGCAGACGAAAAACAAAGAGTATTTTAAGGAGAGAAATAATCTCTCCTGCATCACAGCTTCTACCCAGGAAAAAAACTCACTGGATTACTATCAGCCTCATAGTGTAACATATAACAGTTTGTCTTGAAACTTCAAGGTAAGTGGTCTATGAATTTTAGATCTTTCTTGAACTCTAGCTTTGAATTTCTCCTCTTTGATTACCAAAACACCCAAATGCATTTGTAATTGCAAGAATTGCATTCTCCATGTGTTTCTTATGTCTGCAAAGGATCAGTTTCAAAACCAGTTAGGGCATTCAAACTGAAAAGATGCTGTCTATATAATGAGTTAATCAATTCACAGACTTACTATAGGGTTTTAAGTTGAAATAATAAATAAAATGAATCTACTTAGTACTCTTCAAAATGCCTTTCAGTTCTGCGGGGTGACTGGCTGCTGTTCAGTGAAATCTCTCTGCTGCTCTGGAGCCCCCTGCCGTAATGTGAATACATACCTTGCCAATGCCAAGGCAACAGGGGTGGCTGCCTTTGCCTGGCCGCTTCATCTGGAAGAGCTAGCTAATTAAATCCACAGCTGTGAATGGTGCACAACTCTTATATGGACATAACATCTCCTACTCTGAATATTCCCTCTTCATTTTCCCCCAATGCTAGAACCTTATCTCAGTCTCTCACCCAAACTAAATTATGTTCCTAAAGAAAGTTTTATATTCCTCTAGGAAGAAAGTAGTAAAATGGAGACAAAAAAGTCTTTTATACAAAACAAAAGGACAAAAAAAAAAAAGGATTCAAAATATTCAAGTATGTAATCATCATAGTAATCAAATATATATCCAAAAAAGAATTCTGAAATGGGTTCATTGTGATAAACTGCCCCATTAATTCGTAAGCAGCCACAACAAAGGTAGAAAAAACAGGTTCAAGTAAAAGGGATCATGCAAACACAGAATCTGAGAACTATTAGGTGAAAACATTTTACTACCTCTAATATGATGAGACATCCAACTCGCAAATATGTAGTCCAAATACTGTGTGTAGCGGGGAAGCTAGTTAAAGTCAAGTTAAAATGAACCGTTGGATGGCACTGAACTGTGAAACAAGAAAATCTGGATTCTGTTTGCCGTGCTGTACCTGACTTGTTATGAAATCTGAAGGGTCACTGCTTGATTCTGTGCCTCAGTATCCTTCATTCTTACTCTCAACTCTGCTGAGCTATAGAAGGTATGGACCAGTTCTCACAGTTTACACATCTAAGCCAAAATCAGAAGAGTAGCAGAGGAATGTCAGTGAAAATATTTCCCGACTAGCTTTACGCTCACTGGCCTGCTTAACTATCCTAGTGAGATTTTAGTCACCCCAGTAAGCACTTAGGATGTCTAGCAGATTTTTGCATCCCGTGCTGTAGCCCATGATCTCCTGTCAAAGTCCCCTGATAAAGATTCTTTCAGCTGTGCCTACCAGTCCTTCACTCTCATCACTTAATTACAGTGTGCAAGAGTAACTGTATAGGTAGCACCCAGATCTCAACTGGATCTTAGGTATCACTTTACAACACAAAACTAGGTGCTGCTGAAATACAAGCAACTTTCTTGCACTGATGGTTTGTTGATGAACTAGCCCTGCTTTTCTTCAAATTTGGTGTTTAGAAGCATTTCCTGCAATTCTGAGCAACACATACCCCATCTGCCTCGAGTGTAGATCCCGATCCCTGCAGTTAACATACTGAGCAGTCAAAGAGCCAGTCGATGCCCTCTACACCAGTCCCTGCAGCACAGACCCATACCCGGAACATGGCAGGTAGAAGATGTATTGCCTCCTTGTGCAAGCACTGCACCAGCCACTGCACAGGTGCTTGGTTAATGCCAACAATATGATGCATATTTCCTGTGCTGAGGGGAACTGCATCTTTCAGGAATTGTATCAGGCTCTGGCAAAAAAATAATACAGCCAGGGAGAACGCTTTTCAATATGAGTGAGCTAATTATAATTTTGGCTCCTAAAGCTTTCTAACAGCCAAAATATAAAGTCCAGCTGGCATGTCCTTCCGCCTGCCTGAAGGAAATAATCCCAATTTATAGCATAATCAAAACCCATGTTTCCATATTTTTGGGGTTTTATAAGTTACTGCCAATACATCAGCCTATGGAAAAGCCTCAGATTGCTTTCCAAGTGATGGAGTGCCAGGAAGAAAAAGTTTCAATGTATACACATTTTACTGCCTCTGCACTGGTTTAAAAAGCACACAGGATTGCCTGGCTGGAAGTGAGGGGAAAAGAAATATTAGTCAAGTAAGGACTTTGTGAATCACATAGCCCTGTGCAATTAAGGGGCCATTGTTAATTTTCAGACTGTCATAAATCCATTGGAGAATTTGAGACAATTCAAAAACCAATTACAATAGAATGAAGAGGGGATTGGGCAATCAGCTGAAATGAAATCCAGCTCACAGAAACAAAATGTTGCAAGAAAACTGCCCTGAAATATGCTGGGAGAATAAAAGGCATATGGAACTGAGCAACTGCGTACATACAGCCTTTTAAAGACCAAGGTTATTTGGCCTGAAGGCAGAGGGTGTTGCATAGCTCAGAACACTGTTTTGCTAAGTAAGTACATCAGGTCTTTTTGGTTTCAGTCAATTATATCCTAAAAATGTTGAAACTACCGCAGATGTACAGGGAAGCAGTGGTATGGTTTTCACTCACTATACGTGTAGTACTAAATAAATAACTAACTCTCAGAAACATACCGTAGCACTAATACTTTACTATAGCACTACTTGCCCTGAAATAGCATTTTGAGTACACACCTGCAAGGGCAGATAAATTTTTCTACATCTCATAACCAAAACACTGCACCACAAATAGCAGTTTGCAATGATGAAAACAGCATTCATATGTCTATTTTAAGTGATGTTTCTTAGAGATATAATTACGATTTTGATTACTTGTGCACTGATATAAACTAAATGAAACATATTCTAAGTTTTATTGAAAAACTGTAAGGGACCAATCCTACAAACTTTATTAAAATTAGCAAGTCTTAAATAATCAACATATACTTCAGCATGGCTCTTTATGTATGTAAGAAGATTATGTTGTAATGCTAAATGACTTAAAGCCTTGACACGGGATCTTGCAAACCAAGAATAGGAAACCACATTTAGTCATCGGCTGATAGTCATCTTGTAGGATCTGTAGTACCCGAAGTGTTGTAAAGTTTAACATTGGTTCAGGTTCTGAGGTTGGAAGTTGAATAGGGTACACCTCCTGCCTTCTATGGTGCTCTGTGACTTGAATGCAATTTTCTTCGCCACACTCATCCACTCTGCATTTGTATGCTCAGGTATTCAAATTCCTTCAGTTTAAGTCAATGCTTGTCCAAGCCATCCTGTCTAATACCAGAGTCTAGATGGAGAGGGCTTTGCTAGCTCAGTGCCTGAAGAAATGCTAGTTTCAGCAATTTCTGCAATTGCAGAAATTCTGTAGTACTCTTTCACAGTAGTTCAAAAATGCGCAAACTTAAAGCACACTTTGGATGGCAATAAAGACAGAATGGAAACCTGCCTCTTTACACGCTGCCTGCTACTTCAGCCTTTGGCCCTTGTAACACCAAACCCTTCAACTGTTCCCTGTGCCTCTCCTCAGTGTGCATTACACAAATACACTACAAAGGGTGTAGTTTGAAACAGCAGTAATTTTTGAGCTCCTAGTTCAATCTATTGCTACATTATCACGACATGTATATCTCTTTGAACAGTGAAGCACCTATCAGTCTCCCAGTACTAATACCTAGTTATTTACTAGCAACTAAAGCCAGAACACTGATTTTTTCTCAGGATCCCTGAGGATTTTCTCTCTTATCAGTTAAATACAAAACTCCATACATCTTTATACCTTGCCTGTCTGGGTATCTTAGCTACATGTCCTTCTGAGATAACATTTTGTTGGTAGGGATCAAGTTTGTGGCCAACCAAAGCTGAGGAAGAGCAAGTGTTCAGGGACAGTAATTATATAGCAAATTTACGGATAAGATTATACAAGTGAGGGCTACCAGCACTGTCTAGCAGTGAAAATAGCCTCCTGCATCCAGCAAAAGAAAATACCAGTCAAATGTTTGGGGACAGTGGCAAAGACAAAGGAAGACAGAATATTCAAAAAGTCATCACTGTCCCTTGGTAGGAAGGAAGGGACTGGTTTCCATACGGACAACAGCACTGACTGGAGCAACCACACCCTAGCACATCAGACGTCTTAACTCTGATGAGCTCCTGAGGGAGGATACAGTTCTCCAGCTCTGGGGCTGCAGGGACTGTCAGGGTCCTTTCTTTGGGGCTGGGGCAGGTGGAGACAGTGTCCTCACCTGCAGCAGTGAGTTAGCAGTGTGACTGGCAGTGAAGACAGCCCGCATCATCCTGGACTGTATTAACAGCATAATCAGCAGATCGAGGGAAGGGAATAGAGACTCATCACTTATTAGACTACATCTACAATATTGTATTTGGGTGTGGAGATCTCTGCCACTAGAAAGACACTGGTAAACTGGTGAGCCACCAACACGGTCAGGGACAAAACATACATATATATCCTGTTGAGAGAGATATATATATATATATAATTTCAGGAATTTTATCAGGAGGGTAACTAACTGCATAGAAACCACCACAGACATTTCTTGACTCACAAGGGGCTGTAGGCTAGAAAAATATAGAGGTGATATATTTGATGTATATTTTCATATTTTTCTCTAGGTGGGGTTTTAGGATTTTTGTTTGCTACTGTTAGAAATGGGATATTGGGCTAGACAGACCTTTAATGTGATTCAATATGAAAGTTCTTATAAAGATTATTTTCCAGTGCTTCAGTAACATGCTAAGTTTACTATCTCAAATATCCATACGGTGTAACTGAAAAGAATCCCAATAATTTAGAGGGGTTTGGATTAGCTCCTGTTTTCCATCAAGGAAGCATGAGGTTCAGGAGACTGGAAGACAAGATGAGCCACAAGAGAATCAATCTTCAGACATGGTCCACAGAAGTCTCAGAACTACCAAATCACTAAGTACTCAAAATTGTGTGCAAAATATGAATAAAATATTGATTTCATTAAAAATGTTAAGGACTACTTAATTCAACAACATTTTATATGTTTGCATATTTATTTCCAAATTTGCATATCTGTTTGCATATATCTTGTAAAGCTGAACGTTAATTATACTTTAAAATCATGTATAAATTGTAACCAGGAATGTTGTATGAATTTTTGAAATAAGAGACACACTCAAGTACCATTAATTATAAACTGCCATTTAAAGCACACTGAAGCAGACCTCATATTGAAAAAATATTGAGCCCTTGACAAATAAAAAAGGCAGCAAGAGTTATTAACTGGTCTAGCTGATTAAATGGCGTCTTCTACAAGCATAGCACAGATACTTTTTTTCTTTCTCCCTCCAGAGCATGGCTTTCTTTTACTCAGAAGAGATACATGACAATTTGCCGGCCAAGAAAAATACTGCTATAAACTGCAAGCGTGATATACTGGTTTATAATTTCTGTTTAGGGCAATTCTCTTTTTCAAGTTTTCTTCATATAGAAATGACAGTCAGTAATACGTAACAACAGACAAATAAAACTTCATGGGTTACTTTAATGGACTAGGGTCAAATGAGGTGAGTTCAAGTGATTTTATCACACGCTAATTAGATTTGTGAAATGATTCTGAGTAATTTAAAAAGCATTTACACAAGATCAAATCTCAAGCAGCTTCCAAAAACTTAGACTTACTAAATATACAAGATATGATGATCTGACTATCACTTAAAGTGGCAATTAGAGACAGTCAAATTTTTAACAGTTTTAGATATAAATCCAAAGTCACATATCCCAGTAATCATTAAGAGCTGTGAGTTTCCTTAAAAGTGTTCCTTAAGACTATTGCAAAAGTATTACGTGCTCTTGTTAATTTTGAGACGTGTAGAAGATCCATTAATATTGAAAGAGCAAAATTCAGACTTCCAGCTTGAATAGATAAGGCTTGGCAAGTTTATAAGTGCAAATCAGCATGGCTGCTCTTAACAGTTACCCGCAAAAGATTATCCTCTTAAGGAGGGACAGTAGAAAGGTAAAAATCTACACCTCTGTCTAGTCACCCCAAACCTGACACCTTCATTTACATGAACAATGAAGCTGGGTTTGCATTAACCCATCAGGTTGGAAAGTACATAAGCAGAGATAGAAACTCACATATCTTGTTCTGCTAGCTTTGCCTCAGGGGTGGTAACTTCATTGCAAGGAGCAGAATGACAGCCAAGATCAGTGAAGTCTCAAGCTTCTGTACACACTATACAGATAGGATCACCTCCATCAGCTTTAGTGATGTTGCATATACAAATTGAATTTAGCCTAACATTGGCATGCTATCGGCCATTCATGCTCCTTGGTCAAGGAAGGGCAATTTCTTCAAATCTATGTAAACTTCTCTATGTGAACCATATTTCCCATTAGAACTATAGACCACTACAGCCAGAGGGAAAGCCAAGAGATGTGCCACAGAAATACAATTCTGTGGTTACCACTGGGTTAAAGTTTGATTACAGGAAAATAGCCAAAGAGCAGCCACCTTATACACACAAAACCCTCATTTAATTCTGTGTTCTGAGAGACACCTATTCTCCCCGCACATCCTTTCTTCTTCAGCCCGCACTTGAGACTAAGCAAGCAATTCCATTAGAGGACAGACGTACTCCAGCACAAAGGACTATGGTTAACATTTAACCTTGCTTCTACCACCATGCAATCAAGTGTTCACATTTGCAGAGTTGAGTTAGGTTTGCACTAAATTTTAATAGCTTTGGATTCATGGTATGATATGTCAGTGGGAAAAAATCAGGGCAAATTTTCTTGCTCTCTGCAGGAAAATAATGTGAAACCCCATGAGTTTTGACGTTCAATTTTTCAAGATTTTCTAATTTTTCTGATTTTTCTTTCCTTTTTCACAAAGCAGTCTGCAGAAGGAAAAAGATGCCCTAATTCCCGTGACCTTTCATAAAATCACATGCCAACACTTCTAACAGTAACTGATTCTTGGCCTTGTTTTTCTTCTCTATCAGCCATGTAAGTATTAAAAAAAAAAAAAAAGCAAAAATATCAAACCAACAAACACAACCCCAAAAGCACAAATGACCAAAGTATACATTTTCACCAAGGCTCTGCATCATTAGTGAATAGTAATAAACCTGTTTAGATCCTGAGTTCAGCTATAGTTATATATATGTGTGCAAAGTAAAGCAAGATAGTAAAGTGTAGGACTTAGCTTAGTTCTTAAAATTAACCAGCAGCACAGATTAAGCATGGCTGTGCAAAGCAAAAAACTTCCACCCTTGTTAAAAATGTAATGACTAAGTTATCAGCCATGTGATACTTTGCTTCCAATGCCCATGTTCTTCACTTCCAACAGCAGAACACATATTTTGAAAATAAAAGGAAAAGTGTGCTTCTGCTTCTTCAAACTAAGACATTCCTACAGATAAGAGAGAAGAGAGGAACCTGACAGGATTTCATGTAAATTTCACAACTGTAATTTTCCATTCTAATAAGGATCTATAAAGAATGAATTACTACAGCTCTGGACAGGCAACAAATAGTTCTTCCTCCTAATAGATTAATGGCAACAAAATGTCATGGTTGAAGCAGTAATGACTATTAGATAAACCCATCTGTTTGTAACAGGAGCTTTCTGTAGTTCCCATAATAGAAGGACATCATATTGATATTTTGTTACAGAAGGGTCTAGAACTAGGTTTTTGGAACAATCAGGATCCAAATGCAGGTCTTCACTGTGGAAGTGCCAATTGCAGGGATAAACCAAAATCCTGACTCAGTGCTATGCACTCCTCAAACTCTGGAATGACTTTATGTATCTACGTAGGGAACCCATTTATTTTGCTGAGCTTTCATGACTATATTATCTATTTAGGTAAACATGGAAGTAATAAGGAAGAATGATTTTTTTTAAAAGATTTTTTTAAAAACACATGCTGAACTCATATAGCTCACTTTAATTTCCTCTGATCCTTTATTGCTACTTTGACACAAAACAGCAATTGTATCGAATTTGGGACTCTAACTAAGGTGTAGGTGGCAGTGGTATTAGTAACCGTTCAGATATGTTAATACAGCAATGCACAGTTGTGTCATTTTTGTTTAATTTTAGTGTAGGTAGGTAATCCTTTTAAGGTCTGATAATAATCATTGTAGTTTGACATATCCAAGACTTACAGAGGTAATCCAACGCCTAATTAAAATCTTTTTCTTGATTTTTCAAGACTAATTATCCTCTCAAGTGTTTTAGCAACAAATAAGTTTCTTAGCTGAAAGTAGTACATCTGCAGCCATCACTTCTTCATTTATGCAAAAAGCACAAATACTACTGTAGTTGCTGGCGATTTTCAAATGCAGTTTGCCTTAGGTGATTGCTTTAAAGTATGAAGCAAAAAGTGGAAGACCTGATAAACGTACTAAGTTCTTACTATTTAGCAGTCTAATTTTCAGTGTGATTCCCAGTCGGTGAAAGAAATGGAGACAGAGAAGAGAGAAATTTATTTTTCTCTTTTTTTTTCCAAATTAGAATAAAAAATAATTAATACAGAAAAAAATCCTGTGAGAAAGTGGAGGGAATTTTTTAGGATGATTGCCGTACCTTGTCATTGTAGTCTTCTCAACAGACAATATTCTGATCACATTTCATGAAGAACAGTGCAAAAGTAAGCTTAAAACTTTACAGGACATCTTGGTCTCATTGACATTTTTAAATAAAGGCCTGTACTTATCGCAAATACACCTTTAAACCATTAAAATGTTAGGTACTCATGGTTGGAAATGAGCTACTGTCCTGTGCTTTCAGGTACTCTTCAGTGTGTGTCTCCTAGTCTTCATTCCTGTAAAGGTGCAAAAAGGGCCATAGGCCTTAAAAGATAGCCTGCTGGCTGCAGCTGTAGCCACAATAAAAAGAGATCTCAGGCTGAGTTCTTTGCATTACTCTCATTCTACAAGGAGCTCTCTAAACATAAGTGTGATCCACAAAGCAGAACATATAGGTTTTGCTCTTTTGCTGGTTTTATATATTTTACAGAATAACAAGATGATGTTGTTTTACAAATGCTTAAAAGCTTATTTTTTGCTTTTTGATATACAAGGGAGAGCAGGTTTTGCTCAGCACTAATTGGAGGGGATGGAAGTGCTGAACCTCTGTCATTTTTTTTTCCCCTCACAACTGTTGTTGCTTAGCATTTGAAGCATACTGAATATACTTTTGTTATGCTGGTTATAAACTACAAAACAGCATTTTATGTAGTGTATTTATCAATTACTGCTGCTCAGCTCTGTGATTTCTACCTGGAGGAATAGAAGGATCTAACGCAGTTTGTGGTGGCAGTCTTTTCATGCACTCTCACGTGCACAGAAAGCACCGAAACAACAAAAATTTGTCCAATAAGGTCAGGAAAGCCAGTCTCTAATCTTCAATAGCTTGATTTTTGTGACTACCAGGCTAATCTAAGCGTGATAATACTACTTCATCATCAAACACCCTGTTGTATAATGTGTAAGTGGTGATGTTAGCATTGCAATAGAAGGGCTGTATGGCCATTTTAACACTCCTATCACCTGCTTTCTAGCTGAGTGTCATTTTTCAGCAGTCCTAGAAACTCACAGCAGAGTCTGTCCAAAACCCCACAGCAATCACCTGATACACTTAACTTTGTATAGCTTTGGATTTTTTTAAACTGACCATGTATTTCATTCTAACATGGAATTAAAATGAGGCTTATGGAGAGAGAGAGAATATGGGCAATAGCAACCATTCACGACTTGGATACAATAAAACTTTTGCTGAATGTATGCAGGGTTGGCAGACTCAGAAATTCCTGTGGACAGATCTACTCTCAGCAATCTGATCAAAGAAGGGGCAGGATCAATGCCATTGTGTATATATAATAGAACAAAGACTTAACTACAAAGAAAGAGTTTTTCCTTCTTTTCTTTCTCAATATTGAAATGTCCAGTTTGATGAAGATAAAACCAATGCCTATTCAAAGATCAGTCAGTTGTACTAATAGAAAAGGCAGAGTTCTCTTGCTTCAAGAAGTGCCTGTGCAATATATAACACCAGAGAAAGTACAGAGCTCAATGCCACTTGCTCTTGTAAAATCATTTAATTAGGCTCTGAAATATGAACACATTTATGGCTTTGTAATCTAGTTTTCAGATGAGTTTTGCAAGCTAACTGTACACACATTCTCACATTCCCAAATGTTGTACCAACCTAATTAAAAGGAACAGAAAATGAAAATTGCTTCCTTAATAGAAGATACTTGTCTAAAAGGATCAGTGTATGAACATAAATATGCCCATAGATATACAGACATCCAAATGTATCCATCCTTAGAGTAACTGCTTGGCTGAGTTCAAACCAACAAGCAACTCTGAAAGGGATTCCCCCTGCTGTGTTGGAATCTCCTGGAAATCTAGTAATGTTCTGAAAATTATTTCAGCTAGGGGGCGTTCAACTAACATTTTTTACATGGCTGCACTTTTGACATTAACCTGTTAACGGCAAATGTGAAAGAAGCCTCCTGATGGGAACTATATGAGAAAAAGCCTAATATTCTGTGCTGAATTTCAATTTCTCCATTACTCTATATTGAGGGACCTGAAACTTCACTGTGAAGTTGTAGCAACACAAGTAAAGAAGTATTGGTATCTCATCTGTCATTTGTTCACACTACAGTCATACTATGAGTGGTCTAATGCAGGGATACCCCCAAAGTTCTCCTATCATGAATGTGAGTGATGCGTGTTATACCAATACAACAAAGCCATAATCCACAGAACAGATTACAGCAGCAATTTTGCCTATATAACTTCACGTACACAAAACTTTTGCTGGCATGAAACAAACAGAGATTTTACCTCCTTAACCTAGCTTTCCTACTTGTTACAAGCGACAGCAGCAGCATAACTATAACCGTAATTATTTACCAATGCAACTATTTTAATTTGACATATTACATTTGCAGTACTTATGAGGGCAAAAACTTCATATAAGTTAAAGGTTGGCTTCCCTGACCACGTGTCACATGTGGCTCTGGGGCACCAGCACTTCCACCCCGCTGCTTAAGTTTCCTCAGTGGAAGGAAGTCAGAGGCAGTTTCATCACATGCCCACCCACCAGGCTCTGCAAGAAGAAAACATTTGTTCCTGCCTCTTTAATGTAGGCAAGACAAGTGCATCAGCACCTTGTAACTGGCTGAAATAAAGGACCTAGAGTTCAAAGTGTTGGACCCTTCCTAAGCATGTATAACCTGGACAATCAACAAAGACGACAAATATAGGTCTATAAGTATGGGTTGAATAACGGTAGCTGGGCAAATTTGCCTCCAGGTTTCTTGTGCTGCCACCTCCCCCTCCGCAAATGAAGAAACACAGGAAAATACACATCACAGCAAGTGACATTATATTAGTAGATGCCCTGTATGAAATTTTATAGATGAGAATGCCCATAATTTCATGGATACCGCTTTAAGAAACAAAATACGCTGAACTTTCATTGTGCTGTGGGAAGCAAAGCCGAAAAGCACATCAGCAGTTATGGTATTACATATGGACTTTTGCTTCCTCCTGGGAGTTGTTTTCCTTAGAAACAAAGCTGATTCCTATTTTCCACTTTGCTGATATCTCTGTTCCTGCATAGTTTGTACTATGGTAGGAGCTATTGTGCACCCTTCCCTCTCCCTCCCACCCCTGCATACCCACACACTTCCTCTTTACTAGAACAAAAGCCTTTTCCAATTATTTAAGGAATTTCACAAAATTATATTCCATACCCTTATATAGTAATAAAAATTATGAAAGAATTAGTTCCAAAACATACTTTCAATAGGGAAAGTATAATTGTTACCCAGGAGCTATGTTCCTACGTAATCTTAAAACAGTCATGACAGAAAAGCTATTGGGGAAGATGGGCTGCCATACTCAGTTCTTGTTGCACTACATGGGGTGAAAACAACTTTATTTCAGATGATTACTTAAGCAAGGATTCCAGAATCAAAACTTACTATAAATTCTGCTTATCTTCAGATATTCCCAGCTACTGTCTTAGGAAACTACCATTTGGGATTTAGTTCAGTCTGCAAGCAGTAATGATAGAAAATCAAGACAGGGCAGGTTACTACAGCATAGCTATTGGACTCCTTGAAAATACACTCTATAACCTTTAGAAAAACAAGCTTCCAATAAACACAAGAAGCAGGCTCCAGTCTATGATCAAGAATTCTCTTATCCCTTAACCCTGGTTCATAGGCTAATTAGACTACTTTGAGAAAACTGCCTTTAAGAGTCTCCCCTTTATCATTTCTAGAATTCTGCAGGCTGTATGGCTCATTACATGTTTCTCGTAATACTGACTAGCTCCTGCCATAATCTGTCTCCTTGCTGCCTGAGTGCAGGAACTCCTCACAGCAAATTACAGAGCCAGAAGCACAGGACATTTTGAGAAGGACAAGGAGGTGGCAAAGCTTGATGACTCTACAGGGGGCAACCATTATACTTTAAGGGAAGTAATTCATCTACTTGGGAAGTCTGGAAGATGTACTTCCTGCAAGAAGGTGATTCAGTGCTGACAGAGGTGCTAACATAAACTGTATATAACACTACTGTTATAATTTTAATATTAAGAGATGCATGGTCAATCTTTCAGCCTTTCCCCTCTCCCAAAGTCAGTACGTATTTTATTGTTTTTAAAGCTTTGAGTTAATGCAATGCCAACCAAAAGGAAACACTAAAAAATACAAGCACCTGAAAATGGAGACAGATTTTTTTTGGAACATCTTATGAACTATTAACTTCCTTTAAAACATGTAGCCACACATACAGAACAGGAGTAGAGTACCTGAAATGAGTCGGTCATGGGGCACTGTTCTACAAAACACACACAGAGCCACAAATTGATCTGTGACTAGCCGAAAGCAGTGGAGTAGCCCTTGACAAGCAAGCCTCTGAATAGGATCAAACGAAGACCAGAGCTCTTCTTGCCAGGAGTGACCTTATTAGGCAAAGCACCATCACTCCCCTCATTTCTAAATAAAAATTAAAAAATAAAAATAAAAAAATTACCCACTTTCTATTGGTTATGCCTTTCTTTTTGAAGAATGAGTTTTCAGATACCGTGGTGGAGCTTTACCAGTGCTCACAGTAAGCATAGTTCAGCTTTCAGTGAATTCAACAAAAGGATTTTCCTTTTACATTAATGGAGCTGTAGTAGGCCTCACTGGGCCACGTTTACAAAGAGTACAGCCCTATAAATGTAGTCAAGTTGAAAACAGTGGCACTGCTCATACAAGTAATAATAATTTTGTGCAAATAATGCTCATAGGAAGGAAGGTGTTCAGGACACAACCCTATTGATACCCTTTGTGGCGCAAAATTACCTTGGCAAAAAAGTGTAAGGCTGCATATCCTGACATTTAAAAAAGAGAATATACTTTGCTATTCAACAGACAAAACTAGAAAGTGTCTTTGGATACCTCCTTATCACATAAACCCCAAAACAGCATGGAAAAATTCATTCAGCAGTTTCAATCATCCATACAGCATGAAAATAAGTGTTATTCATTTCATAACAATTTGTGATAGTTCTGAAACAATAAAGAAAATACACAAATTACATCAATACAATAAAGACTTGATTACGCAACTGCTTTGCCTATTTCACTACAGCAATAAGCAAACAAATACGAACTGAATGGAACACAATTTAGCAATCTTATACTGCAAAAGAATATTCACTTCTGTTACTGGTTGAGCTACTTAAAATAAATAATTTTGGTATATCATTATCATTAGGGGACCTTACTTAACAAATTTTCACAAGCTATACCACAACGATCCTGAGACTGGTTTCATTGTGTTTGTGCTCCACTTCCAGATTTTCAAGGCAGAATTGTTTTGCTCTCAAAAGATGGCATAACACTTTTACAAAATGTGCTCAATGAAATTTTAAGGGGTCAGCATTCCATTTTTCAGAATTAATATTTTGAAATAATCTTTCCTAAGTACTTTCTAAGTGAGAACACTTAAGCATATTAGAATTTTCAAGTATATTTTAACCTCATTAGAGTCAATGGAAGTTAAGTACAGGCTGAAATATGGGGTTTTTTTCCTGAATCAGGACTTTCCATTGTATTTTAGATTAAGACAGAAGAATGTTGACAATTATATTTCAGGAAGCTTTCAGAGCGTATATACAAGATATTCTATACAAAACATGGCAATATAATATGCTAATAAACTCAGTTATTTCTTTTTTCCTGCTATGGCAAGAAAAGACCACAACCAACACTGGTTATGGTGGTGATAGGAGGAAAAAGGTACCTTCTATTCTCCTACGTGAAATCTAAATTTAAGAGGTTTCTCTTCCCTGGCTCCTTCTGCTTAGAGCCACGGACCTTCCCACACCACTGTGGGTAAGAGTCCACATTTAAAATTTGATTCATTAGTGCTGTTTGAAACATCATTAACTCATCCTTCATGCCCTACAAGCTGCATCAGAAGGGGTCACAGAGTACTGGTGCTGGCCAGCAGCCAGTGACAGCATGGCGAGCAGCCAGCCATTCTGCTATGGACTGGAGGGGGTTCCTGAGAGAATTTTAGAGTTCTTCCATATTTCCACCTCTATTACAGCCAGAGATCCCCTGCAGAGTGTGGATGTACAGCCTACAGATACAAAAGGCTATGCTCCTCTTGCTGTATTTTTATGTTGTTGACTAACTGTTATTTGTTCATTGAATGCTTTCATAAAGTAATCAAATCAGCAGTAAGATTTTTTATACCTTTTCAAGCAGCTTAAGCGTGTGAACTTCTTTTGGCCAAATCATGTACATACATGACTGCAGTATTGGTAACTTAAGGTAATTCCTGCTTTCATTGCAAGCTGAGAAAAACAAATACAATAATTAATGATATTATCTTGTCCAAATTCCCTTTTAGGAGGAAAATAATCTTCTTTGTTACAGCTTCCTGTAGTTTAACATTCTTACCAACGAATTACTGGCTTTAGTCCTGAAGCATTATGTAGCAAGATTTGGAAAATTTGTACATACCTTATGGAACGAAACCAAGTTACAAATGGCTTCCAAGAAAATAAATTAATCAGAGCTTGTATATAAGAGAAATAGACAGTATGAGGTATGGAAAAAAAAAAGCATTTTGGCATGGTAAAACAAAAGTAGGCAATATCACCAATACATAATTCTCTCATGCATATTTATAAAGATCCATAGGTAAAAGCTCCCACCCACAAATGCACAACACACAAAAATGCATAGTTCTTTGAGAAAAAAGACTTTGTATAATCTGATAGAAAAACTTTACTGTGGCATACTTGAAAACAGATTGAAAATTATTGCTCCACTTTGAACATTTCCTGAAATGCACTGTAATATCAGTACAAAGCTGACAGCATCAATCAGAAATCTTCAGAGATGCTTCATTTAATTTTTCAGAGAGATGAGAAAGCAACAAAGTGACTGGACCAAGCAATTCCAGATACTTACAACACATTAATCAATTTGAAATGAATTCCTTTTGTCTTTATTGTCTGTAGCTGTAATGGTTTAGAAGACATTTCCTAAGCAAATAGATAATATTTTCTATTACAACTAATCAAGCTCTGAGACATATGTAGGAATTAAAAAAAAAAAAAAAAACAACAAACCATGAAACAGTAGTATTTTTTTATTAAAGAGCATGCTTACAAATATGAAATCATGGTTATAGAAGTTCAAATAAAGCTTGTTTTTTAAATTCTATCTGACCTTGGATTTGACAAAACTGTATATGGGTCAAGATTATGAAAGGGCTTCCATCATGTGAAGTTATCTAAGTATTGTTCAGACTGGTTTTCAGGATGAAATACTAGCTGAAGTTCGTATTTACTTCATGCGCAATCACTTTAACCTTGCTATTTGCACAGCAGATGTCTTCTTCACAAGACTACAGAAGCTATTGACTATAAATCTTGATAAGATAAGCTGTTCATTCCTTGCTTGTCAGAGCACTCTAAAAAAAGTCGCATAAAAGAAAACAATTACTGAACTGAGGCAAATACTAAATGCTGATCCTAGAGTTCTTACAGGGACTTCAATAGGACTTCTGTCCAAGTAAAACCAGCAAAATTAGAACCATTGTAAGAAAGTCATTATACAGAATTCGATTCACTAGTGAAATTTATTTTGTATGAATGCCAAAACTGCAGTTACAATTTATTCTAATCGGCACCATTTCTGAAATCTCAATAGTTAAAAAGAAGATGAGATGAGAGCAGAAATTCAGCCACCTCCTTTATCCTTGCCCATTCAGTCATCAGTGACATAATATGTGGCTAAAGCAGGAGTGAAAAAACTTCTATTCCCCATCCTATGGGGGAAGACAGTGGCCAAGACCACCAACTCAACAGTTTAAATTAACAGAAGCCTCCACTGAGTGCTTTCCACTATCTCTGGAAATAGTTTCAGAAAGCAGGTCCCATCCATCTTTCTGCTTTACTGAATTGATTAAGGAAGTTTGTGCCACTTACAAAAATGACACCAAACCAACACAAGAAGGATTGAGGTCTTAGACCTCCTGTTAAGAACAGAAAGGTATGAAAAATACACAGCACACGATATTTTGAGCACATGTGTCTTCACAACAATGATTTAAAAAAAAACTAAATGAAGTGGACTACCCTGCAGAGATGAGAAGATCATTCCTTCATTTGTAGAGTTATTAATATGCTTAGGATAAATTTTCTAATTGATCCTTAAAAAGTTTGGCATTTTTTAATTCAAATTAGTTGCCTTCAGAGAACTCACTACAAGGAGAAAAGTCTTACCTTCTTAATCTCTGTCCACAAGGTGGACCACCATAAAACCATCAGTCCTGTTATTTCAGTTGTCTACTACAAATGGACTTTCTAGAATTACAAGCCTGATTCTACAAACATCTTATGTGATGTTATCCATCATCAAACTTCTTATGTGATACTAATGAGCTGCTCCTGAACTTTCTGAAGTTGATAAGTAGTCAGGCTATTTTCTAGGGCAAAATTGACTTTCTGTGGGATAATAATTCATTAATGCTAAGCATCAGAAGATGCATTATGATTGAAGTTCTTTTTTATGTGATTCCATGCCTTGGTTTACAATGTTCTACAGCTTTTAGATATCTGGGAATCTCAGAACAAACAGAAAAGTTACCTGCAACCCTACCTTAAAAGAAGACTTAATGGATAAAATAACCAAATAATTCACCAATCACACAAGAATGCCATATGATAGTATCACCTTTAAAGCATATGTACACAGGGTCGGGCCTCAAAAATCAACATTAGAATTAATATACATATGCTGTTCAGCTGATCTGTGTATACTGAGTCCGATAAATCAGATTTACTCAATTCACACAGGGGATTCTGCGCTGGCAAGACAACAGTCACCATTTGTGTGCTGCGGTTCAGTTTCCTTTGCCTGCATTCCATTGTCAAAGACTTCTGAAAAGCCGAGATTCCCTACTGCACTTTCTGAATTAAAAGAAACAGAAATTACAGAAGTATGCAATCTCTACTACATCCCCTTTAATACATAATTAGCTATCCAATCAAAGGGTGAAGCCAAGCAAGATGATACGACTGATTGAACTGATCCAGTTGAATTGTTATTTATCACATTGTTCTTCTCCAAATGACCACAGAGACTTAACATAAGTAATGAAGAGAGCCATTGTTTGGTTTCTTAGAATCAAAGTTTAACAGACCTGCTGGTGATTTTCCTAGCTCCCCCTCTCAGCCTTCCCAAATTTCTGTTTGGCAAACTAATTGCCATTCATTTTTGCCAAGTTTTCAAGTTTTTACTAAGTTAGAAAAGCATGATATATTTGTTTTCAGAGACCTTAGAGTCCACAATTTTCCATATTCTCATATGAGTGGTACTGCTATCTGAGCACCGTGACCCAAGTGTTCTTTCATAATTGCCACACACAGTAAAGCAATTGTTTCGAACCAGTTTCAAAGCCACCTCATGTATGGAAGAGAAGAAAATAGTCCTAAGATCAGACATGTAGCTGTCTGAGAAAGGGAGATTACATGGTGACAATGATGTGAGTGAGCCATAGAATTAGGTCTCTAAGTAAAGCACCTATTAATGTGATGTTCCACATGAAATTCATGATGCAGACCTAATTGCAGGAGCATACATGCTGAAGTGATTACTGTCTTAAGGCAAATAAACATTGACATAACTTTATCTTTAGAGGTGACAAATTTCAAACAGAATTAAACACAATCTGTCCATCCTTCATAGCAAAGTGTCATATCAGCCTTAGGAAGCAATCTCATTGCTAGAAAGCCACAGGTGGTGTTTCTATTTCTCGGAAACTTAGGGGTGTTTCCTTTAGCCTTGTTGGACTGCTGCACTGCCTTCTGGTACATTTTTGTAATGTATCACAAGTCTGTTACCTGTTAACAGATACAAGATCATATGATACAGATGCATCAGCCTTCCAGACTCCTAAATTGTTCAAACCCATTAACTCCCGACTTTTAACTTTGGTTTGCACAAGACATAGTGATACCTACAGCTGTATCTGTACATACTTTTCTGCCTCAGTTACCACAAAGGCTTTTGGGGGGCCTTTAATCAGAGGTTAAATCCCAACTCTTGCATGTTGTGAACACCATTATATAGACTTTTTCCAGGAAAGCATTATAAAATAGGACACATGTGCTTCAGAAACACATCCTTTCTTTCTGTTGGAGCTTCACCTGACAAGGCTGATGACAAACCTTTCTTTTTTTTAAGCACTATCTTCTCCCTGTCTCTAGCACACACACATACTTGTTACAATATAAACAGCGAAATATTGCCATGCAAGTTGGTCAGTACATTTTCCCAGAGATTTGGATACTGCCTACAGCACATTCACTTCACTGACTTAATTCAGATGTTAATGCTTCCAGATAATAGTTCTCCAAACCAGCTACACTTCCATGATCTTCATGCTCAGTGCTTGCTTAGCTCACAAATTTCCTCTTTGAAAGAGCTTCCACAGAAAAAAGTAAATTCAGAATTCTGCTAGCAAACAGCAGAAGTTTCAAAAGAAAAAATAAAACACACTCAAACATCACTACATTTCCTTTGAAAATTCCCCCATGTATACTAGTAGTACTCAAACACACTTCTACAGTCCCCAAGGAGCAACCTACAATGTCCAGTTCTACACTCTAACACACAAATCTAATGCTAAACCTGGAAAGTAGGCTGAAATATGCCACTTCTAGTGCAGTCCCCTATTCTCTTCTATTCCAAATCAGCTCGCATATGGTAACCTACTTCCTACCCACAGGAGAAAAGGGAAAACTTAAAGCTTACATTTCTGCTTTGGGAGAATAAGAGGACAAAATTCAGTGTAGAGAATTAAAAAAAAAAAAAAAAAAAAAAAAAAAAAAAAAAAAAGAGAGAGAGAAGCAATTGAAAAGGTAAGAGTCCTTAAACACCTAAATTTTTTCCTACTATGCCCTGTTCATATCTCCAGCTGCCAGTCTGTCAACTCTGACAATAACTGCTGTGATAGAAATCTGCTAAAGAAAATAGGATGCCGCAAACAGCCTGCTTAACGAAACAGTGGGAAGTTCACATTAGCAACAAACACAGGAAGTGTGAGGAGTCCTGGCAAAAGCCAAGTAAAGTGCCACTTCACTGCTCTGTACTTGATCAGTCCTTTTTATTGGTTATCGTTATGATGGGGCAGAGAAATTCAGGACTGCTACATGTGGATTCATAGGTATGTTAATGTAATACCACGTGATCCTACCTGTTCCGGAATAAGAATGCTTTATTCTGATACAGATGTTCTGCTTCCAAAGCTTTGATTCATAATTTCATGGAAACATGAATGCGGACATAGAGAGTTTGCAGAACTGGAAATATGCCTTTCAATGTGGACTTCTGCTTTGGTAGCAGTAAATCTGGAAAAGAGTCCACAATCTGTTCACAGGAGAGACGTAATGTAAGTAATTTCAGATTGTGTATATAAGAAAAGAAGTCACAACCAGCTTTCTTTGTTCACAGTATGCACCAGTGAAAGAGACATCGATTATTTCTGATTAGAGGTCATCCTGAAAAATCAGTCATTTTCAGTTACCTTAGAGGAGGTCAACTATGGAAACACCACAGCAGTTGGAATATCTTACTTAACAAGAAACGTATGAAAGAAGGTTTGGGAGGGGGTTAAACCTGTCTGAATGCATCTATGGTAAAAAATTCAAAAAATGTTTGCATTTGTTTCTTTTGGGGAGACAGCATCTATGTGATGACAAAGGGTTGAATGATCACTAACATTAGATTTTATTACGATCCAAAATGAAAATGTTTAGAGGTTAGCTGGGAGATCTAGAATCACTTTCTGATGAAGTAGTTAGAATCATAGTTATTTGCCCAATTAAGTCACACGATCCAGCATTAAGCTTATGAAATAAGCAACCTGATATGGTAAACAATTTAAAATCCAAAACACAACAGAAGAGATTGATAGCATCAAAACTTTACGGCCCTGGTCTCATTAAGAAGGTGCATGAGACCAAAACCTTTTGAAATTTGGGGAAAAAAGCAGGCTCTTCAAGTCCAGAATAAAGCCCTGCAAGTCATCAATTGTCCTATGACAGCTGTTCAGAGAAAAGGCCCAGATGCCCATGGATCAGCAGGCAGGTACTCTCGGTAACTTGCAAAATGATAAAACGTCCCCCCACTACTGTATACGCCCATAACATTTTTAAAAAGACATTTTCTGCTAGAAACAAAGGAAGCATTATGAGTGAGGTTGAAGAATAAAGAAAAAGTGGTGAATATCAAATATTTGTTTACACTGCATGTAGGTAACAGCAACATTCTGATGAGTAAGTTTTCAAAAATAGAAGAGCATACATTAAATATCCTCTACCTCAATGCACACTTTGAGAGACTGTTTCCTCAGACTGCTGTTGTTTGGCTCAGGCTTGAAACAAATATGTTTCATCAGAAAAATGAGGCATTTTGGACGGTGTGAGGAGTACAATGGTGTAGAGATTTTTCAAGATCGAAGTCAGTAGAAAAGCACAACAAAGCAACTCTAAAGAAGAGCAGAATCACACCGGTACAAACCACTGTAAGGCATACTCTCACAGTGTATCTACCTCAGGAAACAAGGAATAGTACAAAGACTCCATATACATATTTTTCATTCATTCAAAGGAATTTTCTACTGTGTTAAGATAAAGCAATCTCAAAAATCTGGAGTGTTCAGTATCACAGTATACAATTAAAAAGGTGGAAATCTAAATTAAAAAACATCCCTCACAGCTGAGGACCTCACCAACAGGAAAAGGTTAAGCTGTCCTTGGCCACCTCCTACCTTACTGTACAACAAATATGACCAAAACCAGATAATCATCATTTTTTCCTAGCAAGAAATGTGTGCCAGACTGAGAAAACTGGCACTGGGTAGCGGAACCATAAGCCATTTACTACTACGGTTTAACATTGCCTAGCAATTCCCTCTGGAGAATATAGATCTAGGTTTGTAGCATGCAGAGACAAAAACTTGCCGCCGATTGAATCTTGGTAACAGATTAAAGACAGGTACATTTTAAAATGTCATGTAGATGAAATGCAGTAACCTATGGCTAGCCAGTACTATGAAAAAAACATCTTTCAAAATAAATACAGACCAAACGCCAAAGCAAGAATCTAACCCCTCTCAAAAGTACAATAGGCATTAATTTGTTTCCAACTAGTTGTAAGAGAAGATGAGTTCTTCTAAATCAGTCTCACTTCCCAATGAAAGCTTTGTTCAGAAATACTAAAAACATGCAATTGTGAATGTCAAATGATTTTTCAATAGACAGGATACATACCTGAATTAGTAATATTTACCAAATTTGTGCAAGGTTAGTGTAAAGGGATCATATAATTTCAAGCAACAGACTGGATGAAAGACACTACTCTGACTAAACTGTCATTAGGATGTGTATTCCAAAGTATTTCAAACAATGTAATTATTCAAGCAGCACGCTTTCTTTTCTTGCTTTTGCAAACCCTTTAGTAGCCACTTTCCTGCATTGAACATTGAAGGTCACCAGTTTAAAAAAACAAGAAGTCACTGATACCTCTCAGCTTCCCCAGCCCAATAGAAGGAGGTGCAAAGGCCAAGGTTTTTGTTCAGTTTTCTGTCAGTACTGCTGTAGACACCAGTACCAGGGAAGGAACTCAACCACAGCAACACTGATAAAGATTATCTGCAGAAATTAGAGCCTCCAGAAAGAACAGCCCAAAATCCATCAGGCATTAGAGAAAGACAGAGATGTGGTACATCTAACTGGCTTTATTGCCTGAGAAGGCCTCGGCTATGTAAGAACCATGGAAGATGAAAAGCACCATTTAAATTCACAGCAATGATAATTATTTGTTCATGCACTATTATCAGGATGTGTTACCTTGTATTTCAAACACTGCAAGTTCAGCCAAAAGTATAACCATTGAGGCTAAAATGCTTGCTGCAAGGAAACTTTAGTTAGCATGTAGGGAAGTTATGCAATTGTGATATTAAATGAGTTCATTTGCCTGGGAAAGGAAGATAGGAACAGTGATCTGCAATTTTAAGTGACCAACCTAATTGGAGAGAGGAAGTCTGGAAAAGTGCACTACAAGGTTTATGTTCCATTATTCAAGTGACTAATAACAACAACAGTTATTCAACAATTCCAGTAGTCCTGGAATAAAGTACAACTCTTCCAGTGTTACAGAGCAGTTTCTTAATGTAAAAGGAATATTCAGACATGGACTGAGAAATGAGAATTAGTCTATGAGGAAATTAAAGGTATATAAATTACTTATGTAGCAGATTAACCAAAACTACAAAATGAATTACAAAAGTAAAGGACAGAGAATCAGCAAGTCCAATGCAGCTGTTACATTCTCAAGAACAGCCATTATGTTTTTTTAAATCTAATACCTAAAATTTCGTTTAAAACTATTTACTATTCTAGCTCTTTTCCTTTTTCTTGCTTTTCATTTTTAAATGTTTTTGTTTCTCTGCAGGACTTCAGTTGCTGGCTACACAGTTTTGGGCTCCATTCAGAAAGAGAAAAACAATAGCACTCAACCACCCTGAAACTGATTCATTGTTCTATCATCTTGCATTCTTAAGTGCATGAGTTCCCTTTAAAGGCAGCTGCACAAGGGATCACAGCAGTGGGCAGAGGGAAATGCAAGCCTCCTCAAGAGCTCCCTTCTTTCTTGGGAGAATGGATCTTTCAAGGTGTGCAATGGAAGAAGGCAACAGAGATGCCTGGATTGAACCTTTCCTGAACTTTTTCCTTTTGAATTTTCTCACTGTTTTCATATGACTGGGAAACACAGGGGGTTTTGCCTTGATTGGCATAAGAATTGCAATTGCTTACAAAGTATGTTGACATTAACAAAACATCCAATTAGTTCATTATTGTTATAAAAAGTACAGTATCAATACCAATCAATGGTATCAACACCAATGTTTGAAAGAAATGACGTGCAAGAGAAACTCATCTCATGTTAGAACATAAGATGCATCTCAGTATGCTGTACTTAGTACATGATTCACTGTGCATATTAACTCCTTGCCAAAGAATGAGAAACTTCATCTTTACTGTATTAATAATTTATGCAATCCAGCATTCACATTTTCTCTCCCAGCCCCAATGACAACTAGAACCAAAAGTATTAAGGCACTACAACCAAGTTCTCAAAAGTGGTTCAGACACTTAGACACATATAAACCTTGCTCCCATTGAAGTAAACAATAAAAATCCTCAGAACTAGATGGAAGGAAAATCAAGGTTTGTACTTTGTCCCATGCAGATTTCCCTTGGCAGAGGGCTTCCCATGGAAAAGAAGAAGAATTCAGTCTTAAATTCTTCAAAGGAATAATAATTGCTAAAGGATAATAATCACTAAAGAAAAATTATCAGGTTTAGCAGTCTGCCACTAGATGGAGCAATTTAATATTAAAATTTCCATTTATACAGAAAATCATCATGAAGTTTCGGATCTTTCACTAATACACCTTTCCCATTACCATTTTTTTTTAATTTTTGTGCTAAGGATACTTAGAAATACTGTGTCCTTGTAGATTATGCAAGTAGGAAGAAAGTTGCATATGAATAAACACAAATGTTTCTATATTTTACCTGTATCACAACAAAGACTGGAAACAGCGTGAAGTAGACTGCAATTCTAAAGCACCTCAATTAAACTATTAATTTCATTTATCATCAATATCATTCCAATATTAATTTCTTATACCAATTCATGACACATAATTTTCAGAAACATTAAGCATTAAGAAACACTAAGCAGTTTATCAGAGTATTATGCTCTCTATTCACCACAGACACCAGAAGAACTTTTTGCCAGCAAAGATTATTCCAAACTAGAAGCCTTAAGCCTACCCTGAACCTTAGCCTAACTATCATATATTTAGAATTCTTCTATATTTTAGTATCAAAACTGAGCGTTAAGAAGATTTTGTACTGGCACATGTGAAAAAGATTCTTGGCCTCATTAGCCAGTGTCCCAATTTACATCAGTTGTATCTAAGATCCCTGTAGAACTACAGCACCTTCTGTCAGTACAAAATCAAAAATGGAATATATGTCTACCTACATTTCAAATGTAAATTTCAAGCAACAATTTACAGTTTTTATTATCTAAAATACTTCCTGGTAACATCCACCTGTACCTTATAAAGGTGAGATGTATGCTTAAAAAACAAATAAAACAACAGTGTTGCTGCTGAACACAGCTCTGAGGCACCAAAGTAAGTAAATCCTCAATGATTACATGGGTCTTACAATCCTTCTTAAATACTGGATTTGCTGGGAAAAGGGTAAGCAATAAACAGAGTTAAGGACAGCCTGTGAATGGCAACCCCCAAATGACCTCAGCTTCACCTCTTTCTTTTAAATTACTTCTGTTGCATTATACTTATGAAATATTCATATTTTTGAAGCATGATTTGATAATCTAAATGTTATGAAAACAAGTTATAATACACTGGCTGCTGTACCTAAAGTCTGCATGCCTCATAATACAGTATATGGCTTTATTACCCTGTCTATTATTGCACTTTTCTAATGTTAAATCAACTTCTACCTGCATAGCAGGTGTAAATAACAATGGAATTTACTGTTGTGTTTAGGTTCATGGTGAAAATACATGCTTTTAATGTCTAGATGCAATGCTTTCTTCTAATAATTGTTACTATTAACTATCATGATTAATAAAAGACTGAACATTAGGCTTCTTATGCAACTCTAATAGTCACTATGTACTTCTGTCCGACAGAATTTGGCCTATAGTTCCAAAGATAGTGAGAACATATCATTGATATATCCCAATTGCCTCCATCATTATTATGACCACATTCAGCTCAGGTCCAATTAAGCTAAGCTCTCCTACCTCAATCAAGTAGTCTTTAAGGACACTGCAGTTCAAGATTGGCCTACTAGATGGATCTCAGGATGCAGAGGAAGAATACAGGACAGGAGGAGCATAAACACTATTTTATTTTTAGGTTATTATATTTTATCTTCATGTTTTGCTCCATCACTGCACTGCTTTCAGTAAGGGGGTGCATGTGGTGCATGTAGGAAACAGACAGAAGAAAGCAAGGAACCAGTAAAGAGGGAAAGAATGAGAGTACACTGAATAAAGGATTCCATTAGTTAGAGACATTTCTAACATTTGTGTAAAAGTTGCCTTCTTTAAAACTAACATGTCAATGTTGCAGCAAGCAATGAGTTAAATGAATGTAAAGAAAATCCAGGTTATCACGTTTCAAGTATCAGTCCAGTACACTTCAGCCCTCTCCTCCATTAACTCCGCCTCAGTGTTTGCCTCTGGCTGACTGCTCCTTGACAGCACAGATACAGAAAACAGAGCAAGGCTCCAAAACATTTTTCCACACATTCTCCAGTAGCTTCTAGCCTCATTTTTCTTACAAAGAAGAAACAAATTCACTAATTGCAAACTACCTGCTAGGCAGCAAACCAACTTGAAAGTGTTTTATATTTCTATTAGAATATTTCATTACATGATTATAATAATGGTTCAAATCCAAGGCCATGCTGACAGTGCAGGATTTCAGCAAATGCATTTCAAGATACTTCGAAGCTACTTAACCCAAACTGATTCTGCTTAGTTGTTTAGACATCCATTGTTTGCTCTATAACATAAAAACAGGCTAACCCATAGTATTAAATATTTACAAGAAAATGCGTTACACTATTAAAAAAAAATAATAAATTGCTGGCATTTATGTATCTAAGCAAAGAGAAGCAGAAGAATTTAATTGTTGTTCCTCTTTCAGATACCTAATCATTTCACTTTTCAGTCAAAGAGCCACTCAACAATTATCTTTGCAACTAGTCTCCAGTATAGAAATTCCATTTCTTTCCACACTGTGTGTATTTTCAGGCAACATAAGAATGCCGGTTTCAGTTACAGATATTTTAAAAGGTATCCCAAATGGAATGTATGTTACTAACTTCCCTGCTCACCCCTATTATGACCATCCCACTCAAAGCAGGGGGATAAGTAGAAAGAAAAAGAAAGAAGCTGCACTAAATTACGTGAGAGCAAGCTTCTTTGCCATAGCACCAGAATAAAAGAATTGGCGGTGGGGGAAGACAGGGAGCAAAGAGAAGGAAAAGAGAAGGAGAAGCAGTAACGTATTTGGTATCAGCACTAACATTTTTGAATGTCTTTCTCTTGATATTGTTTGACGCAATTGTCATTTTCTCTGAAAGTTCTTAAGCTCTCTTCTCTCCTGGGGATGTCCGTCCCAGCAGAGCAAGGAGAATGCAATTAGAGCTAGCTATAAACCTGCCTGGTAACTCTCTTGTTTTAAGTGTTCATTAGATGAAGATACATCTGCCCTTTTAATTTGGAGGCATTGCATACTAAGTACAAGTTAATAACTACTTAGGACTTCAATCCCGGACAGAATTACATATGCAGGCTACCATCTCTGAGAGGAGATAAAGACATGGAGAGAAATAAAAGCCATCACGTTAATCATGACCAAAAATCATTACCATCTAAAACTGGGAGTCTGATGAAGTCTGTTTCAGGACAATTTGGCATAGTTGTTTATAATCTCCACAAATATACCAGAGCTAAAGAAAACTTTGATGTAGTCATGACCAGACATCACACTGCAGCTGTACATGTTTTCAGGCAAAGGACTTAGTTCTTGTTTCTGTTAGTCTTTGCTGTAGATATCAAAACAGCAAATTAAAATTGGTTGAGGACAACCAAAAGTTCACGAGTCACACACATCAACTTCCACAACGCAGGGTGAGACCAGCCTGTCAGTACCACAATGCAGAGGAGAACAGACACAACCTTCTGCCTTTTGCACACCCTGCTGGGAGCTGCTAGCAAATCTGCAGTCTAGTATTGCTGGTAGCAACAGACTTTCCAAAGGCAGGTCAAATCCCACCTTAGAAGCGCACACCAGAGACATCCCTGCAGCAGCCTTTCAAGCACAGGTGCCCTACTTCACATTGATTTCTCAGGGGAAGCCGATGTCTGATGTCCTTTGCAGGACATTACCCTTTCCCCCAAACGAAGACTGGGACTTCAGCTATGTTGTGACTCTAAAACTCTTTGTTTGTTTTATATTTTCAAAGCCTTTTTTAGGAATTTGTTTTCCCTATAATCATGAAAAGTTGCACACCCTAAAGCCACATGTGAAAATGCTTCCATTATCTCCAAAGCCCTAATTTTCTAATGCCTATTCATAGCAACTTTAGGTCACCACTACCTGAAAGTCAGCCTTCTTCATAACAGAATAACCTATTTTTGATGACTCTTTAATGCATCTTGCCTTGTTTTTGTAATGAGCTAAGGTACTTTAGATCAGACACGATTTGAATTAACATGCTTGCAATTGACAGAAATAACGCAATGAGACCAGAAACCATCTAAAGGCATAGTTACTTTGCTTGTACTGATCTCTTATCTGCATTCTTAGAAAATAAGGCCTAGATGTTTCCAATGCTGCACCAGGCCCTATTCACTTCAGTGGATTCAATGAAAGCACAAGAGCCCATCTGTGCAGAGCTCATTGCAGAAACAACACCAAGTATGTTAAGCTTGATCCTATAATCAAGTTTAATTAGAATCACTGGGACTTAGCATAGGTGTAAAGATCCATCATGTTGATCCACTTGTAGGATCATAGCCTTAATGTAAAGACATAAAGCATTTTGTTATTACTTCAAATAATCCAAGTTGATCTCCTTTAAAGAAATGAGGTCTGATCTTCCAGGTGGTTCTGCACAGGTAGGGCACTTCCTCTCCACAGCTTCAGAAATATTAACTGGCATAAGGCAGATTTTCTCTTGTAAGAGAAGGAGGAAAAAGAAGAACAGGAGGCAGTAAGAGGAATGAACTTCCTTCCCCTGGAACACTCTTTTCTCACTGCCTGCAAGTCTTCCCAGGGTCCAGAATTAATAAAACGAATAAGAAGATAAGGTTTGTTGCACTCCACTCCTCATAGCATCTGCCTACTTGGCTCAGTGAAATACGCCTATGTCTAGCCCTGGGTAATAGTATGTAAAAATAGAAGACAAATTTTAAATAGAAAGTGTGCAGCAACTGCTAGCATGGTTATGATTACATCACAATAATTCACTCAAAAGTTGTAAGATTAGCTATGTAATTAAAAGAGTAATAAAGGAACAGTTTAAGAATACGCAAAATTTGCAAGCGCAAGAGCTAAATAAGCTTACATATTCATTTTAGCTTTCTGTTTATAACTTGTCATCATCCTGTCCTCTTCACTGTCAGTGGTACATCAGTAGGCACCTCAGAGAGCTCTCATGCCTTCTCTCAGGAGCCTTTTCCTGCATGGAATTCCCTTTAAGAAATCTGAGTGAAAAGTGGGTAATTAACTTCTAAGAAATACTACAGAAGATGCGAGTTTTCAAGAAAGGAAGCAACATTCTCAAGTTAAACACATTAAAATTATCCACTCCCTTGATTTTTTTTCTTCCCGTTAGGCATTTTTTTAATAAACACCAGCAAGTTGCTGGTCTAAAAAAAAAAAAAGGTTATGATATTAATTTCTTTTCCTTTTTTAATTGCAATGTTTAACCTGATCTAGACACATTTCTTTTTAAATCTATTGCAAGACTTATTATTTGAAGCTCTTTAAAACAAAGCTTTCTCCTATTCCCACAATGATTTGAGAAGCAAAACAAGAAGATATAAAGTACTATTCTTCATTAATATACTATTTTTCCAACAATCTCCATGCTGAAGTAAACAAACAAAGAAGGAAAAGAGATACACACTCTCCCATCTCATTTTTCCTGTGGATGATTGCTGCAGGATTTCATAGGTTTTCCAAGGATCCAACCTAGAAGGACAACTATAGGAATACAAGAGTAACACTGCCACGTGTAGAAGTCAGGGAGAACAAATGATTATATTATTAGAAATCTGTTGGGGGGGGTTGCCTTTTTTTTTTTTTTTAAACTCATGTTGGGACTACATTTCTTTTACATACTTGTCTTTATTCCAAAGCAAAAGAATTTAAAGAAAATGCTATCCTACAGTAGACTAGAACTGTGAATATTGGGAGAGAGGGAGAGAGAAAGGATTCCCTTTAACAGATCTCAATATTACTGCAAAATTAACTAATCTTTACCTCATCCCATCAAAAAGGTCACTAATTCCTAGACCTTGTTCTGTGCCTAAAAAGGTGGTGTGCTGGCTTCCTGTTGCTCTGCCCCAACTCATGTACTAACACAGCGCATGTAGAAAGATAGGTAATTTCTTACTTCCCAAGAGTTTCATTTAGCCTATACCCAAGCATGTCTCCAGATTGTTGTCCCTCTAAAATACATCACTAAATTAAACAGGCAAGATTAATCAGAAGCTTAAATAAAAACTTACTTATTCCTGGTAACGTTTTGCTGGTAATAAGTATAATATAATAATTAACACCTGTCTGGTGCACACCTGATTTCTACACGCATCATCAAGTGAAGACAAGCTCTTTCTTAGATGATACATAGGACTAGCCAGACCTATTTTAAAAAATACCCTAGATTTTGCTTACAGTATCCTGGATATTTTTTCTCAAGAGTTCTCAACTATTCTCAAGGGTTCACAAGGCGTGCTTGGCAGCACCTGGAACACTGGAAGTCTTGGATATTTACTTTTACAGGTCTTTGGGACAAAGACTTTAATAACACAAACTGAAGAAATAGGCATTAGCCAATGGTACTGACATTCCTTTCATTCAGTTTGTTTTTCTAGCATGATAATTGAGTGTAGGGAATGAGCTAACAGAATAATGGCTGAGGAAATAATATTCAGATATTTTAAGGCACGGGCTGAACTCAGGATTCCATATAATGCTAAATTCTTGGACCTACATACTTAACTGCCTTCTATTTTGGGACTTACTCAGAATGTTCTCTCTTGCTCAGTAATTCACTGTCACAGTACTTAAATGTAGAGCAACAGTTGTGCAGCACTGTGCTTTCCGGACTCTAGAGGAAGAATGATTAAGTATCAGAGATCTAGCTAAGATAATGTTGTTTTTTCAAACCAGTTCCTCTTTTGATTCCTGTACCGCTGCACTTCTATCAAAGAATCTAGGACTTTGTCCTTCCAAGTTGTGTAAGTAGCATTGGGAATACGAAAAAGCTTATAGGCCCTGCCTTGACAGGGATAACAATATGTTTTAGGCTACACTCAATGGGCAGGCTAGGTTAAGTGAGAACTAAAGTCAGCGGCCTGTTTTAGAATCTCAAAGCTTCGTTAACTTTGTTGACACCCACTCATACATCTATGAATTTCCTTTCAGGCACAATCTGTGTTTCCCTCAGACCACACCTTGTAAAATATATATGCTAGCACATTGACTCCTCCTCCTTTGCAATGAGAGCTGGCTAGTAGATGAGCTGCAGTAATGGACCACGTACATGCTGACAAGCATACTGAGTCACAGCAATCCAGCCATTTCCAATTACTTTTATACACCCTTAAACATCTGTTCTCGAAAACAGTTCAAATTAATTTTAAATACAGTTTGGCATCATTCTATCATGCTCTAAATGAGAAATTGTATAGATGTCTGTCTTTGCCTTCCCGCCTCCACCTTCTTCCACGTGCCCAAAACTGCACCATGCTCCACAAGTAAGGCAAATTCATGCCTTTTGACATGTGACTGCTTAAATTAAGACTACTTCATAAAACTGACAGCAAAGCTGTGCTAGCACAAATTTTGCTGGATAATGTGAAACTTTGGCTATGGGAAAAATTGAGCCAAAAAAATTGCCTCAAAAATTTTATACAAGCACTAAGTCAGTTCCTGATATAATTTAACACAATTTACAATTTAGCCTCAGACATTGCATATTCATTTGTGATACCTAAGATATGTTTTCCTCACTGGTTGATGTCATGTACCAATGCAGCAGTGAACAGTAATTAAAATCTTGCATTAAAACTCTGTTAACCCTGGATTTATGAACTTTTTTATATTCTTTGTAAAATAGTGACTGTTGAGACAACTGACAGGTAAAGTTTTTCTCCTCTCTACTTTCCCATTTATCTCCCAGCCTATAATCGTCTGGCCACAGAGAGCAGGAATTAAACCTTTAGCTTCAAATGCACTGAGCCTATATGTAGATTTGCATGTGTGCAAGATTATGAACTAAATCAACACGGTTATTTAGGCATAAGTCAGTGAAAAAGTCTAATTTCTGTAAAGATGTGCATTTTTACTGTAGAACTATCTTAGTATTTCTTTTATGTGAAATTAACTGTGTGAAGTTGTCCATAAAATTCTTTTGTACTGCATGATAGAGAGTACTTCAGATTGTCTGATTGTTTGGTGCTCAACAATGGAAGTATAAGAACACTTAAAGTGTTTCAAATTTGCTAGGAACAGTAGCGGTAATTTAATGTTTACTTCTCCCATTTCCTTTTTCCTAAAAAAAAAATTAAACCAAAACCAAAAACCAAACCCCAACAAAAACAAAACAAAACAAAAATACCAAAACCAACCCAAACACCCCTCCAAAACTCAACTTGCAGTTCTATACAAATTACTATTGGCCTGTAGCCATACAGAGATGCACTACCATAAAGAGAACAAATGCTAATGCTTGCATGAGGATGAATTTATCAAGAAATGCCTCTGCCTATATGTTTGACATGAAGTGCATGAAGTGCACATACAAAAAAAAAAAAAAAACCCATAACACAACCAGTTTTAATTGCTTCCACACAGCGTTTTGCATGAGTTCAATTAGCCCAACATAACACCTAATACTAAGGTGGAGAGAATGCAAGTGTGTGTATAGGCTAGCCAGCAGAAACTACGTGTTTACGGACAGGTGAAAAAAAAAAAACAACGGACACAGACAGGAAACTGAGAATAAATGTTAGTGTCACATGCTGCCAGGAGGGAAGAGAAACCATTTCCTCCCAGACACTCAAACTGGCCTTGAAGCTCTCAGAAGCTTATTGCTCTGCAGACTAACTGAACAGTGCCAACCCCCCCCAAACTCACCAGGCACCCCACGTACATATGTTTAGCCCTTTAAACTAACAAGAATGGCATTTATTTACAGCCCCCACTCACCACAACCTCCCGGGCCACTGCTCCAGGTCCCCAGGGCGGCAGGTGGGCTGCCCTCTCTCCGGGCGCTTGGGACAAGCGTGACCTCTCCTTCCTGAGCTAGCTCTTTCGCTAAAACACGGCCAGAAGGTTTTACCCGTCTCCTAGGCCTGGCGGAGCCCGAGCGCCAGCAACCCCCGAGACCAGAGATGTGTCACACGCCCCACCTCCCCCCCCACCACAGAGGGGAAACGACCGGACTTCCAGCTCCGGAGCTTTATGAGAAGGGGGAAGCGCCACCAGGGGAGCGGGGCGAGGCGGGAAGAAGGCGGCGAGGGGACCGAGGGGGTCTGAGGGGACCGAAGGAGGTGCTGAGGGGACGAGAGGCGCGCGCCACCCTCGCGCCCAGCCCGCGCGCCGCTCAGCCCGCGGGGCGGGGGCGGGCTGCCGGCCGCCTGTGTGGAGCCCGCTCTTCCTCCCCACACACACCCACCCCCCAGTCACGTGCTCCAGGGAGCCGCAAAGCAGCCGAGGCTTTTGCGACAGGGTGACAGCCAAATGGTGCGACATCGGCGGCGGCCGCAGGAGCAGCAGCAGCGGCGGCCGAGTGCTGCCAGGGCCGAGCGCCGCGCCAGGGCGGGGGGAGCGCACCGCCGCCCGGCGGGCACCGCACCGCACCGCGCTCCAGCGCCCGGCACGACCCCCATGAGAGGAGGGGGGGCCGGCGGCGGCCCCTCCCTCGTCCCCCTGCCTGCCTAAGAACGGAGCGCTCCCCCCGCCCCCGATGCGCCCGTAGTCCCGGCCCCGGCCCCGCCTCCCTCGCTCCCCTCCCCGCCGGCGGCGGCGGCAGCAGCAGCGTCCAGGTGCGGACTTCAAACCCCAGCGCAATGGCGTCCAACGCGGCCGAGAGGGAGATCCTCTTCACCGAGCTCCAGGTAAGCGGTGGCGGTCCCTCCGGGCGCCGCCCCAGCCCGGCCCCGCTCCGCTCCCCTGCCCGGCGGGGAGGATGGAGCCGCCGGCGCGCCCCGCCGCCCCCTGCCCGCC
>JAOXNO010000004.1:17189650-17247855 GCA_028565335.1 Limnodromus scolopaceus | reverse complement strand
GATTTCATCAGGTCCCATGGACTTATGCACCTTCAGGTTCCTTAAGAGGTCTCGAACCTGATCTTCTCGTACTGTGGTACTGGATCGGATTGGGTTTTTTAAGAGTAGGCCACACCTTCTATTTTTCTTGATATTAGGTATAGATGTGGTTTCCTGTACTGTGTGTCAGCATTACACCCGCTTTGGTTGTAGTTCCTGTTGGCTGCTAGGGTGGTGTACAGAGCACTTCTGGAGTGGTGCACCCTGATGGCCAAACTGTGCTCTCATCAGTGTAGTTTGTCGCTTCTGCTGCACGACCAGGGAAGAAACAGGAATATTAGCATAAGTGTGTTTTGCTAGGACAACTGCATCTATAGCAAAGGCCTTCATTATTTAGTTATCGCTAGCTAGCTAGCTATCAGGTACCAAATAAGAAATGACTGACTGATACGAAAGGTTAATATATGCAGATTTTTCCTGTTCTTTTTTTGTGCCATAGAGAAAGGTTGATACGTGGCAGGACCCAGGGAGGGTTTGCTCTGGCCCATTATGCAAATTCGGGAAAACAGGGCTATGTTAGT
Source organism: Limnodromus scolopaceus (assembly GCA_028565335.1). Lineage (NCBI taxonomy): Eukaryota > Metazoa > Chordata > Aves > Charadriiformes > Scolopacidae > Limnodromus > Limnodromus scolopaceus. The sequence continues at coordinate 17,247,295 of JAOXNO010000004.1, read as the reverse complement.
AAAAACCTTAATGTGGACATGAATAAATTAGTTAGATTTTTCTGCCTCCAATTCCTGTGGATTTCTTTAAGCCTTATTTTCTTCTCTGGGGGTATACTGGTTTTTAAATGACAGAATTTCTGACTCATTTTCTAAATAAGTGCAGATCAGAGAGCTTGCATCAAAAGTCTCTAGTATGTGTTTCATGTCTGTAGGGTTACATATGTTAGTCTGGTGCTGAAGCAAACTGGCTTTTCTGTTGAAGTTTTTCAAATATTTGCTGTCCTGCAGCATGGTAGCAGGGATCATAGATTTTAAGTTTGCATTAAACACGTGAACATGCTAACCTGAAAATGAAAGTGGCAGAACCAGTGCTATTTCGGTTGTGAAGAACCAGGGGGACAGCTTTCCACAATGTTATTAGAGCACCACAAAATACAATAGGCGGCAGATCCACAGCCAGGAGAAGGCATAATTAAGTCTGCAATACCAGGGTGCTAATAGATTGTATCAAAGTTCTGAGACAAATCACAGGAATAATGTGGGGCCCTGTCTGTTAGTGCGATACAAACACTTGCAATCGGACCAGGTCAGAAAGGAGAACTTTTCGTGTGGATTACAGCAATAGTAGTAGTTTTCTGGAAATTAGTGCTGGGCCTTAAATCCAGAGAGTATTGTTCAACTCGTGGAATGTAAGGGCCGATATACCTTTGCTGTTAGCCTGTAAAAGTTAACACTCAAAGCACTTGAAGATCTCTGTCATATACAATTTCTTTATGAAATTTAAAAATAAAGTACATGTACCTGAACTTCATTAGTACTTATGTAACAACCTTCTGTTTACTCATATTTGTTAGGATATTGAAATAAATAGGTTATTAAAAGAAGTAAGAGAGTAAGTGGAATTGATATTTACCTGATTTAGAAATAATGTTTGCAAATAATTGTGATGCATAGCTGTTCTGAAATTATTTGTCTATTTATGTGTATATAAATGTTCTTCATACATAAACTTCATGTAACTTCTGAGGAGAAATTGAGAATTGGTGATTAAAAGAAGTAGAAAAAAGTACTTATTTTTTTCTTTTCTTGAAGTTCCAAATACAAACTGGCTAATTAAACAGGGAATAATATTAATTATATTGTCTAGTCTATCAGTGGCACTATAGTTTGCTTATGAATTTGGGAACTTTAACATATATATTTTTGCAAACTGTCAAAAGGTGTATTCAATTTGGTTTTTTATTGCAGATCACTAAGATGCAAGGCTGGCCCGTGATGTAAATGTAGGATGGAAAAGTTCTAGTTGGTTCATTGACCACTTTGTGTGCTGGAGCTGTAAGCTTTGCCTGTATAGATGAGGCTGTTGTTCAAAGAAAGTGTCAGACTTTGTCAGCTGGCACTGCTGCTGAAAATGAGTATGTGCCATGTTGTGTTGCTTTGCATTTACGCAGGCAGCTATATGGTGAACAGATTTCGTTGTTAGTTTTGGTGGGGTTTTTTCCCCCTAAATTTGCTTTCAGCCAGATCAGGTTCACACATCGGTTCACTGTGTGGCCATATAAAGGTTTGTACTGGCATATATCAGTGAATGGTCTTGGGCAGGAACAAACTGTTAGGGGAGGATAGGACTGCCGGTTCTTTAGGGTGCTTTTTTTTGCCTTCAGTACTGGTTTATGCTGTAAAATGGTTATCAGATTACAGGCTGAGATTTACTCTCATGTATGTGGCTTTGAGCTAGGGACTGTGAAAAGAGTCCAATTCTTCTGCAGAGGAATATTGAGGTAAGGAACAGTCCATGCACAGTCTATGGCAATTCTTTTCTAGCTTCACAGAAGGTCTCGCTATGTGCTGCATGTGACAGTAGAAACCTGTTTGTGTGAAAAGGCATTGAAAATAGAATTGTTTTGGACACCATGCATGGGTGGAAGAGATGTAGTTTACATTTTGCTTGTTGAAGGTTAAGAACAGTGTTAAGTTTCTGTAGTTGTGTGCTAGGTGAATGTGGGGATATGACTACAACTTTGTTAGCTTTCAGAAGTTGCTGTTAAACCCTTTACGCACTCAAAGCAAGGAGTAGTTTTGAAAAATCTCGAGTCTTTTTTTGCTATTTCTCTAACGTAAGTGAAAGACAAAGTGAACACACAATTGAAACAAGATGGGATTGAATTTAGGAGTGAAGACAACATACTGTGCAAATAACAATATAAAATTACTGTCCATAAGGATAACGAAGAGTGTGGAGTGTTACAGTTTGGTATTAATACATTTGTAAGTTATTGAATAGCTCAATAACTGTTAGCTGTTTGAATATTTAGTAGGAAAATACCCTAAATGATCAGTTGAATGTTTGCAATAACAGAATACCTCTTAACAATCACGTGAGCATCAATTAAAGCACCACTTAGAAGACATTGAACTACTGCGTGCAAGGTTGATGCTGTGCTTCAGAGGTCTAGCCAAATTTGGGGAGAAAAAAGTCCTGAAAATATGGTGTATATATAGCAAATTATGGGTAATAAAGTAATTAAATTATTTCAAAGTTCTCATGATGTTGAATTCATTTACAAAATTATCAATTCTTTCTCCTTGTGCACATTGACAAACTCTGTGTTACCTTCATAACTCAGCTATGCTGTTAAAATCTGGGACACTTTTTTTTTTTTAATTTGTGCTGTTGTGATGTAGGGTTATCTTTAGAATAAGTAAGGAGTGTGGTTTTGGTGATTCCAGATGTTCCAAAGCTCTCTACTAAAAACTGGTTTATTTATTTAATGTGGGCAAGAGACTTTATGCCAGTCCTTAGATAAATGGAAAAAAAAAAAAAACTTGCTTAGTTCTCTTCTGCCTACCTTTCTCTTCTGCAATAAGAGAAAGAATTCTGCATAATCCCTTTTATGATCGATTTTAGGACTTACACTGTTTACATAAGTTATAAGATATGAGATTGATATTGCTTTTTCATTATTGTGATGCATATTATCTTATCACTTGGATTTCTGAGTAACATAAGTCCAAAAGCCTCCAAAACTATTGTTGAGAATAGAGGAGGAATGCAAACTGACTGTGTGGCTTTTTGTTTTTCACAAGCGTAATATGTAAAACCAACCACTGCTTTTCTACTTCATGTGTTTATTTATACAGGAAGACTTTGCAAAACAATTAAGTGGAATGCATTTTAAGAGGATGTTCCCTTTATAGACAGATCTGCATATGACATGACAAGCTTATTTCTTCCCTAATTCTCAAATCATATAGGCTAAAATTCTAAGACAAATGATGACAAAGAAGTGTCAGCTTTTCTTAAAAGATAAAAGCACATTATTAACCTCTGAAGTTGTAAGGATGGATGCTGCTGATAACCTGTCCGGAGCACATGGGGAGCTACATGGGCGCAATGGGGTGGGGAGACAGAATACAGTAAACCAGATTCTAGCAAAAGGTTATAGAAGGCAGAGTCAGACTGAAGGCAGGATTTCAAACACTTGTATTGAAAAATACCGAAGTAAGCATATTACAGATCTACAGAACATTTTAAAATCAGCAAGGCCTTTTTGTAGGACATGTTCTAAAATTAGTGGCAGCAGTAGAAAAGTAAAAGTACTGTAAATCGTACATGCCTGACTACTAGTGTAGCATTCTTGAACTGCTGCCCATTTAGGACTCGGCAATCTCCTTTAATGGAAGCATGTTTTCTTCAATATTTGAGTTTGTTTATTGCTTATTTATAAGCTCATATGAAGCTGGTGTTTTAGGCTGAGAATGACTGGACGTTAAAAGTTATCATTTGCAAATAATAATATCCGTATAATTAGAGATCCTCAGGGAGATTATTTAAATTCTGTTCTTGAAACTTAACCCATTATTTAATGATTTTTTCTTCAAGTTGCTAAGATTTGTGTCTTCAGTCTCTCCTCTCCTGAAGAGATGGAAATATGACATTTTGAAATTTAAAACAGGTAACACTTTAATATTAGAACAAAAGAATTTATTTCAGAGGTTTTTTCAATTGTCCTCTACTTTATTCATACCAGTTAGTATGAGTCAAGCTAAGTATTCATCAGTTGGGAGAAAAATGTAATCAGTTTTAACTGTTCATCTTTAAGAAGTTGGTTCAAATATGATTCCTCATTACATAAGCCATTCCACAAAGTAATATCTAAATTTGACTTTTTTCCTTTTCATTTTGTATGTGAACTTTTTAAATAAAATTAGTATTTATGGCAAAGTGTATGGCATTCATTAGCAGGCAATTTTTGTCTTGAGGATCAAAATCCTTTCTTGAATTCTGCATTTTGTTGTAACATTGCAAAATACAATTTATGATTGTTAATTTAAACGCTTTAGAAATTGGTGTTCACTTGTATTAGGATTCTGTACAAGAGAGTGAGTGAATGTGTTCTCAAGCTCTAATTAATTCTAACAGATTTTTTAAAAAATCCTTAGAAGTTTCTTAAGTGCAGGTGGAAATACAACATTGGTTTGCCATGGAGTAATATTCAGTATCATCATCTATTTTTCGAGTTAACAGCCAGCACTAATATTTAGGTGTTCTTTTTTGAAGTGCTTCTTTTTCATGGTAGTAGCTCAGTGACACAGTCAGGGCAGCAGGTGCTGTGCACATGGGAATTGGTTTCTTTAACTCTGATTTGATCCTTGAACCAGGTGACCTTGGGTATGAAAGAAAGGTGAGGGATATGCAAGTTCTGCAAGTGATCTCCCATTTTTGTAACTTTCCTTTCTATAATAGACAATACTGTTTTATGGACTGAGAAGTAACACTTTATTTCTTTAGCATTTGCCTGCATTCCTGTCTGTTGCATTTACTTGAATTAATTTATTGTCAATTTAAAGTGTATACAGGACTTCAAGTAAACAGATTTTTAAAACTTAACTGCAGTCATCCATATTCTGAATTTATTGACATACATTTTCTAAACTATGCAGTTGAATTATTTTCTCCTTGATTTCCATCTAGCATGTAATATTTTCTGCAGATTTCCTTCGTTAATTTTTGTCTTGTACTTTTTCAACGTATATGGTTAACAATGTCAGATGTTTCTAATTACTTTTATGAATTTTTTCACTGTTACAAAATAAGCTGTCTGCTGTCCTGAAGTATTTAAGTGTTTCTTTATCACAATGAATATACTTGAGGCTTAGTACATAGTCAAGTACATCTACTGGGAATTCCTGCAAATCCGAGTTATAGCAGCAATGAGCATTTTCATGGCATATAGTGGGAATGATCAGAGATCCCACAGGGTTAGCAAAAGGAGAAGGGAAAAGCTGGTTGTTCTGGCATCAACAGAAAAAAGGGCAGAACCCAGGTCTAGGCAGAAGCATTGACTGTACCCCAGAATTTTCATAAAAATGCCAGTTTGTTTTGTCCTGGCTAGGTAAAACAGTGGGAAGGGTGTGAAAAAGAAACCAGAAATGCTCAGAGAGGTCAGAGAAGTGTACAGTGGAGAGGATGCTAGCCTGAGCTAAATATAGTATCTTGTTTTGGAAGATGGTGCAGACAGATTGACACTGTACTTTATTTTTGTGTAGTTTAATTTTCTTTTTTTATTATGGAGACTACTTTTTATTTTTGTCCTGTGACTCTTGACATCTTTAATAGAATGCTTGAGAGAGCCTCAAAACACACACACACACACACCCCTTTCAAATACAGCTAGGAAATAGCCACAACCTCCTAAAATTTAAGTTTCCATCAGAATATGCTGGTCTCTTTGGTCAAGTAGAAGTCTTCCTGCTAGTATTTTTCAGTCAAAAGTTAGTTTGTGTATTTTTGTCTCCTAAAGATGACATGCTTTAGATTAGATAGCTCATTATAGAGGAATACATAGTAGGTACTCTTGGGAATGAAACAGGTTAAACTTCAACCAGAAATAGCTTCTGACTCCAGTAATTTCTTTCTTTAGCTTAAAGGACTCCTTCATGAAGGTTTTTCTGAATGTCATATCTAGAGTATTATTCATAGCTCTTGGTTATTAATAAAGCAGAATATTCTACCTCTTTTTAACATATTTTTCACGCTACAGTTTTGATTACTAACTAAAGGGTTTTCTCTGGCTGCTAACTAAAATGCTTCTGAACTGGAATGAAGTGGAAAACTTTTAGCCTTGAAGAAGAGTGTTGTGAAAGTCATGAGCATATCAAAATCAGTTACACTGGAATATTAGCAACAAACATTTCTAGAAGGGTTTTTAAAATTGTCTGTGTGAAAACTACTGTGTGTATATGCCCTGTAAAATAGGGTGAGGCTTTTAATATTAAAAAATTGTTTGATTTAGGATAAACAGAGGTTAAATACCACATTCAAGATTCCATTCACATGATTGGTGCTGGAAAACGCATAGAATGCATGTGTAATCTTACCCACTCTGAAAAAGGAAGGGCATTGAAATCACTAACAAGTCTACCTCATTGTGGGCTTTCTGAATACTCGGCTGTATAAAAAGCAACACATCGTTCCCCTAGTTTAATGCAGTTGTAAGGTGAGAACTTTTTGCTGTTATTATGTAAACTTGGTTTTATAGCACATCCTGTAAGATTTACTTTTATGGGCACATCTATAGGCAATGCATTGAAAACCTGTTGGTTTATGTTGCTTTATTTCTGTTCTGTTACAGGTCTTACTGGTGCATTGGTTATTTGGAAACTGATGCTTCCCATTTTCAATTTAGCTGGTATTGAAACTGTCTGGTAACAAGAGCTAGGTGGAAGAGAGTCCTACACACATATGTATGCAAAACAGGAAACAGCTTACTTGGGAGATGGTACTGAGACTGAACATAAAGAGTAAAACTTGTTAAATGAGCATTAAGAAATCCTTCAGCACACATCCTAGACTTCTATTCAACACTTCTCACTGTCAACTTCATATAAACGTCAGAGATTCATTTTGGGTCATAAGAAGTAGTTTTGGATTACTGTACTGCAGTTTGGGGGGGATCAGAGCTCCTAAAAACTAAGAAAATGTAGAAAGTTTTTGAAACCAAAACTTTAAGCTGATTTTTGTTTTGAAATGTAAATTTATTAAGAATTTTTTGTGGTGCACGTGATCAGTAAGTGAAATTGCATGCTGCTTTTTTTGTTGCTATTGCATATAAAGCAGTTAAGTCGGGAAATTTTCTTTTTGCTTGTGTTGTAGGTTAAGATGGGCTTCTGTTTCTTCATGTTTCTTCTCTAATACCTAGGGAATTCTTAAATAGAAAATAGACATTAAGAGCCAGTGAGAAATTTCCCACAATATTTTCAGGGTCAGAGAAAGAAGGGTTGCAAAAACACTACTTGAATGTACCACAGCGTACAGAGTGATGCTCTGTAAGAGTCTCAGACAAATGGGGATGTGAAGTAATGCTTCTATAAATAACTCTGTGTTCATCCATAAACTTTTACTGGAAAGGCATGGAATGAGATGCCTGCATCTCTGCAAGCGGAATTTTGGGTGTGGTGATACTTATCCCCAATAGTAAAAAGTGATCTTTTCTACTGACCACCTGTGAAGATGAGGAAGGGGATTACAGAGGCTTTTCCATCATGATTTTATTGCTGGAGATGAAAATAAGAGCAGCGTTTCCAGCTGGTTGGACTGTAGGCTGTGAACTTAAGTAACTTCAGATATCAAAACTACGGTGAAAGAGTTCTCAATCCTAGAGCATAGACATAGCTTCTTGGTATAAATACAAACATGCATCCTTTTCCTCTAATAACAGCTTCAACTACCAAGCCGGGGAACCCATAAGCTGTGGTGAAGGCGCTGTTTCACAGTCCTAGAAAGCAAAAAAGTCTGGTTCCTTCACCAAGATCTAGTATTTAGCCACTTGGCCTGTTGCCTCGTAAAACAGATGTTAGTATTATCTCTGATATGTATTGCTGCATTTATAATGTACGAAATAGTTGGCTGCTAAAGATGATGGCTTAATTACAGTGGAATGTAGACTCAGCTCTTCCATTAGTTTTGCAATGGCTAAAAATAGCTCCTGTAAAATATAGTAAAGTTAAATGGACTAACATATCAGGTTTATGTGATGAAAGCTGGAATTGCCAGAAACAAAGATATTTTTTTTTCTTCAGATCATAATTATTCATCCCAGAAATGGAGATTCTCATACATGGATCACTTTATTGTGCTTATCAGATTAAAGAAACTGGTATATTGTTCATTAGCAGTGTCCTGACACATATATGTTATTGAGAAATTCCTGTTAACTAGCTGAGGATTTCTTTTACATCGTTAAAATAATTTAAGATTTTTGACCTGAACTGAAAGAACAGAGAAGTCCAAAATTGTAATGACATGTTTGTGTAGTAAGGCGTTTTAGCATTCTCCTGTAGTTTAGTTAGAATGTGAAACACTGTTAATTACCACCTCTTATGACTGTGGTAATAGCTGATACTTTAATTTAGGGATGAGCAGAATGGTCAGTCTGTTTCATTATCTGAGATAGATGATGATAATAATACCTTTTAATTAGGTAATAGTAGCTATTATCTAATTCATTATTATCATAATAGAAGAAAACCACCTTACAAATGGGAGTGGACCTGTTTGTCATTAAGTATTATAAGTAATAACTGGGGTTTTGGTTCCTTGGGGTTTTATTTTGATTTTTCTGGGTAAAACTTTGTCATAAGCAGAAATTTAACCATGCATGTTTATCTTAATGTTAACATTACAGCTGTTGAAAATGTATAGTTGCAATGTTAACTTTACATTAAGCTAATTGTATTTTTTGGATGTGTGCCCAACAAACTATCACCTTTGTACAGTCTGTGTAGTGTTTGAGGAGGAGTTATCAAAGTCATGAGGCGTGATTGTGAGTCATGTCTCTTGACTGACCTTTTTACCTTTGAAAATCTCTTCTACCAAATTAAATGTCATATCCTATGCGTAAACCTAAACTAACTTTCTGTGGCAGCAGAAATGTTTTATTTTAAGTGTTTGCCTTACCATGTGCTTGAACAGATATTAGTTATATTTTATTTGGGGAAGGAGGATAGTGTTTCTCTCTTGTGGACAGATTAGTAGTTTCTGTATTACCTGTACTGAGAGGCAAATTCTCCACACAACATTTGCATGACCTTAGCTTTATCTTAAATAGTTCTGTTTCTTCAGTAAGTTATGTTGGACTTCAGGCATTGCAGAGCAGTAAAACAACTGCTTGCACCAAACTTGAGTTTAATGTAACTACAGTGAAATCAATCAAGTCAAACTGAGTCAAGCCTAGTGTTAAAAATTTCTCTCAAAAAAACCCCTTGTTTTAGTCTCTAGTACTAATTCAAAGTGAGTGTATTAATTTCTAAAAGTGGATACCATGCATACCCGTATGTAGTATTTGGCAAAATATTAATATATAAATTTTATTTTAAAAGTATATACAGTATATATTCAAGAAATAATTCTAGGCCATTAGGATTAAGTTGTTTATATATTTACGTGGTACAGAAAATTACAGATGTTCCCATGAAGAAAATAATAACTACATGTTTATTGAAAGTATTTAAAATAACAAGCAAACAACCAACCCCAAAACCTAAATCCCATTCAATGCTTACTTTTGCTATCAATTTTTTTTTTCAAAGCAGCCTCAAACTTTCAAACACACAAAAGTAATAATTTCTCTGCCATTTGCCAGCCTTCACATTTTCATTTGTGTAATGGGATCCTAGGGATTTTTCCCCGAAGTGGCTCTCAAAAGAAGACTAGATTTTCCAGATTAAATTTAGAAAATGAAAACAAGTTTGTGCATGGAATGCCTCTGTTGGCAATAGGAGATATGACACACATGCATGTCCGTATTCACTGCCCAGTCCAGTATGTTAAATATACAACTACAGTTCAGAATCAGTGACTAAGGGACTTCTTTTCTTAAAATATATTGTGCTGCTTTGAACTTGCTTCTCTTTCATTTATTGAACTACCATTTAATTCACCTAGATTTCCTCCTCTGTTAAACAAGAATGTGTGTATTTATCAAATTATGAATACATGCTATGATAATGTTACAGGAATTAGATGAGAAATTATCATTACAGTGTTTCTACTGTGTGCATCTAGGTGAGGCTGCATTTCAAGGGGAATAACTTCAGTCTTCTGGGTGCAGTTCTACGATACATCATTATCGGAGATATTTCCAGCATACAGTATGGTACTAACAGTTCATGAAATCTTTTTCCTGTATCTTGAAAGAGCTTGTTTATATTTTGGCATTTAATAGAGCATCTTCTACTGTGTGTGGTCTGCTTGAAACCATATTAATTATGTAAAATGCAGTTTTCTTCTGAAAAAGAAGTGTTCTGCTTCTTTATCTTGTTACACTAACTCAGTTACTGTAGCACCACTGACAATCATTGGTACTTCCCATGCACTTAAAAATGAGAAGCTAAATTAAAGCTAAGACAGCAAAGTCTCATAGAGAATGAAGGAGTGGTGTTATTGTAGGCATAATTTCATATGCTGGTCTTGTTTTCCTGGATACATGTAATAAAAGTTGCAAGAGCAGGCCCCATTCATCATAACAGGAATTTGTGCTTTTCTTTTGCAGAACTGAAACTAGAGGGGGTACGGTTTGTTTCCACTGTGCTGGGCTCCGTTGGAATTTTTTGGCTGGGAGTAGGAACTTGAAGTTACAGATAAAAGTTGGGAAACTGCTGAAGTGTCTGTACCGTGCCTGTTGCCACAATATCTAGTTATGCTTCTTGGGTACTGTGGCCATCTGCTGATCTCAGATTCAGGTGCTCATGGCTTGTGCCGTGCCATAGCCTCTGTCAAGTCCTCATGATCATGAAAAAGCTGATTGTGGGGATTTCTTTTAATGTCATAGTTCTTTCTCAGCTTCCTTGCAGGTCCTTCTCCTAGCATCAAATCATCAGGAGCTGCTATGATGAGAAGCAGCTGAATGCAGCACTTAAAATGTTTTCTCTCCTTTCCATGGTGAGGAGATCTCTCTTATGCCCCTTTCTATGATGGATGTTGGCACAGCGCTGCATGGACATGACCTCCAGTGCTGTAAGCAAATCTGCGCTGCTGTTGGAGCACCTTTTGGGGGAGCGTCCTGTTTGCATCAGTAAATGCTGGCCTAATCAGGGAGTGTTTGTGGCTGGAAGGCTAGATGTTAGCAAGGAATCCCCAGGGAATTTTAATACCTGTTCAGGTGCGATGTCCTGGCTGAGGCAGGCCACACGGCTTTTCATACAGCTGCTGTAGGATGGAGTGTTGCAGCCCAGCAGCTATTGTGTGATTAAAAGCTAACATTCCCCCTGAAGCATCCGTCGGGGCAACAGCTCAAACTGGGTGAGAGGGACAGAGGGGACCAGCTGATTGAGGACTGTAGGTTGGACACCCCTGTTCTAAGGAACACTTCTTTTTTTTTTTTTTAATCTATTTCATCTCTTATAGATACAGCAAGGCACTTGCTTTTTGCACACAGGAATTAAATCCTGTTTAACCAGTGCCCTACTCGAATTCATCCACGTGTAATGCAACGCACTATGGATATTTGTGCCTTAAACAACCTCTTGCTACAAAGCAGAGAGCTGTGACTTAGATTAAATTTAAATCCTGATTTGCAACATGTTAGCACAGCAAACTAATGCCAAAATCTATTAAGCCTTCAAGGTTTTTTTTTTTGTTCTTGACATTGGGTGAGTGCTGAGATCTTGACCACAATCACATTTGCTTCTGGGCAGGAGGAAATAGTCCATGTAGTTCCAGTAATCTAGACAAGCCGTCACATCTGGTTTTATGAATGACTTCAGGGGGAAGGGAAGTTTGCAATTGATTAACATTGTTCTTAAAATCAAAGACTACTGTAGTTTCAGGAATTACTATAGAGAGCTTCAGGGACCTTGGCAGTTAGCTCAGAAAAACAACTTTTTTGTTGTTGTTATTTTTTCTTTTTTTTTTTTCCTAAAAGATTATTCAGAAAATTATACTAAGATGCCTAATGGTTCCAAATCTGTACTTCCAGCTCTTCAAAATGAAATGAAAAAATAACAAACATAGTCTTTCTGGATTATGGTAATTTTTTTAAATCATACATAAGATGAAAATCCTGTTTTTATATTTGAAATGAGTAAGCTTATATTAAATAGCCAAGCATTTTTCACTATTCTTGTCAAACAGGTTTGCTTACTGTTTAATTGTCTATTATCGTCTATTGAAATGGTGACTAAAATTGAAGAGCCTATAAAAATAAATGCTAATCATTTTAGGAAAAAATATACACGGTTTTACTGTGGGTTTTGATATGGTGTTTTTTCCTTTTTTTCTAAAGGCAGGTTGAGTGTGTGCTAGGAGCAAGTCAATGTGAAGCGTAAATAGCATAGTGCATGAGTACGCATCAGCTGTTAAGCATGCTGTAGTTTAAGGCTCCACTTACCTTTCTATAGTAATTCCTAGCAGAAGTCAGCAATCTGAATTCTTACCCTATTCAATATTCTCTATGGTGAGTACATGGTGTAACACGGTGCAGCTGTACTGTGCTCTTAGGAGCAAGTCTTTGGGAGTTATTAATGCCCTGGATTTTAGCGTTATCTTTTTTTTCTAAGAGGTGGCAATTTGAGACTCTCATTTTGAATTGGAAGTGATTTAATTTACACAATTTAAGCAGATTCTCTGATATGTTCAGCTTTGTGGTACTTTCTTCTATTCAGCAGTATGATTTCCATCATTCAGCAATTTAGATGTTTTATTCTTAAATAGGAGTTTGGGTGGTATATGTAGTTTGGCAAGGCACCTGCTTCACTGATTATTTGGCTCAGAATTGACCTGAGGAAAAAGTGTAGAGCCCCCATGGGTTTTCATAAACAATATTACTACTCTCTCTTATCCCATCAGCCAGAATAGGCTCTGTGTATTATTAAAAGTCATGCTCAGACCACTACCCATTATTTTAAGCAACTATACTTAACTCGTTTCACAGGAGTACAGAAATTGAAGGCTGGCATCTTGAATTAATCTGTGTTAATAGATAGTCTTACAGCCAGCAATCAAAGTGAGGTTGAGTTGTGAGGCCATTGCAGTAGGAAAGCTATATATGTGGGTTCCTTTTTCTTTTCTTTTTTTTTTTTTTTCTTAAGCAGTAGTATCTCATTTGTGGTCCTTGATAGTTTGTTGTAGTAAACATAGCTTCAGTTTCATTACATGCTGAAATGTTTCAGAAATCTCCACTCTGGCTCAGAAACGTGTGTTTTCCCATTGCACAGAAGTACACGCTGCTGCTGCTGCCTCTAATTCCTTTCCTTGCAGCCTGGGAGCGGCAGCAGCGGCCCCTGGGTGCAGAGAGCTCGGTCACCAGCCGTCTGCCGTGGCACAAGGGAGAGAAGGATGCGATGCCGAGCGCTCCAGTGCTGGGACCACCCAGTAAAGACTGGCTCCTCGCTTTTAACCAGCAGTCAGAACACTACCACAGTTAAAGAAGAACCTGCCAGTCGATAACTGTCTGCCCGCTCTTTTGTCTTGATTTTAAAGCAGAGAGGCCTGCTCTCTGTTTGCCAGCAGGAGTGGTTTAGTCATTATCTGCTTCGGAGAGTTCCCACTCTTAAGATATTTTATGTTAAATGATTCTAGGAGAGTTAAAGGAAGTGGCTGTGCAAAATCCATTGATGGTTTCTTGGCATAAAGAACGTGAATGATTTCTTCTGTCTTTGCGCCCTGCCTGCTTGAGCAGTGCAAAGAAAGGGCCTGGTCCCCACCTTCAACCGTTGTTTCTTTTGACATACTTGGTGTTCAGGTTGAGGGGACAGAACACCTGTGTCCTAAGGGATGTGAGGCTCAATTTGTGAGGGAGTTTATCCAAATGGGGAAGAGAATCTTTTGAAAGACTATTCAGCTCTAGCAAGAGACTTCTAATAGATTGTCATCAAATAAGGCTAGAACATCCTGTGTTTTAAGTCATTTCTCAGTTTAAAAGTAGAGTTTGAGTTTAGTGTTTTGGGGGACTTTTCTTAAAGAAAAAATCCTACCTTACTTCTCTTACTGAACTATTAGATGTTGTGTCCAGTTGTGTCTATCTGGGCCTTATCTCCATTTTAAAATGGAACGTTGCTGAGGCTGCTCATCTCTGTGGCTTGAGGATCTGTCTCAAACCTTCGTTGCATCCCGGCAGCAAAAGGCATCAGCTGAGGAGCAGATGAACTTCGCTTGCAGAACACCCTCTTGCTCCGGATTCACAGCAACCTTCAGGGTCCAAGGTTGCCTCCTTGGAAGGCTGTTTGTTTCACAGTGAGCTTTGTGCCAGGTGACACATCTAGGTAACTAGGTGACAAGATACTTTTCGTTCAAAAGTATAATTAACTCTGGATGACAAGAGGGGCAGAAGAGTTGTGGCTTTTGGGGGGGATTTAAAAATGAATGGTTAAATGCAAAGGCAATGTGACCAGTTCCAAGTGTTAGCATCCACACAATTGAACTCTTACCTGTCTCAGAAGCAGATGGAAGAAAAAGACTGTACCTTGAAACCCTTAAGTCCAGGGACAAAGGTGCTGCTGAGACTGCTTGAGCTGAGGACAACTTGAACTTAATTACTGGAAATTTAGAATGCAAATTACTAATGATCATGGAGATTTAATTTAATTGAAGACTTGTTAGAGGCTCCATATCTGGAACAAGGGTTTCCAAAAACCTGTTTATGGAGGAACATAACATCGCTTTAACAGGTGGGATGTAGAGCTTGTAGAGGGGATAAAAACCTTCCCTGTAACAAAATACATTATTGTTCAATAGATAAACAATTAACTCAAGTCTCTTTGGGAAACCCTAGTCAAGAATATTTCTGAATTATTTATGTTTTAATTACATTGTTCTGTTTGAGAAGTGTACGTTCTTGGCATAATTTTAGCATGCTTCAGGTACTACTGGAATATAGAGTAAAGGTTTTCTTTGGGTTTTGGGATTGTTTGGGTTTGGTTTAGTTTTGTGGGTTTTTTTTTCTTTTTACATTTACCACTTGTCTGTCTTACACTTTGAAAAGTGTAATATGATGCTTTGAAGGAGGTAGATGTTGAGTTTATTTCTGGGAAGCTTGCAGAACAAGTGCACAGGATTATGGTTTAAAAAATACACTTTTATTTACAAACACTGTTTTGATCTCTGTTTTTAAAGGCTAAATATTAGTATACTAGTCATGAAGCTCTTTCTTTACATCCTAAATTTTCATGTGTTAAACAAACAGGGAAATCAAAGGCCTGACTCTAGTTTGGATGTACTTATTACTTAAACAAATAGTTTGCTATACAATTGCTATATGAATTTATTTTCAGTTTCAGTTGTTTCTTAAAACAAAACACTCAGCACATGGTGGTTGATTTCCTTCATTATGGTTATGAACTTTGGTACTAGTTGTTTATCACTATTGATTATTCTTTTAAAAAAAAAGTAGTTTTATATGCCTATATGTGGAAACAATGTCATGTATTTCCCAGTACAGCTATTAATAGCCTCTCTACATATGCATAATAAACTACTTATTTTAATCTGCCCTAACAGATATATACTTACAGGTATCACAAATGTGCTTTAAGTATAAATTTGCATGATTTTTCCTCTTTGTTTCTTACTCAGTTTGCCACTTCTAAATTGCTTGTTTGTTGTCTTTTTCACCAATAGACAAATTCTGTGGCAAGATGGTAATTCTGGCTACTTTAATATTTAAAAATCTTTGAGTTGCTAACTTTTTGTACTAGAAGTAGCAGCTGTGGGTAGAAATGTTTTAATAAGAAGGGTTTAAAGATGATTTAGTAAACTTGTAAAATTATAGTTGAGGACTAGTACATTGGATCCTGCTTATGGAAGGCAGTATCACTGGAATGTGTACAGATTGAAACAGTTTGACCAGTGTTATCTGTTGACATGTATGGCCCAGGAACAACCTTCATGATCCTCATTTTCCCAAATTCTTTAGCAAAAAAACAAGTCACTGTGGACTTTATCTAAAGATCACGTGTACTGGGGCGTTCTTACAGTTAATTAGCCTGATGCTAATTAATTCCTGAATATTTTCTTCTACTGTTTCCTTTGTTGTATTATTGGTGTTTTCAACAGCAAATAGTGATGACAGCCCAAAACTTTCAAATTTTTAATTATCCATTCAAATACTAACTGTCCACACAAATATTTCAAAAGTCTTTTGATTAATTGCATTGGTACTATTTTGATGTATGTTCTATAACATGCTCTTTGTACTTTTACTTCTCAATGATACATAAAAGTATACCAGGCGCAAACATGATCTCACCCGAACTGGTGGTCTGAACACTTTTCATTCCCTCCTCCCTTACTACACCAACTCCTACTCATCATTGCAATGTTTTTGTGGTTTTGTTTTTTGGTTTTTGGGGTGTTTTTTTTTTTCATTTCAGCCTAGCTTGCCTGCACGAGACAGTGAGAATTTTTTAAATAGTATTATTTTCTAAAGTGAAAGGCTTTACTTTAGGGAATTTAAAAAAAAAACCCAACAAACTAGCATATTTATTTTCCAGTAACATCTTGATGAAATTTTATAAAGATGCCAATGTTAAACATTTGCAAATATCACTAACTTTTTTAAACTTTTTTTTTACAATCTTTAAAAAGAATATATTCTAATAAATGTATAAAAATTCATCATAGTTAATAACCGTTAGACATTAGTCTTACTTCCTATATCCATTTGGTCTATTAAAACACACAATTAAATCTAGAAAATTACAAATGTGAGTCATTAGCTCTGAGGCATATAACTGCCAGGCAAGCAGCCATGACAAATCCAGAAGTATTTAAATCTCTTGCTGTTAAAAATAGGCATAGTAAAGATGTCACTAAATTTAAAATAAATCTGTTGTAAAATGTGACTCCAAGTTAACATGTCTTGTGTGATTGTTGCTTTAGGGCAACATGAGTGTAGACCCATGGTTAGTAAATGGTCTTACAAAGTGTGTGTTTAATATTCAGAGACCTAAAGCCTAATCATTTTAGGTTTGCAGCATGTGTTGTCAAGAAACAGTGTTTCCTGGTAGTTATATTACTGTTTTTCTTTCTAGGGGGATGCCAAAAGTCTTCTAGCCTCTGAGAATGTGAGCACTGGCCAAAAGTTGGACTTTTCAGATACAATGGTACAGCAGAAGCTGGATGAAGTAAAGGACCAAATCAAGCGGGAAATAAGGAAGGAACTTAAAATCAAGGAAGGAGCAGAGAACCTCAGGAAGGTTACAACTGATAAAAAGAACTTGGCATATGTGGACAACATTTTGAAAAAATCAAATAAGAAGTTAGAAGATTTGCATCATAAGTTACAGGAGTTAAATGCACACATTGTTGTAACGGATCCAGAAGATGTTGCAGGTACCACATGTTATTGTGAAGTCAGTTCTTTCTTAGATAAGCTGTATCTCATTGTACTTGGAAATAATTGCTCTGGGAATGAGCAAATCTGTAGCTGGCGAGTTTGTTACTTATGTATGCTTATTTGTTTTGATTCAAAAATAAGTGTCCTGTCCCTTTGAGTTTTAACGTTTTTTCTGGGGAGCACTGTATTTTGTGGATTATTTGATGATGCTCTAAAGACTAACTTAACATGTACCAGTTCTTCACTTTCAGTTATTACTATGCTAAAGTATTTTCTTCATCACCATAGTATTTCCTAATAGCTTTTCACTGCATAAAAGCAAATTTCAGTAGCTCTTCCAGTGGCATTCTCAGTTACACTGTAGGCATCGGCACATCTTTATTCTGTGGGGCAAAAATTATGAAACTTTTACTTTAAAATTTTGTTGGTTTTTTTAAACTTAAATCTCACTTTTACAAACTGTTTTTCTGTTTTGCCATTTACCTGACTAACTTATCAAACGTTTCTTCCTGTGGCAACGATCTGTTAAGTCTTGAGGCTTTTCCATAATGAAGCTACCATTTTAAAGACAATTTGAAATTCTTTTCACAGAATCACAGAATGCTTGTAATTAGTTTGTATTTCCTGTGGCATGACAGTGAGTTGATACTGATTTTCAATGTATTTTTTAAAAATACCAGGCTTGGTATTTTAAGATGGAATGTTGTGAAAATAAACAGTCTTTTTTCAGCTTTGTGGAATGACTTGAGAGGTATAGCCAGCCTCCTGATGTCACATTGCACAGATTCTCCCTGGCAAAATGTTAATAAATGTGCGCAGGCCATCGAAGGTGTTTGTGAAGTGAACGCCAAGCCTTAAGAAGCTTGGGCAATAGAATAAAAGTTCACATCATCCTTGTGAAGAAAGGTTAGCTATGGTGAGAATTTAGGAAAATACTGACAGGTGATATCAGCACTTCGTACTGTCTGGCCCTGTGACAGGCAGAAGTGTTGAAGTGTCCGTGGTGGCCTGCACAGTATTCTCTGTATTTTTTGCTTTTGTTCTTTGCGAGATACAAGGCGCAGAGAGGGGAACAGCTGGAACTAGTGAGGGAAAGTAGTTGCTGCAGCGTGAAATGGGAATGGATACAACAATGTATGCTTCATAGATAGCCGGGGGGGCTTTAGTAGGCATGAAGCATTCTGTTCCATATTGGCTAAGGTTTATGTAAATCCCTTTCAGTGTTGACAGTAGTGTGGCTTCTAAAGGAATGGGAAGAGTGGAACAGAAGGAAAATTGTATGCAAACTGTGTATAGACCAAATATAAAAATCTGTGTGGACATAAATTTGTGAAGTTCACCTAGTATTAGAGCTTGAAAACTGGATGAACCCAGAACACTCTTGTTGTAGAGCCAAATTCCTGTAGTGTTTTAAAACTCTATCACAATGAGTTAATGAGCAATATTGTCCTTGTACATGACTCGGGAAATGCAGGAGATCCTAAGAAAGCATTTACGAGTTCTAAAGAGATAGCTTGGGTACAAAGATCTAAATAATGTTCGGATCCTTAGTAGGTTTCTGAGAAGGCCAGCAGTGCCCTTGCTTTTGTGAGTAACTGTTAGCAGCCAGGCTCATCTCACCTTGCATTTCAAATACCAGAGACTTCATGAAAGCTCAAAGGATAAAAGATCAAGGTTGACAAACTTATGTTCTTCTACCTGCTTTTGATGCATACTAAACTTAACAGTATGTTTTTAACTTTCATTTCGTTCAAAGTGTTATTGGTAGATAGCTTTTGCAGTCTTACTTTATCATTGAAATATACAAAAAAAGCTTACTAATTCTGTTGAGATCTGTATATTCTCTGTATAGTATCACATTAGGTATTCCTAGATAAGATCCATTTTAGTAGAATATGTTGCATAACTTCCTAAAAAAAAAAATATCTTTAATTCTTTCAATATCTGTTCTTAGATCGAATATCTACAAGCACCCACCCTCAAAAATTGAAATGCTTGGGGATTTTATACTGTTTGCCTTGTAATTTAATTGCTTCTTTCCAGCCTCATTCGTGTGGGAGGAGCGCTATCGGTAAACGTTCTGTCTTAAGACTAATGGGTGCAAATCATCTAGGTGATACTCTGATTTTTAATACTGAAGTCTTAGATTTTACTTCAGGTATTAGTGAGCTTGGTCTTTGCAAAATAAGGTTGGCAAAGGTTGCCATAAGGTTACAACATGCCAACTCTGTGTGTGTATTTATGTATATGTTATATACACACACACAATATTCAGGAAATACATAGACACATAGTCCTAAAGATCTGGCAGAGGATATCTTTGAGAGGTCACAGATATCTCAGTTTGGGCATTCTTGCTTTTGCTCAGGATCAACAGTGATTTTAATGATCATTTGCTGATGAATATGGGAGTTCCCCAAACACGTGCATTGTTTCAAGAGGTTAGCTTTATTTTAAATTACAGCTTTTCACTTTAGCTCATGTTTGACCTTTTTCTGTTCAGTTAGTGACAAATGGTTTAAAAGAGAGAAGGAAATATACGAGAAATTTTAGACCGTGCAGAGCATGAATGCTGAAAATAAAGTAAAGAGGGTTCAAGAGGTGTGTAAGTCAAGGTTTGTGTTCTCTTTATGTACTTTAATATTTTTTGGTGTGGCCCTGTTTTTTTACCTCTTATGGAGTATATTGTTTAGATTTTTTGCAGATTTTAAGTAGCAAAGTCAGAGCTAAGATCCATTGAGCAGTAACACTGAGAGAATCATTGCCTATAAGATGATGATCCCTTTGACCTGTCAGGCCTGAAATCTGAAGATTTTTGGATGGTTTCTGTTGACTTGTTGAAAGGTCACTGTGGTAACTTGGAAAAGTCATTTAATCTTTCCTTGTTCCTGTATCTGAAAAGTGGGTGTGAACATATATTTGTAAAGTGCTCTAGATTCGGAGCTGAAAAGTGCTATGCAACTGTTGGGGCTCTTACTGTTGCTTATAGTATCAAGCAGTAACTTGCATTACTTTTTAAATGAACCACTAATTTGTAATGTAACTTCTTTTTAATTGGCACAATGTAATGGACACAAGTTAAAATCATTACATGTAGTGTTAAGGAATCTACTGTAGAAAAATGTGTTTTAATAACATTCCGTTCGAAGCAAGTTAAGATGGTAGCTTGCTTAGAGCTGGAAGCTTTCCATGTCCTAATGCTATAGGAAATTATTTTCACAACTATTTGAAGAATCGGTATTAAACCTTAACCAAAAAGTGCAGTTTGCCAAAGAGCTATATTGCTGAATGTGAGGGCAGATGTGGCAGCAGATGTATGATTCAGAAACAACTTCTAGCGTAACATAGGTTTACTTTACATTTTGGGGTTGCTGGTGAATCTAGATTTGCTTTTGAAGTGGGACTTTGTCCCTGGGTTTGGCCTTATCATGCAGCGCATTAGTCATATTAGGGCGCGGAGTTTTAAAATTCATAGGCAGCACTTAAAAGTGAAGCAGAATGCAGCAATGCAAAAAGGATAGGACAAGCCTAGTGACTATTACTGCTGAAAATCTCAGATTTGTTTAGTGTGTAACATGGAGATGGTTACTTCGGTTATAGAGGTGAAGAAATTTTGTGTCTTGAAAAATACTTCCAGAAAGTAGCACAGATTACATTGATGTTCTTTTCACAAGTCTAAAAAGTAGCAGTATCAATTGGAGTTCTTAATATGACTCAGTGAGGTGTAAGATTGAAATACCTTACCTACAGCAAGTTATTGATTTGATTAGGCGTATAGTTGATACGTAGGAGATATATATATATATAAATTGGGAAATTAATCTTTTCTGTAGAGCTGAATTAAAGATGGATAGGGAAATGAAATTATAGAAGAACTTCTGATGGAATTGAGGAGACTGGATAAAACATTGAGAACATGAAATCAAAAAGAGAAGTTCATGCCTCCTCTTCCGTTCTCCTCTAACTTACAAGCTATTAGCTTTACATTGAATTTGGCTGTAGGGGTCACAAATAAAATAAATTATTTTGTTTAAGAATATGATTAGGTGAGAGGGGAGTGAGAGAGACTGTTTTGGGGATTTCTTTGTCCCTGCAAAGGACTAGGTTAATCTGTCAGGCACCACAGTGTCTATTGAAGACCAATTACTGGAAACTAGTAGAGGTAGAAACCAAATTGATAGTGACTTTTTTAGAGAGCAGAGTCCAGAGTCCACCTACGAGGCTTATATCCATAGGAATTTCATGATAACTTTTGGCAACCTTAATGTAGGATAACGTTATTGAAGCAGTTTGAAACAAACTCTTGTCACTTGTTTGGTAGCATGCTGCAGTACCAGCTGGGAACCCACATTCAGAAAGTTACATGGGATGCTAGATTTCACACTGAGTTTATTGAGGAAATAGCATACCTAGCATCTGGGGAAGAGTCCCCAGGGGAATGCGCAGCAGTGTCAGTAGAGTTGTGTCACTACTCTAATAAGTATAATTTCAATGAGAACTCTGGTAAAAGGCAATTTGGAAGCAAGAAGTTTTGCTGGTGAGCACTGAAAAGATTTTTAGAAGAGCAAAGATCACAGTTAAGATAAACATTTCAGACTGAAAACTGCCATTGTCCTGATGCAGTCCAAGCATTAAAAAAAAAAATGGTTAAACCATCACTATTGACTTATGTTAAGTCTTACAAGTTTGATTTCATGAAAACAGGATATCGCAGGTGCTGGGGAAGCAGTACTGCAGCCCTTCCAGCAACCTGGATGTGTGCTAACAAGCTGCACAAAACTCATGAGCGTTAAGCAAAAACATTCATAGTTGTTCAGCAAAAATAACATGCCGGTTACTTGAAATGAAGTCAAGTTCAGCTGAAATACATCTGTTACTTCTCTTGATATTCACTGTCAAGAAGAAGATGCCTAGGGGCACTAATCCATATCCAAGCTTGCTGTCCTATGCAAAGTTGGACTGGAATGCATCCAAAATGGCAAATTTTGTACTGTCCTTATTGACCAACAAACATGGCAAACTGGAGAATCTGTTATTTTCCCCAGTCCCTACTCACCTACTTCACTCAAGTATCAATTTGGTACTAGTACTTACTCTTGTTTAACTTTAAGCTTATACATAAATCCCAGTGATTGCAATTAATCTAGATGAATGTATTACTTACTTGTATTATGAAGAGGACTAAATGTCTCCAGATGAGATTTGAGCCCCTCTGTGTAGTGCTTTATGCAAATAGATCACAGATAACTAGCCGTACCGAAGTGATTGCAACCTCAGTAGACATTACAAAGAGGGAGGGAAACGCTCATGCAGGTGTAGCTCATAGCGCTGCTGCGAAGATTGTCAGCGCTTTCCATAATAGGACCAGTTGGTCCGGCTGACTTAAAACTTTAATCTGAATTCTTCTATAAGGGGCTGCCCCAGGCTGCTTACTGAATTATAATGGGGTTGGGGGGAAGAAAGAGTCACTTGGAAACCATTTCTGAAAAGCTGTTGGTGAACTCTGGGGTTTTTTTCTTTAAAAAAAAAAAAAAATCTTTTTTAAGAAACCATAGTGTTCCATGTTTGGGAATTTAGTGAGCAGCTAGTG
Organism: Limnodromus scolopaceus; assembly: GCA_028565335.1. Classification (NCBI taxonomy): domain Eukaryota; kingdom Metazoa; phylum Chordata; class Aves; order Charadriiformes; family Scolopacidae; genus Limnodromus; species Limnodromus scolopaceus. The sequence goes on along the minus strand of JAOXNO010000004.1, from coordinate 17,224,390 downwards.
TGCTTGAAAGCAAAAAATATTTGTTCCTAGCAATTAGTCCATACTGCAGAAAAATTTCATTTGCTGCTGGTTGCTAACAAAGGATATAGGTGGACCATTTAAACGAAATAGTAGAGGGAGTTTGGGTCCACAAGTGCAGACCAGCTCTTGAGATGACCCAAGTAAGTGATTTGGTTATACCTTCGCAGTGCAGACACGCAAAGGGGGATAATAACAGCTGCCTGGGCAGCCTGAACCATGGTATCTCTAATTAGTCCTTGACTTGCAACTTGAGTGTTGTTTTAATGCAAAGGAAGAACTGCTTGCGTGCATCTTTCAAAGCTGTGAAAACAGGCTTCAGGAGCACCACAGTCTTCCCAGGGATCATCAGAGGGCTGGGATCTTTAAGTGGTAGAGGACTGCATCATGACTCTAATTGGTAAATATTCATTTGTACGATTAATCTACTTTACAGGAAGACTTGACACTGTGCCTTTCGAATTTCGTGTTTGTTCTAATTTTGAATAGATTGTTAGGTGAGGATTAGTTGAATGCGAAGACATAAGTGAAGGGAAAGCATGTTGTTAATCTTTGTTTTATTAATAACAGATTTAAGGTAAAGCTGTTCAAGTGCAATGTTTTGCAGAGAAACCAAGCCAAAGCACCGAGGAGAGGATGAATGACAAAACAGATGAGGAATCACACAGATATTTTTAAAATTATTTTTATTGTAAACATCCGGTATTTTCTGTACTACCTCTAAGTAGCAAGGACACAGTAAGAGTCTTAAAGTGGCTTGAAGTGAAGAGTGAATTAGCAGCAGAGGAAATTAAAACTTTTCCTTAAAAGAAAGCTGTATGTAGCCTCAGCAAAGATTACAATTTAGAAGGAAATTACACAGCAAACTTGAAAGTAAAATGTATTAGATCTCCAAAATTAGTTATCAGAAGCTTCTAGAGAAGAAATATGAAATGACAGATAAGACACTTATGACACCTCATAATTAATAATTTGTAAGTTACTAGTGCAATGCCTGTGTCTTCTAATAATTGAGGATTTCAGGAACTTGATCCATCATCCTACTTTTAATTCAAGGAAAATTAAAGTTGGGGAAAAAAGACTGTACTGTTGGTATTGGCTACATGTTATCTTCCAGGAGACTAACTGATGTCATTTGCCATTTGTCATTGAAGGTATTCTTCCAGTTGTTAGGGTAAAAGAAATCACAACAAAAAAGATTATTACTACAGTAGACATAATTTATCCTCTTTTACAAAAAGTTTGAAAGAGAAGCCATTGGGACTGTTAGGGAAGCTAAAAGGACAGTCGTGTTGGAAATAGTTAAGTACTAGGAAATAGTCCAGTGGCCACTTATTTTCAGTTCACTGACAGTTCATGTTGCAGAAGCTGAAATATGGACCAGGGATTAATAGATTTTTCTGCAAGAGGATAGAAAAGTTAGGGGGTTTGGCTATGTAATTTGATTGATAAAACTAACTTGCATTCCATTAAATTAATCCAGCAAGATGGAGATCTAAACACAGTAATATTGTGAAACGAAAAAACTTTATCCTTCCCACAGATCACAGTTGTTCAATAATCTGCCTGCCTATGTATCCAATTATCCCAGGATTCTGTTATGATTCCAGAGCAAAAATCATTCAGCTTTATGACTAAGGAAAAGGCTCATTTTTTGTATTCTTAATTTTGACATAAGCTGTGTCTGCAGTGTTCACACTAGAATCGATGAGGACCTACTTAATATCTGTATTTAGACCGTGCTCATTAGTATTCAATATTATTGTCCGAGCTTGGTAATTTTTAAAACACTTAGATTTAAAATCAGGAGTGTAAGAAAGATTAATGGAAAACTGCACTTTTAATTGACTCAAGAAGTTCTAGAAGAAATAATAAATCTGCTTTGAAACGAAAATAGACCTAGCTGCAAACCTGCCTATTTTACCACTCCCGGAAGTGATTCATGTGAATTAGGACATGTGTAGGAGTCACTAGGCTTTCGTGAGGCTTTTCATGTTAAGGCGCATTTGCAGTGCTGTTGCAAAGAAGCTCTGGATAGGAGGGTCAGTCTTAATTCTTAAGTATGATGCTCCAGCTTTGTTTAATCTATAACTGAATAGAATAGAGTTTAGGGTGTTTGGGGGGGAGGGGTTTGGTTTTTTTGTTTTTGTGGAGTTGGTTTTTTCTTCTTTTTTTTCCTGCACACATTACAGCTTACCTTTAATTCACAGATTGTCCTAGGACTCCTGATACTCCAAATAGCGATCCTCGTTTTCCTACTAACAACAGATTGATGGCCTTAAAGAAGCAACTGGATATAGAACTGAAGGTAAAACAGGGAGCAGAAAATATGATACAGATGTACTCAAATGGCTCTTCAAAGGTAAGGCTTTGGAATACTTGAAGAACATTAAGTGATTGTAGATTTTCATATTGCTGTGGTGTGAATGTACAATGTATAAACAGTATGCAATTTTAGTGTTTTTAGTTTGGGGTGTATTTTTGCTAAGCAGTTAGGTCAAATCTGCTACAAATTACCACACCATTTTTTGTTGTGGTTTAATACCCACTCAAGTGATTGTTTTATCAATTTGTCCACATGCAGTTCAACCTAAATAACAAATCCGGCTTACTAAATTTAGTACATCTAGTAATCTTTGATTATGTGTGATTCAGTGAGCAGCAAAGCTTGCTATGACACTGACTCGTGTCTGATGCTTTTCCAAGCTCCGCTAAAAAAAATTAAAAATCCATTAGTTTAAAGTTGTAATGTGCACGATAATTACGCAGAAGGCAGCACTGCCAAGTATGCTTCTGATATGGTCATCTAGTTGTAGTTGGCAGTAAAAAGATTTGTACCAAATATTTATTTTAATAAAATGTGTATAGTAATCTGATAAGAATTATAATCTGCGTTAGTACACATGCACATACACTTTTTTTACAAGTGTGGTATTCTAGAGGTAGCATCTGATAGCATGAAACTGAAATTAAAAATAAAGCCACGCTTATTTCTAGATCTGAATTTTGAACACATGTTCGGTTGCACTTGTTCTCTTGATAGCACCAGAAGTTCTCTGGGGCGGGGAGGAGTGTTAGCTAACCTCTAAATGGGTTTGATTTATTTCCTAGTCCTAACTATGTAATAAAATTCATCATACACTAAGAATCTCTTAACTTAACAGAAAGACAAGACAAACCTTTTAAGTGAAAAAGGATTCACCTCTCCCCCACCCTCCCCCATATTATATGAGTATAAGGCGGTCTTAGTTCTAAATGAGAAAAAGCTGAGGGGGGAAATCTTCTTACCTGCCCTTTCACCCTTCATTAGTTAGTTATTATTTGTTCTTTCCATTTACTTTTACTAAATTTTGAGGAGCTGAATTTCCAAATTAAGGGGAAAGACAAGCATAGATCTAACAAATAGTATGCAGGAGCTTCGTTAGATGTTTCTGTCTCCAGACACAGAATAAACGGAAATGTTTTAAGATCTTAACTTACTGCCCCAACAGCTAACTAGGTCAGTAAACTTGCTAAAAAGAAGTGTTTGACTTGAAGAGTAGACACCTGTGAATTGCATTGCTACCCCTGATAACTAATATCAGCCAAAAAGTGTTGGAAAGGAACTTTGTATTTCTTGGTGAATTTCTGCATTAGACTGGTGGTGACGCAGATGACTTTGTGTCTACCTGCTGTTTGACTTTCTAATACCTCAAGGAAATTATAGTAAATGCGGCTCACTCCAAGAAAAATGAGTTTCGACTAGATGGACCATAGGTGCCATCAAGCTCATTCTGACCCAGCAACACTTCTGTTGAAACAGCTGGTACCAGATCTATCTGAAAGTGATCTGTAACCTACTAGCCTGGGGTGGAAGGAAGAAATATCTGGAGTGCACCTTGTGACTAAGGGCCTGGGAATGCTGTCCAGGCACCTCAGTCCTTCAGCTCCTGGAAAACCTGGAGTCTACATCCTCTGGGGCCATGTACTTAATGTCAGGTACACTTAAAAATAATAATCAGCTGACCCAAATGGATCAAAAGACAGACGTGAATTACATTCCTAATAAACCCTCAGCAAGTAACCTTATAGCAGCCTGAAAAAACTTCAATGAACACTCAGGCTATAGTATTAGACATTGTTAGCAGGCTTTGATCAGACTAGGTAGGAAGGATGAATTCTGGCTTGCTTTATGATTGAGGCATGTAATTAAAATTGATGGTTGAATCTTGCATTTGCAATTGGTAAATGCTTAAATCAGCCTCCCAGACTGGGTGTATATAGTAACTGGGCAGGGGAGAGCAAGCTGAAAAACACAGAAGCATTGCCAGCTGCTTCAACAGACAGGATGGAAATGGTGGGTATTCATTCTCTCATGTTCGTAATACTCAGAAGTGTGTTAATTTGGCAGGTTTAAACTGTAGGCTTGAGCATTGTGATTAAGTTTTAAGAAGCAGAGCTTAAAACAACTCGCATGTCTGGATGAGGTGAGCAAAAGGGGCAGAAAATTCCCAGTTTGAATTCAGCCCCAGTAATCCAGTAGTTCTTTAAAAAGTAGTTGCAAGACCCTCTTTAAAACATTAAACTCTTTTGTGACCTTTATTCAAGTGTACTATGTGATATAATTTTGAATTTGATGTATTATTTTCAGACCCATCTTTAATGGAGGGAGGTTATAATTTGTTTATGAAAAATGAAAAAGCAGTCTGTTAATAGTAATAAACCCATCATCTCGTGAAAAGGTTTTCTCTTTGTACTTTCTCTGCTTGCTTCAGTAACATTCAGCTCAACCTATTCAGACTTAAATGTTTGTAAGATATTGATCGTCTTTCCTTGGACTTGTGTGGATTCTCCGAGATCCCACGACAGCTTTGCAGATCAGTTTTGCAGACACTGCCAGCTCTTCTATACTCAGGAGATGCCTTGAAATATTTTGTATTCAGCCTCCAACACTAAAAGAGCTGCTGAGTATAACACATCCATTTTGATTCTAAAGATGGGATTTTCTGTCTCTTGAAAACATGATATCTCTATAATCCTGAATTACTGCCATTTTACACATTGAAGGGCTGATGTTGCCCCTGAGCAAGCAAATCCCTTGCAGTAAGAGGATATGAGGAACAATCAAGAGCAGCAAGATCAAAAAGAAGATAAACGGGAAGATACAGACACAGAAACACTTACAGCATATTTATACATCGGAATGATGCATGGATAAGGTTTAATACAGGATTCCAGAGTTGCTTGTAATCTGTTACTTAGAATCTATATTCTGCTGTAGAGAGGGGTTATTTCAAAAATTGACATTTATATTTGAGAAGACATTCATTTAGGAAATTCAGTGTACTCATTAAATAATTGGATAGCTAAAGTGGAATCTTAAAATATGAAAACTAGTATCTCTCTGATTAATACTAGAACTTAAAACCAAGAGTTCTGAGACCATGGTATGCAGAGTGGGCACAATTTCTCCCCATGCAACCAAAGCCTTTTCATGTGTATATCTTGGTGCATGTACCCTGTAGAACATAGGGTGGCATTAAATTATCTGTGTCATACATTAGGTGCAAGGTCATAGCGGAGCTCTAGGAAGGTAAATTTCTCTCTTCTCAGCCTATTGATTTTTCTCACAATATACTTCATGATGCCAGTAGTTCTAGCTCTGGGTATCTGTGCTACACTGCAGTTCTTTGTCTTGGTTGTGGTAAGGAGGAGAATTGAATTTCTTTAACTTCTTAAATAATTGATAACTTCATTATAAAATTAAAAATATAAGTATAAACCATATCCACGGGAAAGTAAGTTATTAATGAGGTTATAGAGTGGCTACGAAATGAGTTAACCAAAATACCCTTTGGGCTATAACAAGTGTGATACTTGTCTGTGCTGACTACTGTTAATTACTGTGATGGATTGGCACTGCACAGACAGGACAAATAGACGGCCTTAAATTTTCTCATACTCCTTTTTTTTTTTTTTTCTTACTGCAAGTTGAATCACTTTTAAGTTACCTGGTAATTCCCAGAACATTTAGAGAGAGCCATGCAGCAGCCATAGAAGCACATGCACAGTTCCACATCTGAGAACCATTTGATAATCCATTTTAAGTCAGATCTCCAGTAGCTGGAGCACAAAAAATGGTATAACTGAGAATCGTGTGGGTGGATGGCTGCTCTTCTGACAATGAAATGGTATTATCAGTTAATTTTAATGTTCATCTTCAGAAATGCCCTCTTGTAAACTGCTTCTTGTGTTACTGCTTTTGAAAACAGAAATTGATTAGCTGAGTTCATTTAGGTGAAAAGTACTGTGCTTTTAAGTTGCTGATGAAATAACTAATGAAGTAACCCTCCTATATTATTTATTTATTAATGCGAAAAAAAAATCTTCAGCTTTGATTTGTTCTGAAAATCATAATGCAGACTTATTTATAATGTCCTATGTAGGATAACTTCATATTTCTAATTTCAAGATTGAAAATCAGCTCAAGTGAACTGGTACAATGATTTTTACATGGATTTAGTCTAGCAAATTAGTCTATTAGAAGAGTTCTCATCATACGGTAAATTTGAGTCATTCTACCTAGGATGGAGGTATTTTGCTCTTAATGTCTTGTCCTTTCTTTAGTATCAGCTTACAAAGTATTAATCTACACATGCAATGTTTCTAGATCACGCCGCCTTTATTCAGCTTTAAACAGATACAGTTTCCATGAGAGTGGCTTGTACTCTTTAATCATCCAGAATATGTCTCTGTCCTAACTTAATTTCCACTAATAGCCTAATGTGGTTAGTTGAATTGGTCTGCTATACCGAAGGAACTACATATAGCTCTTGTTCCTAAAGCATGTAGGTTTTGAAGCTTTCGATGTGTTTTGTTCTATGAAGAGTTTACAATTTTAACTTTTTTGTTTGTTTTAATAGGATCGAAAACTTCTTGCCACGGCTCAGCAGATGCTCCAGGACAGCAAGACAAAAATAGAAGTTATAAGGATGCAGATTCTTCAGGCAGTCCAGACCAATGAACTGGCTTTTGATAATGGTGATGGAATAGAAAGAAAATATGAATCACTAACGTCAGAATGCATGTAGATATGTACCCATATGCACACAGACTTATAAATTTCTAGTAGGAACATTAGACAACACTTGCATGAACCGAAAATAATCAAAGTCTAAGCGTAGCATTGTGTGTGTTAGGATGCCAGACACATCTGATGTGAAGCAAATTACCTTAAGCATAATGAAAAGAAATACAGTCTCTCTTCATAATCCTTTTTATACCTTATGCAGTCCATTTTTGCTTCGTGGTCATCATTTTCACTTCATGCATGCTCTCTTTTGCCTTGACAATAACTAGTAATTTTGATTAAAGCATATAATCTTTTCACTATTCTTAAAAAAAAAAAAATAATCTGATGCATGCACAAAGCCTGCTTGTCATAGTTAAATAGATTGACCTTGTTATTACTAATGGGAGCACAGATGGAGGCAAATTTTTGCGATCTGTATGGGTATTTAGACTAGATTGAGTAGGAAACAACTATTTTAAAAACAAAACAACAAACAAAATCAGTGTTTTTTAAACAACCTGGCTTGAAACACTCATGCTGCATTTCAGAAGTAGTTTTAAACTTGCATTTCTTTGGAGATGTTTTAATTAAAAAAAAAAAAAAAAAAACAAAAAAAAAACCCTGAGCTGTAATAGCGTGAGTGTACTGTAAAATTGTGGGCATATTGGTACATCTCTAAATCTTGAGCTTTATCCATATGCATTTCTGAGCATTGAAGTTGTGTGACGATGCTTGTAATAAGGGCCTGGATATATTATAGATAATGAAAAACTTGGGGTCGGGGGTGTTTTGGTTTTGAGGGGGTGGTTTTGTTTGTTTTTACACTTATGATACTTCTAGCTTTTTTTGGTCTTAACAATCTATCTTAGCACATGGATTATGTGTGGCATTTTTTCAAAAGAAAAAGGAATTCAAGCTAGAAGGGGCTTTCAAATGCATTTTTGTGTTCCTATTGCTCTTGGAGCCTTAAACAGAAAGGACTGTATCCAGGAAACTTTCTGTTTAGGAAATCTAAACGCTGTAAGAAGTGGACATTTGAATAGTTAACCCAAACCATTTGGGGAAAGCACTGTGTGGGATCTCTTACATTCTGTGCTGGCAAAAGGCAGATTCCCTGGGATTTCCTGTGAAGCAGGAGTATTATCAGAAACAGGTCAGGGATCTACTTTGCTATAGGGTAGTTTGCTGCATTTCTGAACCACGCTCTGAGGATTTATCTTTCAGTCTTAAAACCTCCTTCTTGTCAGCTGAATGATCTTGGGAAAATTTGGTTTTTGTCCCTTAACTCCCCCTGAAGACATGTTCTTTTTCTTGCATCCTCTAGCAATTATAGCTCTTCAAGGTGTAGGACCTGTTTATTGGACTGATCAATTATTTCTTCTTTCAAATGCAGATGCTTAAAATGTCATTGTTGCTTTTATGACAAACTTCAAGCTTCTCTCGCTCCTTTTTTTTTTTCCCCCCTCTTCTTTTTTCTGTTTATATGGGAGAGGTGTTAATGTTAAAGAAATTAAAAATGAGCATGGTCTTCAATGAAGATTGTTTATCTCTCTTTGCAGCAAAACCTGTGATAAGCCCTCTTGAACTCCGAATGGAAGAATTACGGCATCATTTTAGGATAGAGTATGCTGTAGCAGAAGGTGCAAAAAATGTGATGAAATTACTTGGATCTGGAAAAGTTACCGACAGAAAGGCACTTTCAGAAGTAATTTACACCATTACAATTTCTGATACTTTATTTTAAATGTTCTTTCAAGGAAAAAAGAATTTAAATACTTCCTTCTTTTTTTTTTTTTTTTTTTTAATTGTAAAAAGGCACAAGCAAGATTTAATGAATCAAGCCAGAAGTTGGACCTCTTGAAGTATTCACTGGAACAGAGATTGAATGAACTTCCTAAAAACCATCCCAAAAGCAGTATTATTATAGAGGAACTTTCATTGGTCTCTTCACCCACATTAAGTCCTCGTCAAAGTGTAATATCTACACAAAACCAATATAGTACACTGTCCAAACCAGCAGCTTTAACAGGTAGGATTTATTGAGCTTTTTTTTATTACTTTGTTAGATGGTTTAAAACAAGTCTTTAATGCCAATTTTATTTCTTTCTGGACGTATTTCATAAATGCTTTTGCCTAGGAAAACAATGATAATTTCCAAGTGTCTATGCACCAAAAAATGCAAATAAGTTTCTTGGATTTGTCTACCTTTTTTGTAATCCTGTTGAAAAAGTGAAGTTCTGGTCTTAAGTTATGGAATGATACTACCTATCACCTGTCATCTTTAGATTATCAAGCGCCTGAAAAGGTGGGCAAGTATCATTATCCCCATTTTACAGATGGGGAAACTGAGGTGCAGGAGGGTTAAGTGACTTGACCTGGTCATACAACAAGTCAGTGGCAGAGCTGGAGACAGGCACCCAGCTTTTCTCATAGTCCCTATTTTACCCACTGGACCACACTGGCTTCCTCGAAGGTGAGATTTGTGCTACAAAAACGTGTGGTATATTTCTAAACCAAAGAGGGAGATCCTAACAAACACGCATGGAACTATTGAAGCCTCTGGTTTTTGATGTGAATTGTTTTCCTTGTGATTAAACATGGAGAATTTTTTTAAATTATTTTTTTTTTATAGACTTAGCCTACTGTGAGGGAACATTCAGATATAAATGTAAGATATATATGTAGATATAAATATAAGAGCTTCTCATAGTTTGGGTTGACCTGGAATTGTCCTTCGTTGGAAGTTAACTGTTTAAAGAGCTTTAACAAAGCTTTTAAACATATTCCCTCCAATGTTCTTAAGAAAATCAAATACTTTTGACTACTTGGGGTATGTTGCTTTACTAAATTGATTTAATAAGAATTACTAGTACACATTGTTTTGGGTTTTTGGTTTGATTCCTAGAAGATTTTACATGTAACTGTTAAATCAACTATAACAGAGTGAGTTTATTACAAAAACTTACTGTAATTCAAATGTTAATCTAGTTATAGATGTATAACTAAAACCAGAATTTTGTTTTGAAGTACTGCGGGGCTGTATTTTAAAACAAAAAGAGGAACTCTTCTGCTGAGCTGCAAGAATAATAAAATGGAGTGAGTCTACTTGTCTTCCATTTTGGTTCAGTTAAGAAAAGTAGCAAAGGGTAAAAAGTATCAGGACCTCAGCCAAGAGCCCTTGTGAAGCTGCAGAGCGGTGAGGGGGCCTTTTTTTCATCATATGGAACCTCAAATGCTCAGCAGCCATGGGCAGGAAGTATCATTCCTTGGTTTTAAAACAGCTTTTTTTTATTATTCTTTTCCTGTAATACATAGTCATGGGTCAGATACATTATAGTGACAAATAATTCCTCTTTAAATGTGTTTTACTGGTACATATGAACAGTTCTTAATAGGAATTATCAAAACAGAGCTACACGCTTGTGAAGTTCTTAATAGTTTCACTTTCGTATTAGCGACACAAAGAGCTGTTGTATTGAACTGGGTTTAGATGAACGGTGTCTTTGTGTTTTGCTTCTGACACTTTGTGAAAAATAGATCAGTGCTACTGTCATACTTCTTAAAGTGCCTCAACAGAACTTTCTGATCTGCATCCAGACCTGCATATACAAGATTATAGCCTTTCTGCTTATTAATTTTTTTATTATTGTTTCATTTTTTGTCCTAAACAGAGTTTGGAAGTGAAGTATTCTTTTACCTTTTAACCTATTTTGGGAGCCAATAGCATCCCTTCATCTTCATAGCCCAATGCTTAGCTGTCACTTACAGCTGTTAATTCCCTACAGGATGGGATTTCTTCTTAGACTGGTTTCTCAGTGTCTGTTCTGTGGGCTGTAATGTTGCCAGACCATTTTTAGGTCAAGTCTGACTGTTACAAAAGAGTACTTTTAAGTTTCACAGTTAAGTACCTTTGCTGTCAAAAGAACATTGCATTCAGGAGCTGCATTTCTAGCTGACGGCACGATTATGAACTGGCTGACTTTACCACTTCTAATAGTTAATTTTATTAGTGTTAGTGGTGTCACAGTTTTACAGATGCTATCTTGTACAGGATGAGGTAAGCCTACCGTTCTGGTAACCAGCTGTGGTATTCAGATGTTTCTGTGCTGCTGGAGGAAACTCTTAAGTTAGAACAGCAGCCTCTGTACCTCATTGGTTAAAGATACAGAAGACTTTAAAGAGTAGCTTCTTGTCTCAGCTTCCATAAATCCAAATTCAGTCAAGTTGGAACAATTCAATAATTTTAACTAACTCAATTTTGACTTCAGCATACAGTCAGCCAATGTATCTTTCTGACTGTATCTTAAACAAATTTGTACTCTCAGTAGTCAATGTCTTCATTTTAATTACCAAAGCAATCAATCCAATATTAATTGGTTATATAAAACTCATTAAAAATTTTATATTGCCCCATCAGCAAGATCCATCACTTTCATAAGAAACTTAAGATTGTCATCTTAAAAAATTACATTGCTTACATCTTGAACCCAAGTCAGTTAGGTTCTTAAGTGAAGAAAACAAAGATACTTCTGAGACCGAACAAAAACTTAGTGTTATTTGGGTGAACTGTTACTCCTTTTAGAAGCTTGAGTCACACATATTTGACTTTTATGCTTATTTTCAGTATATTTGTCTGTCTTTGATCTGTCTCTTGATTCCATCTGAAACTTCTGTTATACCTTGCGGAGGGTCAGAATGTAAGCTATTGCCATAAATCAGTCATTAGTAATTCACTTTGTTTATTTAAGAACAGAAATCTTTGATAAAAGATTGTCTGTCTCGTTCTAGGTACCCTGGAAGTTAGGCTAATGGGCTGCCAAGATATTTTGGAAAATGTCCCTGGTCGATCAAAAGCCACATCGATTACGCTACCCGGTTGGAGTCCAAATGAAGCCAGACCGTCTTTTATGAGCAGAACCAGTAAAAGTAAAAGTGGGAGTAGCAGAAACCTTCTGAAGACTGATGACTTGTCCAGTTCAGTATACTTCTCTTCTTTTTATGCATATCTTTTATTTACACTTTAATGTGCATGCCATGTTCTGTAACTTAAAATACTACATTGATTTTAAACTTTAATCTGTTTCTTCATATGTCAAGTTGTTAAAAGAAAGAAAGAAAAAAAAAAAACCAACAGTGCCATGCTATTACGCCCGTAAGAACCAATTAAACATGAGATTACATTTTCAAGGGAAACTTACTGAAGATTTTTTTGTTTCTGGAAAATCCTCTTAAAGATTTAAGCTGAGTTTGTGTACTTTACTTACAGATGAAGTCTGTGCTGTACTGAAGCTGGATAACACTGTGGTTGGTCAAACTAGCTGGAAACCTATTTCCAATCAGTCTTGGGATCAGAAATTTACACTGGAACTAGACAGGGTAAAAATGTGGTCTTCCTTCATTGACAGCTATAATCGATTCTGTAGATTAATTTCATGTTGCCTTTTTTTTTGTTGTTGTTGTTGTTGTTGTAATTACATTGAAATTTCATATGTGCAAGTATTCCCATCCTTAACAGAACAGCTCCCTGGGGTTAAGATGTTATGCTTGGCTGGCATTCTAGAAATTTTACCTTTTCTGGCCTACAAACGGACATATTTTTATCCAAGATCTAACATTTAACAGCTATTTAGCCTGCGATAGATGGTGCTTAAATTTTTATCAGGATCATCAACTTCTCATTATTTGTCCATGCATCCTAATATCAGATGCGGTTTGGGTATTTTGGTAAAGCTACGTCATAGCATTTTTACAGTGCTTCTGTAAAAGTGTTCTCATGTGAAGCTAATGAGCTAGTGAAGCTTCAGCAATAATAAATAAAATTGCTAATAGTTATTTCATACAACTTTAAATATTACTTGGAGGATGCAAGTATCTGAAATGGTGTCACCATTACTTGGTGTTTCTTTCCTCACAACTTTTGAAGAGAATTTCTCTTTCATCAAGTATTTGTGTTCTAGATACCTGATAGTCATAGTATTTTAAGGTATAAGGATTACTTTTTCCCCCATCAGTGTTTAAAATAGACTGGAAACTAAACTATATTTTAGGAGCCTAAATGTCATCTCCAGTATATATTTAAAACAAATGAAAGGGAAAAAAAAGCCACCTTCCTGTTTTTGCTCTCCCCCCACTTCACCCCACCCTTCTGAGCCCCAAACCAGATTCCTTCCATCTAGGAAGGAAGTAGTTTTAGACCTGCAGGTTGAGAAATTCAGGTTCCGGTTAGGAGTAGTGCAGAACTAAGCTAGCAGCTGTGGAGTCCTGAGTAAGAGTGGGACTAGTCAAAGTTTAGTAGCTGCTCCTACCAGTCTCCTCTTTTCTTCATGGTTTGTAACAAGCTTTTGTAACAAGCATGTAAGACACCCCAAGAATATACCAGTCCCGCTGGCAAGATGCAGCAGTAGTTCTTGTTAGTTTGAAGTTGGTTAGAAGAAGACAAAACTGTATGTCTTTCTAGAGATGCTGCATATAGACATGCATCATGATGTGTATACAGGTTGTAAAATGTCACTATGCAGCCATGAAATGCAATTGATACTTGTAAATAACACAGAAAACTGGTAAAGCTGAGTTTTCTAAACATGAGTAAAAATTTACACTGTTGTTAGACTGACTTAAAAAGTCTGTTTATGACTCTCTCCTGCTCTTGGGGGAACTTTACACTTACTCTTTTATTTGGACGCTGGTGATCCCACCTGAACTGAAGTTAAATGCTACAGTTGCCCTCGTCAGAGCTTGCTCAGTGTGGCTCGTTAGCCCTGGCTCTCTTTTAAAGTAACAGCTCTACATCTTGATCCCTGAGTTGCAAGATCTTACAATTGTGCAGAGGTTAACTCTTGCAGAACAATTACTAATAAGTAACTTCCTCTGTATTTGTTTCCTGCCATAGTCACGTGAATTAGAAATCTCTGTTTATTGGCGTGACTGGAGATCTCTGTGTGCTGTAAAGTTTCTGAGGTTGGAAGATTTCCTGGATAACCAACGGCATGGCATGTGTCTGTATCTTGAACCCCAGGGCACTCTGTTTGCAGAGGTAAGAATGTTTCTTTGAAACACTTGAGTATACTTGCAAGTATTATATTGCAGAATAGTTTAAGAAGTTTTTCTTAAACTTTTAAGAATGCATTTTGTTCTGAAATTTTAATTATAACATACAATATTTGAACTGCAGGTTACGTTTTTCAATCCAGTTATTGAAAGAAGACCAAAACTCCAGAGGCAGAAGAAAATTTTTTCAAAGCAGCAAGGTGATTGTTTAATATAAACGTGCAAAGCTTAAAAATTGTACAGATCTGTTATATTTTTTTATACAGACACCTGATATTAGTCTGTGAATAAAGCTGTTGATAATGAAGGTTTTGGCATTTTATTTAGAAATGTTTTATTATGCATTAGCATTTAATAGTGAATAATTAGGAATTGCTAAGGAATATGACACATTCAGTTTATTCTTCATAAACTATAAACTGATTATTATGATTTTTTTTTAATTATAGCTTTTGATAATAAGTAAGGAAATTACTTACGCTCTGTTTTCTTTTTTCACAATATCCACAGGCAAAACATTTCTCAGAGCTCCTCAAATGAATATTAATATTGCCACTTGGGGAAGGCTGGTAAGAAGAGCTATTCCTACAGTAAATCACTCTGGCACGTTCAGCCCTCAAGCAGCAGGGCCTGCTACCGGGCCAGTGGTTGATGCACACATTCCTGAGCTAACACTGCCAGCCAGGTAGGACATATCTACAATTTTTAAGTACTTTTAAGATGGTTACACACTAATGTACGTAATGTGTGTCAAATTTGTTTATATTGCAAGACTGCAGACCTCTGTGTTTTAATTTTGGACATTTTATAGACAGATGTACACAGACAAGATTTGTTTTAGCAGAAATGTATGTAACATGCCGTTTTAGTTTGCTTTTCATGCTACTAAAACAGTATCTGTTATACACTGAGGAGTCATTTTTTTTCTCTTGCCAGTGACTCTCCTGTAGCCAAATTGGACTTTGAACTTGAGCCTGAACCTCCACCTGCTCCACCCCGTGCATCTTCTCTTGGGGAAATATGTGAATCTTCCTCTGAGATAAAGGCTTCTGATGTGCCATCTCAGGCAAGCAACTTTAAGAATTTCGGGCTATAAAGTTTAACAAGGTTCTTCTTTTGGCATCTTTATGATGGATTTCTTCCCTTACATTTCAGCATATGCTCCCTTAACTTACACGTACAGAACTGTCTCAACAGAATGCTCTGATTACTCTTGATGCCAAACTGTTTCCACGGCTGGTGTGTGTTTAACTCTCTGTGTCATTGGTTGAGCCTCAGGAGGAAAAAAAAAAAAACACAACCAACAATAGCCCAAAATCATTAGAGTATTCAGGAAAAACTTGTTTTACTTACAAAGAACAGACTGACTGGAGCAATAGATTTCATCAGTCTGTTAAAATCTTGCTTATCTGTGTCATCTTAAAGTATACCATTTTAGCTTAGATAATTCTTGTGTAAAGAATTTCACATGCTTATAGTAAAGTTTCTGCATTCATTTGCCCTCACAATCAGTATTTTCAGACTTCTTTTTCTTCACAGGATGAAGTATCAAATTTTGATTTTGAAAATGGCAGAAACAGTATTGTCCCAAAACTCCAGCCTGAAATAATCTGTGAGCCTGATGCCCCCCATTCAGACATAAAATACACCAACACCCGAGAGCCTGAAGATAGAAGGTAAAATACATGGTTTTGCTATTGATCTGAATAATATCTCTTAAAATTAATAAAGTAGAAGATTTTTGACTGTTTTCTATATTTATATAGATCACAACAAAGATTTCATTTCAGTCTGAAGGATTTCAGATGTTGTGCTGTGCTGGGCCGAGGACATTTTGGAAAGGTACGTGTCAAAAGGCTATATCAAATGTCAAGGCTATATCAAAAACTAGATATAGCTCTTAAATTAATCACTTATCTTCTGTTTTAGGTGCTTTTGGCAGAATACAAAAACACAAATGAGATGTTTGCTATTAAAGCCTTAAAGAAAGGAGATATTGTCGCTCGTGATGAAGTAGACAGGTCAGTTTCTAAAATATAACACATGGATTCCATAAATCATTTGTGTTTCCCTTCGGCGTGCAGCACGATTGTAAGCTCTGTTGAACAATAGTTAAATTCAGTGAAAGAGCAAAACAAGTTGCCGTCCCTGTGCTGAGTTGGCTGCTGCAGGCGCGTAGCCCTTCTTCTGGGGCATGGAGGGAACAGTTGCAGCCCAGGAGCTCTGGTTCCTTGAGTGCCCCTCTTGCCATGCCTGGGCTACAGCTCTGGCTTAAATCTGGTCCCGTTTTCATTTAGGTTCTCTTGCAAGTATTTATTTTAATTGCTTGTTGTACAGACTTCCATCACATTTCAGGAGGACAGTGACTACGTTTTCTTTACTGGCAGAAACACCTATGATGGTATTTCTCAACCTGTAACATACTGTCATGCTTTGTCCATCGTATTTTCCCTTAAGTCCTGTGTATACTCCACTATTGTGGTTTTCAAACCTTTTTGGCCTAAAACTCAGATATTTTCTTTCCTTGGAAGAGAAGTGACAGTGACAAAGCTGGCTATTTTTAGTGCAAGAAGGTGCTTTTACAATTGTTTAATAGTGACTATATTCATTTGACTTGCAGGAAGAAAGGTAACTATTAAGAATAAGATAGCAATTAATCAATTGGCTTAAGTAGAAATAATCTGGAATTACTATAGATAGATGTTGATAATATTGTTTTTCCACTTTATGTATTGTATACAATTAAAATAAAAATGGATTGAAGCTAATGTCACATGATATTGATGCATACATAATGGCAAGTCTGAGTATTTGGAAGGAAAATTGGCAGGATCCCATTTTCCTGGACTGCTAGGTTTCCTTTTTCATTTGTGAAAGCTAAATGCAGCTTCGTGGAAATCCTGGCATCAACTTAAAATGTGCGCAAATACTAAAAGCTCTCTCTTGAAACAAAAAATGTTCTTATCCTGAAGAATAGAGGAAAAAAACCATAAGGTGTGAATTACCAATAGTTTGAGAGTTGAAAAATTGTGGCTCAGGCAGGATTCAGCTTTAAATTTTTACTAATTTTCTGTTTGCAGCTTGATGTGTGAAAAGCGGATATTTGAAACTGTGAATAGCGTAAGACATCCCTTCTTGGTGAACCTTTTTGCTTGTTTCCAAACCAAAGATCACGTCTGCTTTGTAATGGAATACGCTGCTGGTGGGGATCTGATGATGCACATTCATACTGATGTCTTCTCTGAACCAAGAGCAGTGTGAGTACCCTCCCCTTCTCGGGGCATTGAGCGAAGGGCGTTTTGTTCAGTGAACAGGAACTAAGATCTTTATCACCACATGCCTCTGCATTGTGTCATTTCAGTAAATACTGTTTAAGTTTCTTAAAGGTTCGGAGATTCTAACTCATTTTGTTAGAAAAAGACACACGCAGGTTTTGTGTGCCTGAAGCCACATTGAATTATAAAGTTATAAACAAATATTTAATTTTTATCACAATTTTTTTTTAAAGATTACACAACAAATCTAAATGAAAAGTTACAATAGCAGACAAGGACAAAAAGGGAAAGAATAAGCCAAATTAGAAATCCTTCAATGCTGTGGCAGTGGACACAACAGAAAAATTATCCTCAAGGCCGAGGAAACGTGCTACAGCTTGAAAGATGCCATTTGAAGCATTTTTGCCATCTGGTTTTAAAACTCATCTGTACTTGAAAAAACAATCTGTAATCTTCGGAGGGCGGTTCATAAAACAGATCGACAATAATGGGCTTCACATACTAAAAAGCACAACTAAAATCCACTCAAATTTTAACTTGAACTTTTTCAACAGATTCTACGCTGCATGTGTGGTTCTTGGGCTTCAGTATTTACATGAACACAAAATAGTATATAGGTAAGTGGTCACTGACCCATTTCCAGCAGATGCATTTCCACTATTCTGACTAGCAGCGAGGACGTAGCAGTGATGCAATTTTGTTTTCAAATGTTCATTTAGAGATTTGAAGTTGGATAACTTACTGCTGGACACAGAAGGCTTCGTGAAAATTGCTGACTTTGGTCTTTGCAAAGAAGGTAACGGGCCTTAAATTTTCCTTTTAGGGAAATTCCATAGTTTGTCTTACTCTTGACTGTTCCTTGAGAGTTTTGGGCTGCCAAATGTGTGTAGCATAGACTAACCTTGTATCATTTAAAGGAAAAAACAGATCTCTGTACAAATGTGGAGATAGGAGGAAGTTCCTTAGCGGGGAATTATCAGTAGCGTCTGAGCACATTTTTTACTTATTTTTTTCTCGTTGTGAACGTCACCTATTCTGATTCTTACACATCATAGCTCTGCTTATTAATAAGGCATCCTGCTGCATTTTACAAGTCAGCAGAAAAACCACGAGGTGTTTTTCCTCGTTCTAAATGTGTTGACACTGTACAATGAAATGAAGTACCATTATAATCCATACCTCACTCTTACTTTTTTAGAAATTCATTATCTTTTTTTTTAATCTTTGAAATAGTCACAACTATAGCTAAAATCAAGACATTTATCCCAAAAGGGAAGCCTAGATGCTAGAAAGTTACTTTTTAGTGTCCTGCTACTGGCAAATACCTTTCAAATAAAACATAAAATAGAGGTAGCAACTGAAATCGCAGTGCCTTTCTCAGACCTCATTGTGGTGAAGATCCGGAAAGGTCCGTTTCCTTCTCCCATTTGTATAGCCTCCAGATCTTTTCATTTTAGGTAGCCTTAGAGGGAATTTAGTAAATTTGGTAGGTGTTCAAACATTAGGGCTGCCTTGAATATCTTAGGGCAAATCCTGTGACTTCAGCTCGAAACAAGTTCCCTAAATGACGAAAGGAAATGAGGAGAAGGAAAGCTCTTTGGTTTGCCAACTACTACAGTAAATGGTTTTCTTAAGCTTTCTGCAGCACCTCCACTTGTCGTATCACTGCAGTCCCAGACTGTGCCCCTCTTGCAGATATACAGGGCTTATTTTGCTCAAATTTATTTCATGACACTTTGTGTTTTACTTAATTATATATAGTTTTTCCGCTGCAGAAGCATCCATAGTAGGCATGTTTGACCCACGAACCACATTTTCTTCTATTAGCCAGTAGAAATTTAGCATGATTGTTTGTATCTTTCCCAGCAAAGATAACTGGGTGACAAAGGTGTAACTGGAAGGTTTATTTGGCTCATTGCATGTAATCAGTAAACTTACACTGAAGTGAACATGGAACAAGGGTGTGGGAGGGAGGAGTGGGAGAATATTTGACCTCATTGGCCTGGAACTACAGGATGGGCTGAAGTTGCTCTAGAGGGAGGTTTACTTGCTGGAGGAGTAGGTTGTAGAGTGGCAGAAAATACCACTTGCTTTTCATTAACTGTAACTTTTCAGGAATGGGATTTGGAGACAGAACAAGCACATTTTGTGGCACACCAGAATTTCTTGCTCCAGAGGTGCTGACAGAAACCTCCTATACAAGAGCTGTAGACTGGTGGGGTCTTGGTGTACTTATCTATGAGATGCTAGTGGGTGAGGTAAGTTCTAGTAAGACACAATGGAGTCATAAAACTAATATATGTTTAAAAGGTTACAAAATTCATTATACCAGCTTGTCAACATCTAATGTGCCCTCTCACAGTTGTATCAATACTTATATATACAGTATGTATAGATATACCTGGTTTTACAGGGAGAGCATCTTAATGTGTTTAATCAAGAAAAAGAAGTGTTAAATACTGAGCAGCTACTTGCCTGATACCAGCTGCTGTAAGGCTGTAGAAGCTGGTCATGAGTCAGGTCACGAGGTTGCGTTACCAGCAATTCTGGAAGTGAATAAGCTGTAGCTGGTTCAAGACTTAACCTCAAGATTTTTGCTTTATTTTGTTTTTAATTACATCATTATGCCTTAAATCAAATTACAGTAATGACACATTAATATCAGTGTCTCTAAGCAAGAGCACAGCACATCTGGTTTTGGGGAGCTCAGTTTCCAGCACGCATCTGTTACCGTCGAATTGGGATGCGTACAGCTACAGCAGTCTTCTGCTTTCACACGCTTCTGCGGAGAAAATAAACTCTTTAACTCCTGTAACTTGAATGGAAGTGAACTTTAATGCATAAAACTGGATCGTAGTGAAAGATTATACTGAACACAATGCTGTTACCATTTGAATTACACATGCACCAAAATAGGCTGCCCCAGTTCCATGTAAATGAGCTGGTATAAATAAATTACTATTGAATAATTATTTACTGTTGCATGTATTGCTTTACCTTCTGGTCCATTGTGTTCTAGTATCTCCCAGGTGCACAGTGATGGCTTACATGCTAAAAACTGGAAAAATCTAGATTTGCTCATCATTTTGATCTTTCTTTTTCAAAAAAGATGGTCATTCAACTTTCTTTCACTTCCTTTCAGGTAAAAAAAAAGACAAAAAGCTTGTAGGTCTCACTGACATCTGTCAGGCCATTTTAAAACGTTTGAAAACCCTTGAGCTGTAACCTACTAAAGATATTACAAAAACAAATTAGTCTTGACCACATTACCTGTGAGTGGCACCTGTCCCAAAGGCAACCTGATGCATACTTTCCACATTCCCTGTATATCTTTGGTCAGAGTTCAAAGAAGGTCCCAGTTTTAGGTATTTCTACCTCTAAAAACACATTTTTAAAGCATAATCCTTCAGTAAAAACTAAGGGATAATACCAACTTGCCTTACTTTTCTCTCTTCCTTACAGAAAACTACCATATCTGTTTCTGGGAAAAGGAAGACTTGATTTCAGGGTGTCCAATTCCAAACTGTCAATTGAATATACGTTATTTTCAATTGTAAGGGATTTTAAGCCTGTTTAATAGTATATTTTTATTACTTTTATTATAGTCTCCCTTCCCTGGAGATGATGAAGAAGAGGTGTTTGACAGTATTGTAAATGATGAAGTCAGATACCCACGATTCCTGTCTACAGAAGCCATCTCTATAATGAGACGGGTAAGAACATCTTACAGTATTCCCCTCGTCACATTTCCTCTCCAACGTTAAGGAAATCTATTACTTTTGTGGGGAACAAAATACTTTAAGACCCTTTGCTTGGTTAGTTTTTTCTACAATTAAATCTCAGACTTGGTTCATTTATGCTGTGCCACGCTGCCTGGCACCGTAACTGGAAGTTGTCGGTGCCGTTCCACTTCATTCAGGAGCAAGTTTTTCCTTTTTGAAAATATAAAACACTAGAGACTCTATTTTCTCCCTGAACTAAGTTTCCAAGTCGTATCTAACCAGAGAAGTTCAGCTTTTATTTCCTAGCAGAACACTGCTGCATTGATCTGTTTGGTAGATTAACATTGTCACATGAATATTTTAATTCAAAGACTTTTAAATCTTTTTGGTTTCATTCCAACTGGGGCAGGGAACACTGTACACATGGCATCTCCAGTCCCCTTCCTGGCAAAGAACAGCTGATTTTTGTTTATGATTGTTATTAGTGCTGTTCCTTAGTGTAACGTCTCTGAAGAAGATGCTTGAAGCTGTCTTAGCTTGAAGCTCACGACAGAAAGGCATCTGCTGGAGGGGATTCAAAGCCTCGGGAGCAGCCTCTCCACTTAAATGTCTGGCGCCGAGTATCAGTCTAGCGCCCAATTCAGCCACGTGCTGCAGCACGTACGTTAAAGCATTGCACAGTAACCGCTGTGCCGTAAGTATTTAAGTAATAGTATAAATATTCTATAGCTTAAAATGATGGCTTCCTCCCAGGGAGGGTGTTTGCCTAGAGAAAGAAGGAAGAATATAATTTTTAAGGCAGTACCTGGGAAGCGTGTATTTTTACTTTGGAAATTACCGAAATGCCGGTATGTGCGGGGGACTGTTACACCGCCCCCCCAGTGTGTGCCCCGGGAACTCTGTGCTGGCAGTTGGCTCGTTGTAGCTGCGTGTGCACTGCACCATCAGAAACTCTCTAAAAGAGCACTGCTCTCTCTAGCTATAGACATCTAATGCTTGGGCTTTCCCTTTCTCTGAGGACCGAGAATTTTCCATAGGTCAGGCACTATGAATTTCACTGTCCCTCCAGTCTCGGTGTTGGCTCCTACAGAGTAGCACTCAGCCTCCCTAGTTCCTCCCTTTGCTCTGGAATTTTTGCACTGAAATCTCACCTGTTTTGTCAGCTGCTACGAAGAAATCCAGAGCGGCGTCTTGGAGCTGGAGAGAAAGATGCTGAGGATGTGAAAAAGCATCACTTCTTCAGGGTGAGTACAAACCAGTATTATTTCTAAGGAGACTGAGGGGTAGAGACAGGAAACTAAACATCAGTTGTTCTATTTTACAGCTAATAGATTGGAACGCTTTACTGGCCAAGAAAGTGAAGCCTCCTTTTGTACCCACCATTAGAGGACGAGAAGACGTTAGTAACTTTGATGACGAATTTACCTCTGAAGCACCTATCCTCACTCCACCTCGGGAACCAAGGATACTTTCGGAAGAAGAGCAGGAAATGTTCAGAGATTTTGATTACATTGCTGATTGGTGTTAACTTCCAGACACTGTGAAACCCCAGCTGACTGGCTCACAAAATGCCTCTCTCAGAAGAATACCGACCCTTCAATTGCTCTCTGTGCCACCTGTAGCTTCTGGGTTTTTTAAGTCACATGAAGATCCTTTTAAGTACTGTTTTAACACTCTTGTGAAGAGTGGCCTCTTTGTATATTGTTTTTTTTTTTTTTTTATCTGAGCACTGGAAAGCAGGTCTGTGGAGTTCTTAAGCTGAGTTGGTGAACCCGGGCTGCATTAAGCTTCCCACACACGGGCACACGTGGATCCGTACTGTTTCTCTCACTCCCCTACAGCAGATAATGTCACTTTTTAGAGTATCTGCCTGAGGCGGGAAAGCAGCCTTTGAGCTAGGTAATCACTGCGCTCCACTCAGCCACATGGAAATGGAAGTTTGGGATACTGATGACACTCTCACAGAACACGGTTCTAGCTGGAGAAGGCAAATTATTTCAGTTCAATATTATCTTGTGCAGTCTATAAAACTACACCTTTCTATGTACACTTTTCATCTTGTGTTCTTAAAATAACGGTATTGAGAACAGATATGCCTTGTTTTGTAAATTTTCTACGGTATTTATTAGGAAAAAATGTTAAATGCCTTGCCTTTGAGATAACAACAGCGTAAGTGCTTCCATTACAAAGAAAAAAATCCAGAAAAAATCCAGAAAGTTTACCAAAGCCACTTGCCAAACAGTTTTGCCTTCAAGCTCTTTAAGCACGGCTTAAAGCCCTGGTTGATATGAAGAAGGAGAAGGACGTTGCTCAGTCTAACCGCACAGAGCAAAGCATTTCCCGGGCCCATCCACCCCTGTACTCAAACTCCTGCCTCCCCCACTCCCCCAGGGGACAGATCAGTTAACCAGTCTGCATCTAACCACCTACATCATCTTCTATCTGCTGTACAATACCATATCACTTTTAGAAAACATAAGGATGTTCAATGTATACATGCTGTGAACATGTATATTTGGAAGTTGTAATGTATTCTTATGTCCAGGCAAGTAATTTAATTATACCACTTCATTGATTTTCTGCACGGTGGCCAAGTGAACAACACAGAACTGAGTAAAAAAAAATATTTGTATACGTATAGGCCACTGAAATCCAGAACTTTGATTGGCAGTTACTAAGAGTAAAAGCAATATGTTGTAACAGAATGTATAAATATTTTTGATAAAAACGGTGTATATTTTATAAACCCCCAACACTAAAAGCTGTACCTCAAAAGTCGAAGAATACTTTAGACCAGACACTGTGCACACTTGTAAATCAAGCCCTGGTTTTGGCATCTGGTGTTCTGTGGGCATACGTTAGTTCTCAGAAGATAAGTTTCCTGCGTGGTCCTTAGCTCTAGCCCCATCCAGAGCTGACCCCGTGTCTCACCTCGCAGGTTCACCCTCGCCGGGAGTTTGCTGCTCATGGCAAAGACAGTGAGAATCAGGACTCAGATGAATGAGAAACTTGTAATTTTCTTCACTGAAAGAAGAAATGCAAACCACTGGAGTGTGTAACGCTGAGGTGGTGGTTTAAAATCATGATGCTGGACAGACCTGCAGGGTCACACAGGGGAGAGGCTTAGGGAGGAAAAAATAAAAGGGTTATTAGGTCTAAATCGGGCACCACCCCCCTCCGCAGGAACCAGGAAGGCATCTTCACCAGCTTCACGAATCACGTTTGGCACCGTGAGTCAACTTCTCAGCATTACTTGTTTCCAGATTCTCATAAGTAAGAAAGAAATGATGTTCCTGTATCTAGCTGAAAACCAATACTTTTGAGGTACAGTCAGCTCACCCTTTTTGGTTCCCAAATATATATATGAGCATCTAACAGGGTGCTTAACGCTTATGAAAGTATCGTCAAAAATACCTTTTTGTAACTACATCTTGTACAGAAATCTTTTTTTAATCTAAGTAAATCACTAAAAAAAAAAATTAAAAAAATTAGAGGGCAGGGTATGTTCACCCAGTTAAGCTGAAAGAAAGCACTAATTTTATCTCTGTAGTTTTTTAAATATTTTTAGGCAGATTAAGATTTTAAACTCTAGATTGTAAATATATTTTGCTATACTTTATCTGTATGTGGCTGCTCAAGCACTTTGTAAGGAAATTAGGTTATTTTAGAATGGTACACTATGCATTAAAATGAAATGTGCCTTTAACAAATGTCATTCTAAGTGTTTTGCAGTCATTAATATCACAAATTAAAGTTTTAAATAGAGTAATTTGTAAATTGTGTCCCAAACATGATTTTGCTGTGTCTTGAAGTGACTTGTCATGTTCTCTCCACAGGTAACTTCAGAAAAGAACTTGCAATCGAGAGGGGACTTAGAGAAACCCAATCTCTTAGTGGTAGCTCAATGTACTTCTATTCATTTAATTTTTTTAAAAATCAAAATAATAATTGCCTCTTCTTTCTGAGGCTGAAGGAAAGTAGCCTTCTCTTACTTGGATGAGCAGTCCTGAAGGAAGTAGAAGACCAGGTCTATTGAACTGTAGCCAGCTCGAATCAGCATTCTCCCTTCACGGGCTTCCGTGGAGTGCCAGGGGAGACCACGCTCCCTCCCCTCCTGCGTATTTCCTCATTATAGTCTCTTTCCTCCCTCCCTCCCTCCCCCCGTTATATAGGAAAGCTCCATAAACAAACAAAAAACCTATACCCAGCCCACAGTGAGCTTGTTCACAAGTGAGCAGAGAATGAAGCTCTTAAGAACAGATTTCACGTGAGACCATCACCTGGAGACAGTTAACTTCAACACTTAACTAAGCAATCATTCCAGAAAGGGCTGGCTCCAAATGAAGATCCAGACAGTTTTAAATATCTAGGCTAAATTGCAATTGAATCAACATAGGAGGTGCCTGAAGACTATGCCCCGGCCTTTGCTGTGTGCGGGGAACGCAATCCCATCTTCAGCTCCCAGCAAGGATGTGGGCACATCAGCAGAGAACCCAGAACCCATAAACACCTGAACTGCAGCCAGTCTCTGCTTGCACTTTACGCTCTACCTGTCATACAGCCTTTGCTACCACTCAGCTTTGGTGACACCAGAAGAAGGTAATTAGCTAAAACACTGTAGAGCTGCAACCACCTCCTTCTCCAGCTCCTCCCACCCATCCCTGCAGCCCCCCGAGCTGCTGGTGTACCCCCCACACAGACACCACCAAGAAGCTCCAGCCAGGAACAAGGAGAGCTCATTTCTGAATTAGAAGCTTCTGCAAGAGAAGCCAAATTCCTTACCTTCATCAGAGCAGCTTACTAAAGGTAACTGCCCCAAAAGTAATTCAGAGGGTTTTTTTTTTTTTATCCTGGAATCTTCACATTAAAAGCATAGTCTACTGGAGCCAGGAGTAACCGGTTTCAGAATGTACAACCCCATTTCTAGTTCTACCTCTTTGAGCAGCGCAGTTACTGCCATCTCCACAGCAGGGGAGGTACAGGAACTGCTCGTGGAATTCCAGGAAGAGGCAGGGTCAAGCCAGGATAGAACATCCCTGCCTCCATCTGCTGCCCTCCAGAGCTTTGCACGGATGTATTTAAATTTGAGGCCAGGCAGCTTTTGCTGTATGTAACAATTTCAGCTGCAAACACTCACCGCTCACCTGTCAAGGGCTCAGGAATAATGACTGAAAGCATTTAAAATAAGAACATTATGGCAAATGTAAGTTTCAGCCATTTTTAACCTGCACGTAGTAGATTTAACATACTGATCCATGCTGGAAAGTACACTCATGGTAACAAAAAAAAAAAAAACAAACCACAAAACCAAAACAAAACCTTTCACCTTTGTATTTCCAAACTTAGAGCAAATGTTGGGCCCTGCCTATTCAAAGCATCACACCTTCTCCTGCAGAGGAGGATGGCAGAGTAGCTCAGACCAGGACAAGGAAAGCCCAGGTAATAGAAAATATTGCAACAAAGTTTAAGGAATTACATTAAAATAAGATCCCTCCAAACTGCCAAGAACATCTTTTAACATCTGCACCAGAATTTTTCATGACTGCAACCAACAGTTTCAGTGGTGCCACAGAACTGTACAGCCTTTGTTAGTTGTTTACAGAAAAAAATGTTGAGCTACCACATTTCAATAGTCTCGACTGGCGGAAGAGGATTAAAACTAAACCAGAAAGAAAACAGTGAGGGCTATTGACAATTAGTGCTATTAGCATTGGACACCCAGCCTTCCCTCTGGGTGGCTTAGGACCAGATGCATAGCAAGCTGACCCCTCAGCTGCTCATTTCAGTAATTAAAATGAATTTGCACCTGTGATACAAAATTAATTCAGGAACCAGAAGACTCCCAGGGAAGCACATTTGTCACTTTGCACACAAAGGGACACTGTCAGGAGGCAACCTGTTTTGAAAGCTGTTAGTCTGGGGAGGGCTGAGTAACTTCTGGCCTTCACCCCTCAGCACCTGGTGCATCCCTTCAAACAGGCAAGTGCTCGCTCACAGCGCAAGCCAAAGGCAGAAGCCCTGGCCAGCCACGCAGGGTGGACTGACAGGGCCAAACATTTAACAGAAACTTTTACCGGAAATATTTTTTACCTTCCTCTGTAGAGTACCAAGCGTCAGAAAGGTGTCAGGAATTCAACCAAAGTAACAGTCCATATATTTCTCTTTATCTGCTTTGTCAGTAAGTCAAATTCACAGAAGCAAAGCAGAGAGACATCAGTGCAAATCAGGGAGACTGTGCCAAGGATGTAACTAATCTGTTCACAAGAAGTTTGGAAATCTCCAGCAGCAGGTGTGCAAATACTTGAATCGCTTTCCTGCAACTGCTTGCATTCTGGGTTAAGTCGTCCACACGGCACCGTATAGCTAACCACACGGATTAAAACCACACGAGATTAAATAATTTCCAAGCAAAAGCAAGCATTTAGGCAGCCTCGTGACCAAGTCCATCAGTACGAAGCTCACTCTACTGTTCCATGGACCGCGTTCCAGTTCCCAGCGTGTGGAACAGTACGTGCACATCAATTTGCAGTGATATTCACAAGATGGTAAGTGTTTTTGGAAAACAGTTTATTTGGGAATTACATCATATTTTCAATTTTCCAAAATACATCTTACTAGATCCCTACAAAAGAAATCTAAATAAGTACAACAATATGAAATTAAGTTTGTTGCAACAGTTATTAAATATTTACTTCCACTAATATATACATACAAAATGCCACACAATGAGCTTGTTTACCCTTGGAATGTGTGCTGCGTTCCAGCAGTTATGCTCCATCGCCATATCCTCCAGTTCCACAACATGAAGACTCAATATTAACACTTTGTACATCCTTTTATTATAGGGAAAACTCAAAAGTTTGTTGCTGTTGGGTTGGTTTTGTGGGGGTTTTTTAATAGAAATTAAAAGCAACCTTCTGCATTTTCACAGCTGTGGTAGTTTGTCCACGGGGGTATCAAACTTGAAGTCTGCTGGGAAGAGATCTGGAGCCCGAGGATAGATCAGCCTGTACGATTGTCTAATCGTAACATCAGCCACACCAGCAATATCACCAATTTCTAAGACAAAAAGCAGACAAGCAATTAGTTTTTACTTTTGCCATTTGTACTGAAGAAACCAGCAAGCATAATTTATCAAGAAGTGCTATACACTTAGGTTAATTCATAACTCTCCCAAAAGCCTGAAAAAACCGTGTTAACCACTGTGACTAATATTTTGCGTACAAGTCTCTCTTCTCACATGCCGTAATTCAACTTATGCTATTAATCATGGAATAATACCAATTTCGAATTGACAGATGGCCGAGAGTGCAAAAGTCATTTAAAACATCTACTGCAAAGTCTACATGTGCTCAGCAACATTCTAATAAATCATCATCAATATCAGGATCTTCGGGTTTGCGCTTTCATTAAATATAAGCAAAACCAGCAGAAAACTTAACCATAGGCAAAAAAGAATACCTTCAGCTAAACTTGAAATCCATTTATCTTAAAATGTCCAGAGGAGTAAGACAGAGGCACAGTGCAAGCTACTGTTTAACAAGCAAAGGATGCGCAGAGACTTAAACTTCTTTGAGATTTAACCAACTTTGGAATTTAAACCTTGAGCCAGCTGAAAGCCTTCAGCAGTGTCCGAGGACACCGAAGGAGCACGCAGTCATGTCTGCATCCACAGCAGGCAGCCGTATTTTGTTGTAACAATCACTCTTAAGAGACATAATCCAATCGCCCAAGGTGAGCAAGGATGAAGGCACCATGCTACTCGGGCTCTAGATCACTCACAGGCCCAGGACACTGCCAACATGAAGAAGGCTCCAGGGACAGAATAAGCCGTGATTAATGCAGAACAAAGCATCATAACCTGGCAGATAAAGGCTATTCTTTACCTAAAAGGAGATCTCCACTACGAAATTGCTACATTTTTAACATTTCTGATCTGGACTAGACACATGAAGGGAGGTTCCAGAGCCCTGCTACCAGCGTGGATCCTTTGTCACACCAAGTTCTAACCACCGCAGCCTTAGCTCCCTTCCCCACGTAATGCCCCGACACAGGCCTGACTCCCTTGAGCCCCAGAGGCTGATCCACGCTGCTCTGAAGGTCAAGAACAGCCCTGAACTCTCCACTGGCTCCCTAAGAGTAATGCCCAAGGTGATCTACAGCCACGCCCGGGTAAAGTTAAAATTATGCTCATTTGAATGCACTGGTCTATTGCATTCAAGAACCCAACTCCTAGTGCCAGAAGAAAGTGAACTCAGTTTAGAGTGAGCATAACCAATTACTCAATTTTCATTTTGGGGAGTGGGAGATCCTGGTTTGGTCCTTGCTGTACGCAATTAGAATGGCAGCTTGTCACCACCTGCACAGACTTCATCCAAGTTTTACAGTAACACCGAATTCTCTTTCAAGCAGCAAGAGACGAGTAGAAATTTAAAAAAAAAAAAAAAAAAAAAAAGTTAATTTTTACCTTTTTGTGTCCTTTTCTCTGCAGAAGCTTGTGATGCCATGTAAATAGCTGCAGCTGCTACAGAGATAGGGCTTCTCCCAGGAACCAAATCTAACTCCACAGCTTTACGGGCAATATGTGTTGCTGCCATTTGCACTTGTTTGGGAAGACCCAGATTGGAACAGAATCTTGACATGAAGTCTCCAGTTGTAATCAGATCAACACTGGTTTCAAGAGCCTTCAAAATAAGTTTAAAACACCGGCCTATTTCCTTCTTTGAAATCCTGGACACTGCACATATCTCTAAACAAAGAGTAAAAATTAAACTTTAGGCTTGACAGCATTTGCTCCCCCAAAATAATATGTTGAGAATGAAATTTGATTAAGACCCATAACGGCCACCACCACTAAATAAACTTTGCACATTAGCGAAACTTCCAAATCACTTCTAACAGTGTACATTTTCCATAGGGAAAAAAAACATATACAGCTTGCTTAGCAAGGGAAATTTGGTACTCAATGCCAAATAAAAGTTGTATCCCTGTCAGGGAAAAGTTGCACATATTTACTGCGGAACTGTTGGTTCAAATCCAGGTACAATATTCCCCATCACCCCCTGATCAAAGCAGACCTTTTGATTTTCACCAACACTCAGAATGACTTTCAAATGCTAATTTTTTTTTAACACGTTATCACCAGAGATCCCATACCTAAGAACCTACTCACTTCATGAATATAAGAAATTTCCAGACTCTCTCCTACCCTCCCCTCAAAGGTGAGCTGTAGCTCAGACCAACCAATTCAGCCTGTTCAGCCCAGGAATGAGAAAACCAACCTCCTACAGTAACAGTAACTAGATCTTTACTTCATAGCAAAATTGAATCTGTATCACTGAAAACTTACCTTTAAATGTTCTTGGAACACCCTCTTGCCTACAGGCTATGTAGAGACAAGCAGAAGCAATAGCATCATTACTCCTTCCCTTCAGGCTCTTTTGCTCATACACTTGCTTGAATAAATTATTTGTTCGATCCTTCAAAGGAAGAAGACTAAATTTAATTAACTCTAGGCCATTTAATTAGCAGCAATATCAAAAATTCATGTGCTGATTATATTATGCTAACTAAGTCAATGCCAGAACAATTTAAGGAAGGGAGACATGAACTTACAACTATATTTCTAGGAAGGTTGATTCTGTCTGCCATGTTCGTAATTTCTTTAAAAGCATTCATCATTGCACGATCAGAGCTGCTCATAGTTCTACGATTTTGGTACTTGGAATTCCCAAATTCATCAAAACTTGCTGCACCTGTGCCCTGAAAAGAAAAAAAATCTACTGTCAATAAAACACAAGCAACTTCCTCCTCATTTCAAGAGCAAGCATCTCCCAGCTTTATACATCTTAATCAAGGTGTTTAGTTCAGACAGTTGTGTAAATAAACATCACCGAAATAAATCATACAATTGAGCATTGTTCCAAACATCAGGTTCTGTACTTTGCACAAGGTCTCAAATCATGAATTGGTTTCCAAGGACCACAGGTTATGCAGGGGTTTTTCTTTCCTAGCGTAACAGTAATTTGAAGAATAAAATTAATAATACGTAGCCAATGTGTGCATCTTAATACTCTGGTCACCAATGCTGAGGTCCAAGATTAGATTTTATGCAACCCATATGTCTCTTGCGCTGCACCTGCACTGTGGCAGACTGGCGAGTCAGAAAGACAAAAAGTTATGGCCAACTGGAGACAGTTGTTACAATAACTCAATTACGAAAATGAAGGCATGGGCAAAAAGGACATCCAAACCAATGACTTATTCAAAACCAATATGATACTGTGCCTGTTAGCAGTTGCAAGCCTTAAATGTCACAAAATGTATAGATTTTTACATTTTGCCATTACAGGAAAACCATGGGCCTTTTAAAAGAAAACCTTCAGGTCTTAAGAGAAGAGCTACCAGTTGAACCTGGCAACTTCAAAACATGCATATTTTTTTCGTACCTTACAACTGATAGTATATATTGCATATTTCTATTAAACATGCAAACAATTTTGTCCAATTAACAGTGTCTAAAACCTTTAAGGTCTTCTATTAGCCATCAGCCTAAAACATCTTTAACAAATAATGCCATGCCAGATTAGTAATAATTGGTGACAACATGATGTCCTGTAAGTTCAGAAGAGCAATGCCTGTAATTTATATTGTCTGCTTACGTATTTTCTGTCACAGTGTGTGGGGCCATGAGTTCTCTCAAGCAAAAAACGCTTCTTCACAACAATTCCACATCATCAGTAGAAACCTGGATTCCCTGAATCAGCAAGCATTTATTCCTTGCTGGCACATTGAAACAATTTAGCTGGGCAGTAGCGTCCAACTTTCATTGCAGACAGATTTGGTCATTTAAACAAACTGATATGATGGCCACTGCAGACACAGACTACTACACTGTTCTGTTTTGCCAAAACCAGTAAGCATAAAGCAGATCTTGATCTATGACTGACTGCTAACCTGGCTATTCACATCCAGCGCTTGCACATGGAGCTCTCAAGCTGGAGACTCAGCAAGGTATCAAGATGCCCAAGTGGTACGTAGTAGGAGCAGGATAGAGTAAGCAAAGGGCAGACCACACCCAGACACCACCTTATTCCTCTGAGCTGCCCAGATGGAATCAGAGCTTGTTTCTTCTTTCCTGATCCATGTTCTTGGGAATTGCCCTTCTATTTTAAAACAGCCTCTAATTCTATAGTCTCTCCCTGGCACGCATCTGCATTTAATACATGTGCTGTGGCTGACACTAATAATGCTCACTCTTGACCATCAACATACGTTGCTCTACTTCCCTATACACAAAGACTCCAGTTACACCCCATTTTTGATGAGGTCAGTGGATACCTCTATTGTTGAGACCTGTATCTGTGACACACACACACTTTGAGACTGCTGGGGATATGGAGAACCCTTCCTCCCAAGTTTCCTTAGCCCCTTAAATAGGCTATGACAGATGCTAGATTCCAAGACTGTTCTTGTGTTTTTTTCTACTCCTTCAAACATCCTTTCAGATGGAAGTAGTACCCAGAAATGATTCTGGCACCAACACAGAGAGGGCTGCTCCAAAGGTAACCCTACTTCCTTGACTGGCTGAACATCTCCAACTATCCAAAGGTTCCCAGTAAGGTTTAAAGGTAAACAAAGAACAAGAATTAAGCACAACAAACTTTGGGCCACAAAGAGCATTACAGACTTATCTGCAACACCTTCCTTTCAGAAATTATGCCAGAACAACTTTCCTTGGCCTAAAATATACACAAGTCTCAGGTCAAAAGGCTCCTCCTGGCCATCACTCTCATCCGTGTTTCCCTGCAATACACTACAACATTCGTGTGCATCATGGTCTCTACACCAGCACCATGCACAAATGCTTACAGGAACTGCACGTGCTCAAATCTTGTAGCTGCCAGAAGAATGACCACAGACAAAGGCCTAACAACCCTGATGCAAGTGCCCAGTCCCTGCCTATTCTAGCTTCATGCCAGACGGTCCTTTACCAGGAAACACTGCTCTGTCCCTGGGGCCATCAATTATTCACCTTCACCACAGGGATCTTCCTTGGTTCACTATACAGCACCTAAAAGATTCACGTCTTTCTTCTTCTTTTTTGGTAATGGTTCTTGTTAATCTCTCATTTTTTACTTTCTTACTGGTTCTTATGGTCACCTCTTCCTTTGAACGTTTGCGTTATGTGTATCTAAACTACCAGTGCAACTATAGGCAAGTACTGATTGCCGAAGGATTTTACCCTGTTGGTATGAGCACTGCCCAAAAGCCATACCTAATATGCAGCTCACAACAATAAAAGGGTTGGGAAATACTCTTCCATTCCAACCACTTAAATAAACCACAGCAATTTTCCCTGCATTTGTTATTTAAATGAACCATCTACTTTCCTTCTGGAGCTTTCAGTTGAGTGACAATGCTTTGCTGGCTTCAGTCCTTGACAACCATGTTAGGTGCCCCTTTCCCTTCATGGAACAGAAGCCATACAGTTTTAACTGAAATAGACTTTAAGAATTGCATGTTTTACTGTTGTGGCCTTTATGAGACAGCTACTCAAATCTTTACCACCTCAGCAAGAAAGGTACCCTTCTAAGTCAGGAGTTCCATGTGTTTGGCTTTCAAACTGAGCAGAAAACTCATGGGTATCATCCTAGAAACAGCCTCAAAGATTGCTAGAGTGAGAAAATACAGTCCAGTAAATGGGTAATCTCTGAAGGGGCTCAACAGAGGTTCCATTTACTGGCAGCAAACAGCTTTGTACCCCAGTATATCCCCTTTACTAGGAGAAAGTAGAAGTATCACCAACACCAGCTACATCATTCACTTGAGGTTATCCACAGCTCCACAAAACGTCCCCAGATCTGGCAGTTGTCTCGCCTTGTGCAGTACAACCAGCTCATTATACAGTCTTATGGATCCTTTCTTCTTTTTCAGCCATCAGCCCTTGATATCTTGTCTCTGCTTATCAATATAGCACGTCTAGATTCAGACCATGCAGTCTAACAACAGCCAGCTTCCTTTGAGAGGCATCTGATCAAAGGATAGGAATTTTATACCGAGAGATTGCATTAATTTCTTGTTCAACCAACCTAAATTCTCTTGTAGTTGCAGTCACTACAAAAAGGAATAGGTAACTACAAAGGGTGGCAAAACCCAACTTTTTCCACAAGGAAAACTTAAAACGTTTTCCTTTAGATTCACAGAATCTATAAGCTATTAGTTCAGTATATTTCTAAAACCTTCATGTAAAATTTAAGAAAAAACTACAATATTCTGGCAATCAAGTCACAACTAATGCCAGACATCACCACATTTCCAACTGATCTGCATTGTCATCAGACCAACTGCAGTAGCACACAGAGTCCTGGCTGTGTGACAGAACTCAGAGTATTGTCATTAATGGAGCAGGGTCAAGTTGGAGGCCTGTAACCAGCGGTGTCCCCCAGGAGACAATACTCAGCCCAGTCCTGTTCAACATATTCATCAAGGACCTGGATGAGGGGACAGAGTGTATCCTCAGCAAATTCACTGATGATACCAAACTGGGAAGGCTGGCCGACACTCCAGAGGGCTGTGCCGCCATCCAGCGTGACCTGGACAGGCTGGAGAGCTGGGCAGAGAAGAA
>JAOXNO010000004.1:17131642-17189550 GCA_028565335.1 Limnodromus scolopaceus | reverse complement strand
GCAACCAAGATGATTAAGGGATTAGAGCACCTCCCTTACGAGGAAAGGCTGAGAGAGCTGGGGCTCTTTAGCCTTGAAAAGAAAAGACTGAGGGGAGACGTCATCTATGTTTACAAGTTCCTAAAGGGTGGGTTGAAGGATGATGGAGCCGGACTCTTTTCAGTGGTTTCCAGCGAAAGGACGAGGGGGAACGGGCCTAAGCTGGAACATAGGAAGTTCCACTCAAATATGAGGAAAAACTTACTTACAGTGAGGGTGACAGGGCACTGGAACAGGCTGCCCAGGGAGGTTGTAGAGTCCCCTTCTCTGGAGATTTTCAAGACCTGCCTGGATGCAGTCCTGAGTAATGTGTTCTAGGCAAACCTGCTTTAGCAGGGGAGTTGGACTAGATGATCTCTAGAGGTCCCTTCCAACGCAGTCTAATCCATGAATCTACTTTCATAGAGATTACAGTTCTGTGCCAATATCCTAAAGATCTGCCTGAAGAATGCAAACCACTTCCACCACAGTCAACTACGCTATTCATCCTCCTCTTCACAGACAAATTAATCAGACAGATGGGTCCCTGAAGTACGAAAACCAATTAGGAGCTAATCCCTTTGCATGGGCAAGCAGCCTCTCTTTTGCTACTAGCAGATACAGACCACATACACCTCAGCAGGAAGGAGTCCTAAAGCAGCATCGCCTGGTTTCAAAGAGGAAAGAGTGACAAACCATTCCGTGAAGCAGAACTGGTGCCCTTCCTCTACTGATTTCAAGGCAACAGCCAGTCACCAGAACTTTACTGCTGTAAGCAGCAAGTGGTTCGGACTCTGCTTGCACCTATGTTCCCAGGAATTTACAACAGATCTCTAATATGATGTGCCATGATAATTTTCAATGTCCTTCTCGTCTGGGTTTTCCACAACACAAGTTTTGGGGTTTTTTTGGTGGGGAGGGGTGGGATTTTTTGGGGGTAAGAGGAAGGAGGCAGTTAAAGATTCTATTATCTGCAATTCTACCCAAAGCAGAAAGGAATACCTCTGTTCCCTGTCTCATGCAAAAGGCTAAAGCAATCTCTGGCACACACATCTGGTGTCCACTCCAAGCCATTCTAGGAATTGTTGTTAACTGAGAAAATAAGATCTTATCCTGCTTCATTCTCTAGAATTCGTGAAGGTTGTTCTGTACTCTGTCAGCTACTACTTATCTTGCTCATGACTACATCAATTTCACCCTTGTTCAACCACTGTGTATATCTAGGTCAATCCTCATCCCAGCCTAGTGCTGGCAGTGACTTCAGAAGATTACTTGAGAGATGTACTACTTCCTTGGTTTAGTTATTTTTGCTGCAAAATTCATGCCCTTTCTGCACTGATAGGAAATTTCTTCACCATCTTCTGATAGAAGTCATCCTCTTCTTTCCGAATGACTGAGGAAAAAGCACAGCTCCTGATACAGAGTTCACACCAATGAGCTGAGATTCCAGAGCCCCTGCTCACTGGCAAGACAAACACAGGAACTCTTGTCCAGAACACATCCGGGTTCATCAAACAGATTCCCAATTTCCTGTAGGAAATTATGTGTCTCTTCTGTGATTTGTCCCCATGCAAATAAAATATCCACAGTAGGACAGACTGCCCCCTCTCCATTCTCTGACATGACCCTTGGACATTTTTACTTACAGCTCTCATAAGCTAAATCATGCCACTCTGACAGTCATGCCTATTGTGAGATGTTCTGGTTAACAGCAAATCTGTTTCATTAGATGAATGTCCATCTCCGAAAATTTTTCGTTTTCATTGAAAAAAATCAAACTTTTCACAGATGTTTCTTTACATCTTTAATTCTCTCACTAAGGCTGCTATCCCTTTTATTCTAAATGAGGATCTGAACCTCCAGAGAGAAGAGGGTTAGCAGCACAAGTCACTGCTCACTTGGATACAAAATCTATCTTTAGCTGAAATATCTTTTGTCTTTTCCAATAAGCATGTTCTAAAAGAGCTCAGAAGTTCATCCTAGCTACTGAATCAAACTGAGAAGCAAACCCTGTATTTACACAGTCCCAAAACAAGACGATAGTGTGAACCTGAAGCAAACAGTCTATTTCTCCCTCTATATAAAGGTGTATTTCTGATCTTTATCATAGCTCACCAAATCAGCGACAGAAATCCAAGCCCTGAGAACTACAGTCTTTCTGGACCTATAAAGGTGACATTAAAACTCCAGTGATTTCTACAGCACTGCTTCACTGAGCTCCTTAGCAATGCCAACTTTTTTAATGAAGCAGTGCAGAAAATTGTTTGCCCGAACAGATTCCAAAAGCCACCATAAAGCATCCTAAAATCCAGTGGGCAGCAACACTCAGCATTGTCCAAAACATAAACATCTACTTGCAGCCTTCTGTTCAAAGGCTTGTCCTTCTCCACCAATGGAGCATCAAGATTAGCTGTCCATATCAGTATTTGTTAGTTGTCTTCATCTCTTTGAAGAATTCTTGGCTGAGAAGTACGGTGTACACTCCCCTATATGTATCCATACATATTTAAGGTACATCTACTTCTTCATCCTAGCAACATCACTGGAACAAAAACATCTAAGAAATCCTGGTGTGCATGTACCACAACATACAAAGCAGCAATAGATTTTTTTAATAGTTTATCAGCAACTGGACCACCTTTCATGAAACATTCAAGAAATCCACAAACATCAATTTGGATCTTGCAGTAGAAAATATAACACAAAGTGTAACAATGAAAACTTACCTGGGTCACTACTTCATTAAAGGGAGTGCATTTGTGCAATTAATTTTGCTTGCTCTCTCATGAAAAACAGCAGGATATGGCTTTACCAATAAATTTCAACTCAAATATACAACAAATACTTTCTTCTGGAGAACTCACACACCAGAAAAGAATTTTACATTTAGTCCTTTAACATTAACTGGAAGAACATGTACAACATGCGTGTAGATCTCTGGGTCTAACACAGATTTAAGTACAAATAATGATAGTGCAAGTTGGGCAGTACTAGCTATTAAGACCTCAAACTGTATCTGTTATTTCAGAATCATGCCAAATACACATGCTAAGTCAAAGTGTTTCTTTAAAGATTGCAACATCAGCTTTTCTATTTATAACAGCATACCAAAGAGCAGCAAGTAACCCCAGAGCACTGCAAACTTCTCTTTTGTTGAAGAGGTCAGCCCTTTCCTGCTACCCCCAGGAAAGAGCCACATTTTACACACCACTGAAATGTAAGAGTTCAGGTTCAGACAAAATCTCTTCGTAAATACATTCTTGGAATAGTTTCCCCATGGACATACAAATACGCACTTGACATTAAAATGCTCAAACTTAGCAAAATTTAGTATTTTAAGTGTTACCTTGCCAATCATTGTACTCAAGTCGCCATCGCTCAACAAAGGATTCTGGGTATCCCCAACTCGAGATGGATCTTTTGTTGCTTTGTCATTGCTGAAAGTTCTCCACTCTGACCCTACGTCTATGACCCGGTCACCTGAGTGCACAGAAAGCAATAATTGTAACATTTTGAAATATTTCATTAAGTTATACATCTGAGCTCTCCATTATAAAAAGACAGTCTGTTGGCATTTCCAAACAGAACACTAACTTGCAGTACAATGTACCAAAACGTTCGGGGAAAATAATGGGGGGGGGAAAATGCAATTAGAGCTGCACAGAAAACACCTAGAGAAATGCATCCAGAACACAAAGAGTTACAGTTATCCTTTAAGAGTATCATGGGATCTTCAATACACAAAAGGAATCAAGACCTTGATTTCAAGCTGGGGGTCATGGTTGCCTATGGACATTCTCAGCACTTAGGCAAATGAGAAAGTTATTGTAACTTAACAAGTTCTCTCGTATTTGCCATGTATTCAAAGTGCACATGTGAATTATCATCATGCACAATTTCATTAAGCTGTAATAAATCACTTCTGGGCATGAGCTCCAGGTCCTTGGTACTCTGAAATATGGCACCTTCTAACCCACCATAACGATATTTGGAAGCTCAATTCCTGTTCTTGAAGGAAGGTCTGACTCTGCCCAATTCCACTTCATTTATGATGCTTGAGAGTATCAACACAAAATATATATACACAACTATTTACTCTTAACTCAATCT
Source organism: Limnodromus scolopaceus (assembly GCA_028565335.1). Taxonomy (NCBI): domain Eukaryota; kingdom Metazoa; phylum Chordata; class Aves; order Charadriiformes; family Scolopacidae; genus Limnodromus; species Limnodromus scolopaceus. The sequence goes on along the minus strand of JAOXNO010000004.1, from coordinate 17,185,422 downwards.
ACCCTGTAATACCTGGAACAGTTTAAATTCAGACTCAGAATAAGCAGAAAAAGCACTAAGCCCACATTGTCTGAATGAAACAGCTTTCCTTGCAGTCCTCTATTCATCTCACATTCTTCTAAACCTTTTTCTACAGCAACTTTTCAGATTGAGAAATAACTCCAACCAACACTGTGATACAGGCAAAAGTCCTACAGTAATCACAATGATACAATCTTAAAAAAAAAAAAGAAACAAACCAAAAAAACCCAGCACCAAAACAGAAAAAACAAACCACACCCCAAACAACAACAAAAAAAGAGAAAAACACCAAAAAAAAAAAACAACCCAAAAACCACCACACCACCACCAAACCCACCACACAACCGCACCCCCTGATGTTGGCAGTGAGGTTCATTCTACTCACAGGTCTGATAAAAGCTGCATCTCAAAAGTATTGGCCCCAGAGCAATATTACACAATTTTTAAGAATACATGTACAAAAAAGCACAAAAAGTGCACCTTTCTTAGTGGTTTTGCAGTAAAGCAGATTACAGCTCTGTGTAGGATATCAGAAGAAACTTCAATATAACTGTCACCCTGCTTTGCTAAACTCAAGGAAAAATTCACTACCTTTATCAGTGTTTAAGTATGTTGTGAAAGAAATGTCTGCAAAAAGTAAGTAGCTTTGACTGTAAGAAAAATTTCCGGTACAGAACTCTTAGTATGAAACCACAAAGGTTGCTTTAACCTGGTGAAAACATAAGCAGACAGACAAAAGCACTCCCCAAACAATGGTAATACAAGATATGAAGCTGGAGAAAACAGGAGCAACGGACAGCGATCCAACTGCACAATTACTTGGATGGGGGGGAGGGATCTATTCTGAATGAGGAACTTTATTCTTAACATAAAATTATGCAAGGAATACACTTGAAATTGAAAGCTCTGAAGGAACCATAAGAAATCTTCACAACCAGAAAGAACAAATTTAGGTTAGAGGTTTTCTCACCAATGTTCGTCAGACATGCTCCCAGCTATGCTCCACCTTTACTTACTGCTATAAGGAAAACCAAGGCCGGGGGGCAGGTAATCAAAAACAAGAAGGTTAAGAATATAGCAGAGTAAAAGAACGCACAGATCCATTTCTTCTGTTAGAAAGGTCTTCCCCCCCCTTGCAAGCTTAAATTGGCAGACAGTGTGCTCCTCTAGCTCCTGGACTCTCTGTAAATATTTGATTCAGTAATGCTCCTTCTATGGCCTAGCAGTAACTCTACTTTAAGACAACCCCCCAATACTGTTTACAGCATCTAAAAAAAGCAAAATGTACTTAAAATTCTGGCATGGTATAAATAGAACACTGAGTACAGAGCAGTGATGTAATATTTTTTCCACACAAGTGGGAATGACCTAAATGACTCACTCAGGGATCTGCCTCTTGTGAGTTATGAACCATTCCTGCTCTAACAAAAAAAGTGTTATATCACTGCCTGCTTTGGCAAACATAGTACAAACAGAGGACTGAGACTCCTATTTCAGAGTGAGAAAAGATTAAGTAGAACAAATCACTGAATATAAAGCATTTGTGTAATTAAAGATGCAGTATGCAAATACCTTTACTTTGCCAAAAAATCGGCTATTGCAGGAAAGTTTGTCTGCATACTCTCAGTGTCTTATTTAAAATATACAGAGACCCTAGGAAGTGCATTCCACCTTTCAAAAGGCTTCTATGAAAGTGTGACACAAGCTAGAAATATTAACGACAATGGAACAAATACACCAAAGGGTTTCCATAGATGGAAAAGATACTCAGCTACAAGCAGCTAATTATCCCATTCTACACCCAAAAAAAATGTGTGGAAGTGTGGCATTTATTATTTTTAACTCTTCAGAACACAAAAAAAATAAACCACAAGACTTTGGAACTGTGACGTTAGTACAGATGCAGTTAAGCTCCACCCTAAGCCATCAAGTCAGCATTACAGAAAGTAGTGTACGGAATCAGCCTTGAAGACTGGTCCTGAGTTAACATTAGTCCTAAACTGAATTTGCTGGTCATACACTACTGATTGACTTTCCTGAAGCACCTGGAAAACGGGTCTGAAAGTCAAAAGTCATAGTAAAAAAAGCTCCCAATAAGTACCTTATAAAATTGTTTCTGCCTTCTCACATCATTATTGTATCGGTTTTGGTAATGGTATCGAGCTGCAATAAGTATGGGAGTGGCTGCATATTCTCTTCACTACTTCCTTTTGATGCAGTCCTTTTGAACAAAAATAAGCTTCACTAGATATGGTTACGTTAGACACTCCTTTATTTAATTTTCATCAAACAGATGAGTTCATCTCCTCAGCTTCCTCCTCTGAAGAACATACGAAAACCACAGTTTACAGGACATCATCTGTGTGGAACCCATCTCCTGTCTGATAGCCTGAACTATCTTTCTGAGCATATGAGTTGTTCTCCATTGCGCCATTTCATTTCATAAACCATCCTTCCAGTATTCAGTTACTCTTTAAAATACAGTCTAATAGACTAACACACAGGCTGCTCTAGTGGAAATACACACTGCAAACTTCACCGACTCAGGTTACCCACCATCTGAAAAGCTCATTTAGTAAAATGCAGAACTGTTATTCAGAACGGAAAACCTCAGACCGAGGTTACTTTTCTTGACAACTGCCAAACGGAAAGAGCATGCGCTACAGAAATGCGAGAGTAAACTCAGGCCAGTATCAAAAATTAAAGTATCATTTTGAACAGTTTCTAAATGTTACCTTAAAATTCCTACACATCACAAATTATCTGTGTTTACTCCCCTCCTAAAAATAGAAAGTGCTTTCTCAAAGGAAAATATTTTCACTTGACAAACCCAGAATTTGTAATCACATATTTATAGAGAAATAATATCAGCTATTTTAATGTTGCACTCTACTTGCAGTAACTTCTAATACACATATATTTTATTCTTTTTGCATTTTGTATTATCTGTTATACGAAAACAATACAGCTGCAAATTGAAGATGTTTAATCAAAACAAGGAATAGGAGGACATTCAAGGCTCAAGTAACGTTATCTTCCATATCCAGTCTTGAAATGGTTGAGAAGATACTTCAGAGGAGCTCTAATGTTAGCTGTACTTCACATCAAGCTCTACATACCATTAGTTAGTATTTTAATCTTAAAATAAATATGGAAATTAAATTTTATTTGCACTTTAAAGTACCCAAGTACCTGCTGTTTCTGCAGAACGTTTCATTCTTACGGTTAGTTAAGGAATCTGCTGCCATCTAGTGAGCACATATATTACACTTTTAATTAAAAGCATTTTACAATGCCAAATTTTAAAAAAAAAAATATAGAATTACAATTAATTTCTGTCAACTCCTTATTAACCAGAGTAATGAGGTGCTGAGACAAACTACAATGAAAAACCCAGGTAGCAGACTACAAGCTGAGGAGAATTGTGAAGAAATGTAACTACACAGAGCCATGCTGAACTGAGCCTTCTGTTTTCCAGGTTAACAGGCTCAGGTCTCAGCCTCTCCTCATACAGAAGATGCTCCAGTCCCTAAATCACTTTTGCAACCTTCTGCTGGACTTGTTCCAGCAAGTCTCTGTCTTTCTTGTACTGAGGAGCCTAGAGTTAGACACAGTACTCCAGATATCTATTCTGTTAAAGCAGAAGCTGCTGCCCAAGCATTCACACCCTGTTCTGGTGTCCCTCTCTTTGGAGGCACCTGGTCCAGGCTGTTCTTGCTGCTGTACCTTTCAATTAAATTAGTTATTTTATAAAATCCAACACCTGTGAGAAACCTAGGATCAAGCCTGAAAAAGGAGGAAGGGTACTCCCCCAAAAGTAAGTGCATGTGAACATCACCATGAACCGTGCGTGAATGCTCAGGCAGCAGCTTCTCCTTTAACATGCTCCACCATGTTCTATTTATTAGCTAATGCACTGCCCTTGTACAGCAGTACACAGCTTCCAAAATATAAACTCAACTTTTTTTTTTTTTCCAGTTTTCAGCTTTAGAAGTTCTATTTAAGACCAAAGGTATTAAATGTTACCAAAGAATAAAACTCTTGGGGGAAAAAAACCCACAATTTTACAGTCACAGCTTTTTGTACAAAATCTCCAGCCTATTGTAAGATAGCAATATTCTTTGCAAAAAGTTATCTTGTTTTCAATAAATTGTAAGCATCGCAAATGCATCATCACCATCAGCAATGCCAGCCTATTCACAACACTCAGTTGAAATCACAAACAAAACCAGAACATGCTTAGAGAAAAACACCCACACACAACAAAATCCACAGAATACTTTGACTAGTTTCCAGACATCAACAGCATCATACCAGTACCTACAGGTAAGCTATAGACTGAAGCAGTACAGCACTGCAGGCAAATGACTGTTACAAGAACAAAGGCTTAGCAGCTCCTGCATATCAAAATGATGACAGCTTTGAAAGGATTTCCAGGCTTTCTAGGCCCAGACTTGTAATAATTTTGAAGGAAGCAAATGAGAGTACAAGTATTAAACAATCTGGTGGACAAGTCTGGTCAGCTGAAGTTACACCTCTCCAGGACTTGTGGCTTTTAAAAGACAAACAGCTCAAGTATTTGCAAAGAACACTCCAAACTACAGAATCTCAATGAAAAATGTTGTGCCTGATCTACATTATATCAAAAAAATAAGAGGCTCTGAACTCTTCTTCCAGAGGACTTTAGATAATTTCTAGCCTTTATTTGCCCTAAATCGCTTGGCCAATCTGATAAGGATGCAAGTAAGAAACATTCCCTAAATAGGATGATTCAAAATGTTACTGTAATTCCACTAGATAAACCTAGTATTTCAACTCATAGAAGCCTTCTTCATAGTGGCTCTCAAATACCTTTGGTTCCCAGTCTAGAACCTACTAATTAGAAAATCTCCAGGACACAGCATGCGAAGAGTGTTGCTTATTAAAAAGCCTGACCAAAGTCGCCAACTTTTGACCTCTAACGTCTAAGTTTCCACTGTTACAAGTGGTGTGGCTGAAACAGCTAGAACCATCACCCTCATCTTTAAAACTGACATGGGTTAGACTTAAAACACAGATTATTTGAAATGCTGACTGAAAAAGGCTAGCAAATTACTGTCTTCATATTACAAATTCCCTGTGTAAATCAACCATCCATGAATGCTCATGCAAAAGTCAACTATTCTGAATTTCTTCAAGTTTCATTATTTAAGTTTATATTTGTATTTATTTATCACTAGGTTTCCTTTGGATGCAAAGAGTTTTACTTGCAAGGACTAACTTTTGTCAGTCACTTATTAGTGCTCTGGATACCCAGTATGGAAGCAGGAACCAGTAAGGTGGTAATACACATCCCTAACTGAAGATTTTTAGCTTATTTAAGTAATACTTTAAAATGAGATTTCACATTTTAGTTTTAAATGTGGGCAACATTCAAATAAAGAAGTAACCATGAACATACACCCAAACATGAAAAGATTTTTCACAATTGAGAGGTATAGGTACTAGAATAGACTTTAACAGCATTAAGTGCCCTCTACTGGATCTCAGACAGAAGTACATAAACACCTCCACTTACCAACAGCCGCGGAAAAAGAAAAAAAATAAACTCAAACAAACAAAACCATGTTTCTTTGGTTTTCAGAAAACAAGCATCTGTGTATAGATGCAATCAATCTTATCCCTAATGGCAGACATACTGAGTAATGAGGCTGGCCAGCAGAGATGCAGTCATGAAACCCCTTCCTCCTTGTCATAGAGAAAAAAACATCTGTGGTACACTTAAATCTTACCTATTCTTCATTCAGGTGGTCACACCTGAATTTAAGATGTGCCATTTCTATCTCAAACTCTTCCGAAGCGTTAGCCAGCCAAATATTCTGACAGAATTTTGTAACAGCCTTACTGCTGACCACAAGCTATTGAACATTCTTCCCCAAAATTCTTTAACTGAACAGAATATGGAATAAACATCTGAATATAGGTCATAATCTGACTCAAAGCTTTAACAAGGTGATACATGTCCAAGGACAGACTTCTGCTTTTTAATTTAAGAAGGCTATCCAAAATGACTCCACACAAGAGCACTGTTCTCCTCTAAGCCATACCTGCCCACTGAAGCAGACAGAGCTAACCACTTAAGAGAAAATCACTTACTAAATGCTGAAAATAAACTCCTCACTGCTCCAACTCCTGCACACTAAGACACTGTTTAGTGAAACTACAGAAATTAAAAAAAAAAGTCTTAGATCAGAAAGGTATTCCTGTCTAGCCGAGATGCTACACTGTTGTACACGCCACTAGATTAATTCTTATTCCCCTCTAAATTCAGCTCACCACCTTGCTACACATCAAGAAAATTCAGTGCTTTGTATTGCACTTCGATTCTGCTTTCTTCAGCATTTCTGGCGTTATCAGCTGACTTCCAGCCTTTTTTACTGCCTAAAAGGTAGTAAGCAAAATATTTACCTGTCAAGAAAGAGGATTTACTAGCCTTGTGTTCTTGAGCAAAATACCTCTCCCCACACCAAGTCTGTCTGAAGAATGAGATACGGCCGACATTTTAAATGAATACAGGACTACCTACTTCTCCAAACCCTAAGAACTCTGTTGGTGAATTCTCAAGCCAGTACATGAATACTCACCATACCACATATCCCAGAATGATTTCAGAAAAGTATGTATAATAAAACACAAGACTTATGACAGCAGATAAGCTTAGACATAGACTTGTAAAATTTCAGATGGATGTCAATCCAGATTAATATCAAAATTCCATGGATAATTGCAATTTACGTCTCCAACTGCCTCTCCTGTTCCCCAAAACTTTTCTGTTGCTTTACCTTTTCAGCTACAGACCTGATAAATACAACCTCAGTCATAAAACTAATAATACTGATTTCACCTCATACTCCCAGAAGATTGATTACAAAACCTAAAAATTATCTATGCCCCAGCTATATTGTATGACACATTGTTTTACATTTAACAAACTCACACTTTTCCCACAAATGTGAAACTTTAGTACTTTGCCATACCAAGCAAGAAAAACATCAAGTGGAAATACACTTAGTTTAGTCAAAGACTCTTTGCTCTGATTTCAGCCAAATTGCACTAAAACCAGTAAATAATAACACACACACAAAAAAAAAAAAAAAAAAAAAAATCAGTGAAGTCACATCACTATGTACTTTACAGCAGTAAAATAAATGCACAAACTCAGCACTTATCATTCTGCCCCACACACACCAGCAGTCCTCTGCAGACACTAAAATCACGGTATTTTTAAATAAACCTGTAACACTTCTTTGGCTTTGGTATATCGAATCTTTTGGGGTTTTTACCTGTTCTAATCAATCTCCTTCAGTGATAAAGACCTCACCATCTTTCAGTCCACCTCAAAATATATTCTGAGTGGGCCCTATTCCCTATGAGCTACACATCATGACCTACGCAAGCCTTGAAACAGATATCCATGACTTTTCTATGTAAGAATCGGCAATGAAATCACTACTCTTAAGGGAAACATGTATCATAGAATCTGCACCAAACACATGAAAGTTTTCTCATTTGGAAACAAAATTTTGTCTTCAAAATATCCCTACTTCACACGCATCTCCAGAAAACAGGCATCAAGAACCAGATCTGGTTCTCTCCTCCTCTAAACTTCTTAACAAGCCAGAAGAGAAAATGTTAAAAGTTCACACTTCTGTTTGGTCATGTGCTCTTCAATTATTTATCATCATCTGATTTAATTAGTTTTCCAAACTAGCTCCTAGATACTCTAGCTAATGAATTGGACATATGCAGGTTAACTAAATTGCTGAAGGAAGGCAAGACAGAATTAGAACAATCAGCACAACAAAGGTAAATATTAAAGCTTTTTGGTGATAAATCCATAGAAAGGCCTACTTAAAAAACACCAAATGCTTAAAGAAAAACCACTCTCTACCTTACCAGTAATGCTGGCTGTAAAGAGGACCAAGACCATTTTTAAAATTCAACTCAGAAAAAGTTTGTATTAATATTCTAATGATTCTGCTCATCAAAAATGCTGACAATGCACACCAAAGAAACCTCCAATGCTATTGATTCAGGAGAGACCAGAGGGTAAAACTCTAAAGCAAGAATACCTTGTCACTGGGTAATAGAAGATACGTGAATTGAGATTTCTGATAAACTCCCAAGTTCCTAAAAATGAAACATATCAAGCAAAACCTTTCCCTCTTCTTCTAACACCAGCATTATCTTAAAAGTTATGAACTGATCAAGATGGGCTTTTCTAAACTTTGGTTCAACTTATATGGCAGCCACACAATGAGCTGAACATGGACCAAACTATTTTTAAGCAGTAACTTAGAAGCCCATTATCATATTTCAATAGGTTTTAACCTGCAAATTTGTTAGGATTCATTATCTTTATCTGAATTTATGCAATTTAAACCAGTACTCCTTTTAACAAAAAGTAACGATCTTGCCCCAAGCCTTTTAAATGGTTTCAGAATTTTCAAGGAAACTGGTACTCAAGTTATAATATTTCTACGTTTAATTTAATAAGCTATGTGGAAGTTTGCTTTTTGCATAAACAAAAGGTAACTATTTTAGTTGCATGGTTAAATTAGTACTACTTTTGCTGAAACTTACTAAACCTTTAGCTTTACACTAACAGCTGTATGAACATTTTTAATTTAGCGCAAGACAAGAGCCAAAACAAGATCACCACAGTCCAGGAGAGAGGGATATAAAAGCATCTGAAATATTTAGCACCACTGAATGACTCATCTGAACATGCACCATCAAAACAGATAACTTTCTTTTGGGTCATGGCATGTTTAAAAAAAAAAAAAAAAAAAGCAATAGAAATGAGGTTTAAAGAACGATCACAAGAGGAACATGAAAAGTTTCCCATGCAAAAGGAATGAAGACAGTAAGATGCACAATAAGATGCTCATCTTACAAAAGATCCACAAAAAATGAATATGCAGCGTGTTCTATGACAACATGATTCCCTCTCACTCATTCAAAGACAAAAAAGGCCTAAAAGGTCTTTCTTTTTAAGTATTCAATTATACCTAGAAATACAGTCTAACCTGTGGAAGCTGCTGCCACATGAACAGAGTAAAAGAGCTCAGAAAAATTCTGGAGGAAAAATTAGTATTTACTTTGGATAGCATTAAAGGCCTTAGGAGAAGTAATTAACAAAAACAGGCCCTGGCAAAGATATAAAGATAAATCCTTCAGGGTAGAAGATAACCTCTAACTAATAGGAAACTGAGATTATTTTTTTTTTTAAGCAAGTCATTTGACAAAGAGCTTTTGTTACATTTCTTATAGTTCCCTGACTAGAACAAGTCATGATTGAACCAGAATACTGCACTAGACTGCACAATATTCTAATTCAATATTTCAATATATTTTCAATCACAACATATTTTAAATTTTTAATCTAGAGAGCGTTTGAGTCTTTTCATAATGCAAGAAGTTACCAGAAGACAAACTATTAAAACCAGCAAGCTTTTAGTCAACAAAATACCATAAAAGAAAAAATTTAGGCATCAAGAAAAAGCCTTTTAGCACTCAAATTATCATATAGCAGTTTTGTGGGAAAACAAGTCTATGTGCACAATTTAAATTATACGGTAATTCATAAAAATATGAATAGCTACTTACCTACTACTAGCCCACACTCAGAACAAATCATATCACCAGCTCTGTAATCCTCTACTAAAATGGAATCTGGATGATTTGGGCAAGTCACTCTCGGAAGCACATCCAAACTAAGAAAAAAACAAAAATTAGAAGTATTAATTACTTTACTCAAGGAGGCTGCATATCCAAAAGTATTAAATTGTTCTTTTCAGCAAGGAACTCTTAAGTATACAGAATTTACAATGATCTGATTGATAAAATATTAATCTAAATGCCTGAACTTCACCTTTTATTTAAATGCTGTAACACTACAGTTGACAATCAAGGCTTCAGGTTATCTTCAATTCCAAATTTTCTGTGATGTATCTTACAAGATACACCAAAACCACTTCAAATTAAAACATCAAAAATCTAAATAACAGACTTGATTAAGTGTAGTCTAATTCGCAGTCTACCACTAAATGAATTTCCAAAAACGTTAGTGGTGATTGCTTCATTCCAAATAAGCATTCTCACTCATTCTAATTGGATCAATATTACTTACCAGGTCCTTAATTCAGGAATTAGTGCATACACAACATATATTTTTAGAAAACAGCTGATTCTATCACTGTTTTATTATTTTTAAGTATTTGAAGAAAAAGTCCCCTTTTTAATTAAGCAACTCATTAGTTGTGAGAGATCTTAACAAAAAACTATCAGCTCATGAAGGGGATTATGTGGCAACCGCTTCTGAAAAGAAGTATCTGTCTTTTTCACACCCATGCATCTTCAAGAATTACAGCAGATACAAAAAAACTTCCTACAAAGCAAGAGCAATATTTAACACAACTGACTACAGAGTAACAACCAATTGCTTCTAACCAAATGTTTTTAAAGCAAATACCTCATTCAAGCTTCTAGTAACCGTTCACTAATTCTGTTAAAACCCACCATTTCAAAACTAGAATAATAAGTATTTACAATTGGGACTCTGTATAATCAACAAAGCCATTCTGCTCAAGCTAAAAAGCAGAGGGTACAGAGGACAATCACAAAAATTTGTCACAAGGACCTGCCAACCTAATTCCGATTGTGCCAAAAAAAACCTACTAATACTTTCAACTGTAAAAAACATTCTATTAAAATTTAAATTTATCCAGGTCCCCTCCTTCCCACTAGTCTATTACTTCAGCCTAATCTATACATTCCATCTTGATTTTTACTTTTCAGGTATTTCTGATGAGTCAAAAGCATTGTCCTGGTTTCAGATGGAACAGAGTTAATTTTCTTCCTAGTAGCTGGGATAGTGCTGGTTTGGATTTAGGATGAGAATAGTGTTGATAATGCACAGATGTTTTAGCTGTTGCTAAGCAGTGTTTACACTAAGCCAAGGACCTTTTCAGCTTCTCATACTTCCCTGCCAGCAAGGAGGCTGGGGCCATACAAGAAGTTGGGAGGGGACACAGCCACGACAGCTTACCCAAACTGGCTGAAGGGATATTCTGTACCATATGACCTCATGTTCAACATATAAATTAGGGGGAAAGCTGACCGGGGGCGGGCCACTGCTCAGGGACAGGCTGGGCACCAATCGGTGGCAAACAATTGTTTTTCATTTGCATCACTTGTCTTTCTTGGGGTTTACTTCTCTCTGTTATTTTATTTTTCAATACAATATTATTATGAGTATTATTATCATTTTATTTCAATTCTTAAACTGCTGTTATCCCAACCCATGAACGTTTTCAATTTTTCCTCTTCTGATTCTCTTCTCTCCCCCATCCAACTGGGGGAAGACGCGGGGGAAGTGAGAAAGCAGGTGTGGGGTGCTCAGTTGCCAGCTGGGGTTAAACCACCACAAGCACAAAAACAAACGAACAAAAAGCCCCAATTATTTCAATCTGTTCAGAAAAATATCTAAGACTTGAAACCAAAACTGAAAATCAACATCGCTATTAATATTAAAGCCTCCAGAAAGAGCATGTACACACAAGATCTTCAGGTGCAAATTATATTCAAACTACTACCTAAAAGCTCTTTAAACTACTTTCCAAGAAGCAGCGAGAAACTGTTCCCAGCTTATAGTTTCATATGACAAAACTGTTGACAAAGCATGTGCAATCATCTGATGTTTGGCATTACGCAAAAGGCTAGCGACACACTAAGCAAAAGAAAAAAATAAAATAAAATCCAGAACCCTGAAAGAATACTAACAGCGTTTTGTTTCAGACTTTAACCTTCACAAACCATTGTAAAAATTAGCCTTCCTATCCTAATTTTAACTCATTTATCTAGACATATATACTGTACTCCTTGCAACATACAGGTTCAACACACTAAGCTGACTACACTGAAGGAAAATGCATGGCAGGTGCCTGAAGGTCCGTCTCGGCAAACGGCTCCCGAGTTGCACTAAGACTAGCAGGAAGCACTCCCTCGACCCTAGGACAGGTTTAGCAGGAGCAACAGAGTCACTGCACAGCCCGCTCCCGGGGCCTGCCTTCATTCCCGACTTGAAAGAAAACCCCGATACCGCTGCAGGGAAAAAGACCAATTCGGGGCCCGAGACCGACTGGTGCCGGTACGGATTTAGGGTGGGAGCCTCAGAGCTGTTTTCAGGACTCGATAACCGAGGCAGGGAGCAGCCACCCCGGCTCGGAGGCGGTGCCCGGTACCAGGGAAGGCGCCGGTACCCGTCCGACGGCCCGGGGCACGCAACACCCCGGGCCGAGGGCAGCCCTCCCTCCGCCGGAGCCGCGCTCGGTAAGACACTGCCGAGGGAAGAGCTCGGCCCTACAGGAAGAAGGGCTTGATCACAAGCGCCGGTGACACCGAGCTCTGACTAACGAGGGGCCCCAGAATCCAGTCCCCTAAAACGCTCGCTTCCTCTCGGAGAGCTACCGGTTCATAACGACACGAAACAGCAAGGCGGGGGAGCTCAGCTTCCCCCCGGCACTCCCGACCTCCGGCCCCTCAGAGGCCGCTCGGCCCAAACCACACGGAGAAGACCAGGGAGGCCCGGCCTGCCACGGCCCTCCTTGGCCTCCTGCCGCCCCGGGAGCCGCGCACAGGGCGACACGGGAAATGGGAAAGCGACCAAGGGCGCTGCGAACCGAGAGCGCCGCGTCGAGCCGGGGGACACCGGAGCCGGGCAAGGGCGGCGACGGCGACCGGTTCCTCCCCAGAGGGCAGCAGGGGCAAACGCCGGCCATTTTCTCTCCTGTACCACGGACAGAGAGAGATGGCGGAGCCCCTCCCGCCCCCCCTCCCGCGGGCCTCCTCCGCACGCGCCCCTCCGAGCGCCCCGGCCGGCCTCCCGTACCGGCTGGTCGACGCCATCTTAGCTCCTCGTGCCGCAGCGCCGCTGTGAAGTCAAGCGCCGCTGTGACGTTCCGCCCTTTTTATATCGCCACAGCGCCGGGCGGGGCCGCCCGGGCACGCGCGCTACGGATCGCGCGGAGGGACAAGCGGGCGCGAGGCTGCCAGGCCCCGCCCTCCCATTGGGGCCGGTTGGTCGCGACGCCCCCGAGCTGAAGTCGCCGCTGTGTCGGCGGAGGGACGCGGGCCGCCCGCCGGAATAGCGAGACCAGGGGCGAGCGGGGAACCAGCCTGTGGCCCGGGCCCCCGGCACCCAGGGCGGCCCAGGGACCGAAATCGAGAGCGGTGGGCTCGGACAGGCCCTGTCACTTCACAGTCCGGCACGGTGGGAGGCTGAGCTGCGACCTCCGGCCTTGGGGAGCTGCGACCCAGCGCCCAGGCAGGAGCACGGCCGCGGGGAACGCCCCGTCACCGCGCTGCCACCCCTGCACCCGGGATCCCCCCCTCCGGATCCCCTTTTCCGCCCAAACTCCATCAGTTGGGTGAAATACCGCAGAAAACGAGTTTAAGCAAAACTGCTGGAGTTTGCACAGAAGCATCTGGGACGCAACGAGTTCTTGGCTGCTGGAGCAGAGACCCAGCAGAGGCCGATTCCCAGAAAGGGGAAGAAAAGACAAGTTTAGTTCCTCCTTTACTGGCATCAGCTGCTCCAGCTGTTCCGGTTTGCCACTCGGCTGATGCCACCATGACAAAAACCCAGCCCTTCTGCAGGACCACGCACGGACGCTCAGCCTGACTCACACAGACACAACCAGATGTGCCTGTTGGTCCCTGTGGGTTCCCCATGTCACCCTGCACATGATGAGATCTGCTCCCCTTCTGTCAACCCCCCTCACAGCCACCTGGGCAGCAAACGTCAGGCCAAGGAGGAGGAGAAACCCACAAGAACTGATTCCAGACCAAAGCCCTCCAGCACTGGGCTCCAGACCAGACTCTAATTCCCCAAGAGATTACCCTCATGCAAAATTAGTCTGTGTATTGAGCGGCAACAACAGATTTTCAAGCCTAAGTTGTAAAACGGCAGAAGAAAACCCTATTGCTATGGCATGAGCCTCTCCTCACTGACGATGAGGCATGAATAGGACAGGAAATCTACAGGTTTTGGAAAGCGCCGTTACTTCAATGCATTAAAGGGATCCAGATTGAGGTCTCTGAACACTTGTAAATTAGCTATCTATTAATCAGATACAAAGGACTGTTCACACCATGTCTCCGCTATATAACGAGTATTTTTCAATTTGCTAGCTCAAAGAAGGAAATTCAGCAGGGTTGAAAAGTTCTCTTAACACTTGCTAATATCAAGTCAAATTCATTATCACACAACTTCTAAACACTCTTCTGCCGACTGAAATGCTGTGTGCTGGGTGAAAATGAGCTAGTTTGAACTTGCCAACACATTCCTTAGATTTAAAAAAAATATATATACACCTTTTGTAATAAAAGGAAGCTGAACTATTAGAAGATACAGATGCTAAGCTAGAAATTTAAAGCTTCTCTTTTCCCATTTGCAATGACCTTTTTCACAAATGCTCAATAAACCCAAAAGATGAAACAGTAATGAAAAAAAAAAAACCAAAACAGCGTAGCTGTCAATGCGAATATAGCACGCAGTGTTAAGTTTCCCCATAACCTCTGAAATGTGTATGTAGCAGTGTCTGCCCACCAGCCCTGTCAGGCCCATCAAGATTTCCAAGTTTGTCCTGGCTTCTCATATAATCTGTTCTATTGCAAAGATCTTCTGCTGGCAATCACTGTCAACACTGGCTCCCTCCTGACCCCATTCTCATTAACTAGAATCCAAAGAGTTTAATTTCCACCCACAAAAAGACAATAGTTTTCAGAAATGTTGCAAAAAATATGATAGATTGTATCTCAGCATTGCTTTATTCCCCGTCTCCAGCAATTTTTCAAGCGCTTTGTCCACAAGCAGCAGAAAAAAGCTGTTGATGTGGCAGATGGGAATATCACCATTAACAGTCTCTGTCAACAACAGATCATCTTAATAACTTACCGATAATTCACCTTGCTGTCTCCAGCTGTATCTGTTCTTTCCCAACACTGTAGTTACAACAATAATCCTATTTTAAAACTTAATTGGTCATTCAGGAGGTTCTTAAAATTTCACCCAAAGCATCTCATGCTAGCTACTGTCAGTAATAAAAATGTGTAATTAAACTGCAATTAAATTGCAACTCTTACATTGCTAGTATTACCAGCATCATTTCAACAATAATGCAATGGGATATTCAGATGCCTTTGCAAACACAATGAACAGCACATTAATGAAAACAAGTCACTGGTTCTTACTTGTATGTCCAAAGGTCCTTTGTAATGGTTTATTGATTTAGCCAACGGGCATTTTGTTAAAATAGCAGATGTCAGTCAAATGCCTCAAAAGAGCAAATGAAGGAAACAACAAATAGCCAGAGCAGCTGAATTATGCTTGGTATGCTGCATCTGATTTCTTCAGACATTTGATGAAACAAAAAGATGACCACATTACAGCACCTGGACAAAATAGGAAAAAGGAAATTTAAACTACTGAAGTCTCATACAATGTGTCCTATAACGTGAGGGTCATGGTTTAACCCCAGACGGCAACTAAGCACCACACAGCCGCTTGCTCACTCCCCTTCCCTGGGTGGGATGACGGGAGAATTGGAAGGGTAAAAGTGAGAAAGCAACTTGTGGAATGAGATAAAAACAGTTTAATAATTAAAATAGTAATAATAATAATTCAAAAATTTAAGGAAAAGAGAGGGGGGGAAATATCAAAGAGATAGGAAAATAAAACCCAAGAAAGACAAGTGATGCAAATTAAAACAACTGCTCACCACCAAGCAACCGATATACGGTCTGGAAGATCCCTTTGGTCAGTTGGGGTCAGCTGTCCCAGCTGTGTCCTCTCCCAGCTTTTTATGCACCTCCAGCCTACTCACTGGCAGGGCAGTCTGAGGGGCAGAAAAGGCCTTGACACTGTGTGAGCAATGCTCAGCAGCAACTAAAACAAGCGTGTTATCAACACTGTTCTCAGCACAAATCCAAACCATCATCCCATACTAGTGACTATGAAGAAAATTAACTCCATTCCAGACAAAACCAGTACACATGAGTAAGGCTCTACACCTATACATAATGTAGAGTTCTCTTTAAACATCAGCCATCTGTGTGTCCCAACTCAAATTTGGTGCTTTAGCAGGTGAGTTATTAGCATACTCATGAGGTATTTGAAACAGTCAAACATAACCATGGAAAAATTATTTTGCTATAGTTTTCTTAATTTCCTCTTCAACCCTGCATATCATTTTACTCTCATGCATATTCTAGACTGATTTTGCACAGCATGTCCCAGTTGCCAATGAGAGTCTTTTGGAAGAGTCTTAACTTCAAGAGAAGCATCATCCAATGATTTTTTAAATTTTTTATATATAACATTGATGAAAATAATATTACTTGTGTAAGGCTTAATTGTGTTGAGAAGCACCTCTTTCAAGGACAAGAAATCAAAATTCAAATATTTTATTATTTTGTATCATTTCAGAGGCTTACGAAATTAGAACATTTTGATTCATATAATCATACAAACATTTCATAGAAGCCTATGTATTTATCATGTATTTATGCTAGAAAAATCTGCTTAACTTTATAAAAGTTTACTTTTCAATTAAAGCAACAGACTATTTCACATTTTCCTTTCCCAAATTATCATGCAGCTCAACAGAATATTGTACTGCCCTCTTAGTTCCTGCAAAGCACAGCTCCCCAGTGCAACTTAAATAAACAGATTTTAAACTCCTTGTAAAAGAGCATAGATTTCACAGAAATTTAATATTTTAAAAAATAGTTCCTCCTGGAATTTAACGTAGCAATTTCCAAATGAAATTCATGCTAAAATTTCAGTTATGTCATTTTACCTGATTTTTCTACACAAAGACTGACTACACACCACCTTAAAGATACCAGCCAACCATTTTCTGGTGAGATTTGGGGAATGGCAGTGCAAGACAGCCACAAGGACTACAGAAGTTCCAGCTACTGGACTCCCCAAAGCCCAAGACCAAGAAGTACCCATGAAAAAGCCGTGCAGCAGTTCTCACAGTCCAGCTTCTATACTTTTTCTTTCAGGCCCTGGCCATAGTCACAGTCTGATGGAATTCAGTTAAGATTCCAGCTGTGTGATCACAGAACGAGTAAAATATTTGCAAAACTAGCTATTGAGTCTGTTCAGTTTTTCCACCAAAAGGCCTGTGGGAAGAATATAGAAACAACATAGAGAACATAACACACAGCCATAAAAGGTTAGCTACCTGAATTAGCTTCTAGTTGGAGACCCATCAACAGATGAAAATGTTGCAGAGATAATTGAAATCATAGGCAACTAGAAAGGAATCCTCCATACTGATCTCTTTTGAAACAGTGGTTTATCAACTGAGCTTGAAACAAAAGTTAGTTCAGCTCCACAGCACAGTATTAGGCGCATCTCCATGCTCCCCCTACATCTAAAGAGTTTGAAATGTTTGGTGTGAAGATCTGAATGTTCTGAACATGCTAAAAAAAAGGATAATAGGATTAATTATGTCACTGTACATCTGATTGTGAAGGACCCTCTAAAGCAAGGTCTTTTATTTTGCTTCGTAGATTCATCCATGTAATAAACAAATAAATAGGTATACTCAAGTAAATAGAATTCTAGAATAGAATTATAATTTTATTGAGGACTGATTACTTTCAGAACAGCAACGTGACTATTTTGGGAAAATAAAATAGTAATTATGCAACTTAGCACTTTTCAATCTTGCCTATAGTATAAACACTGTGCTGATTTAACTCAATCACTTTATTTAAACTGATGCAATTTGTGCATAGACATTGTAGCTAGGTATGTATGTAGAAAGTCACTGCAATTATCTAATATGAGGTATATCTTAATTTTCCTCCACTGCAGGCTACTGCGTTTTACAACCCATGATGTTTAAGTATAGGAACTAGGGGTGAGACTATCTCATACCAAAACCACCTCCCACTTACTTCTTATAAGTTTTAAAATACCTATAGCGTCTATTTATTTTACACAGTCTTACAAATTTTTGTCTTTCAGTAAAAGAAGTGAATCCAATAGATTACTTTTTCAGAAAAAAAAGTAAATTATTTTGCAAAGACTGAAAATAACCTCTGAGCTGCATTACACGTGTCAGTAAATCACTGTTTTAACTCCTCAGCAGGTGGCAGCACAAAGTTATTTACAATTTCATATTAATTCTGTACTCTATTAAGTAATTTGTTCTTAAATTTGCAATAAACCCCAACTATTAGATAATTATACCAGATGGAAGCGTTAATAAGAAAAATCAGGCTGTCTGTTTATTCCAGTTCTTCAGAATTGCTTCAGCTGCATCTAGGGTGCTGTCTTTCTGCAAAACAAGGAATATCACTATTACTGCAAGTGTGGAGCTCTTTAAAAAGAGAGTAGCAGTCATGGTCATATCATCCCAAATCAATATTTGGCAGTTTCACTTGCATCCCATAAATATCTTTCAGTTTTTCATTAACAGTTATAGCTACAAATCTAGACTACACAAAGAATTCAATGCTGACTCCTTGCAAATATTTACTAGGTATATTTAAAAGATAACATATTTTCTCAACATTCATACTATCAAATTTAACAAAAGCAGTATTTATTAGATAAATGCCTGGCATTTATGCAGTGATGTACTTGGCAGCTCTCTATTAGAGACATACTAGCATAGTTTCCTAATCTTTATGTGTACAGTTACAATTTTAAAATCTCCATGCAACCAAGTTATGCTGTGAATACTTAAATATAATCCCTCTAAATATGGGTAATCTATCCATAGGCCAGTTGTGCGGCTTGGCTACAATCTGTTGAGTCATACAAGTAGTCTTTAACTTGACATGATTAGTGCTGTTCATGCTGGGCAAGCCACATTTACAACCAGCAAGTTTCGTCCTGGTTGTTACTGGCTCAGCTTCTATCATAGTCTTTATATCTTATCAAAAGAACAAAGTAACACAAGCAGAAACTCCCCTTCGTTACTGGTTCAAGCTGAGGCTCCGATCTTTATACTACAACAGTTAATGAGCTGGACATGTTCCTTTATGCTGACTCTACCACAAAACAATCAGGAAACATCTTAGGGCTGCGGGCTTACCAAAGCTGATGCACCTGTCTCCAAAGTCTGTCAGTCTTTTCAAGAACAGATTCAACAGGAGGAAGAATATGTGAAAAGAAGGTGCTCACAAAATGGCAAAAGTCATCCAAGTCACAAAACACATGTAAAATAACTTCCTGTGTCCTTGTTTTCTTTTGTAATTTGGAGATCATGTGAAACTCTATGTACTTTTCAAGCAAGTGAGCTAAGCTTGAAGGTGACCTCTTCATTGTTTTTGTTGTTGGATACTGAATGGGCATGGGGTATACCACTCTGCTATACTATTATTCTCTGTTCTGGATTATAGAATCCAGCTTAATTCCTCAGCAAAAAGACAGCTGAAGCTACTTGGTGCTGAATTTTATACCAAGCTAACGTTCTATTCCTAAAACCATCCAACTCAGTTTCTTGCAGATTTCTGTACTGCATTGATTTTTAGGAATCTTAAGTCTTCGCAGGTCACAAATTTACCTTAATGAAGCAAAATCGTATATATTTTTCAAACTGCCTTTTTGTCTCAGGACCACAGAATGCTGAAAGAGGAATTGCTGACAGTTTCTGGAACATAAAACAAAAATATTGTTTGCTTACTTTATACATATATTTAAACATCTGTTTTAAGCACAATGATTTTGCTATTCAATTTCTTGACCTCTCCCTCCCAACTTGTGAGGAAAAGACAAGGTTCAGTTTTGTATGCACTAGCCAGGCTTAACTAAATTCAAATTACTTTTCTTAGGCAAAACATTTCAGAGGTACTTTTGTACAACTAGCATTTCAGCGTACTGAAAGAAAAGAACCGGGACATAACACAAACCTGCGGGGGGTACATTTTCAGCATATTTAGCAACATTTTAGCCACATCATTATCAGCAGTTACTATAAACACCAAATATTATTTTGAATGGAATTATCTCTACCACATTATTTAATAAGTACCACTGCACTGCTCTTGCTTTCAATAGAAAAAAAGCATTTCTAAAACAAGAATATGACTAAGACACCTTACCTTAGACCTTATCATCCATTTGACAAATTTATAATCATAAGGTTGTTTCTCATCTACATCAGAGAGATCCACATCTAAAAAAAAAATTAAATTTAAAACAAACCTATTGTTAGATTTCCTAGACTCCATTGGGAAGGCATTCATTAACAGCACTTTATTATAGTTAATCCTTAAGAATAAAGATATATGCTTTTATTTTAAAATACAATTTAAAAAATATACTATAACAATTAAAATAGGTCAACAGATTAAACCTTTCTATTCTGACCCGAGCATCTGCTTTCCATTCAAAGCAAATCCAGATGTAGCTCAGAAGAAAGCTATGCAGTTCTCCAAGAGGTCCTCAGGTCTGGCTTATTGAGGGATCAGTACTGCAGAGGGTACCAAAGACTGTATTTATTGCATGCACAGCAATAATCACTGCAACGGCAGTTTCCTCATCTGTGAAACTGGGGTAGCTAAAACTTCCTGACACACGGGAGCACTGTGAGGTCCAGCTGTGTTTAAACATTTCCGTGTGAATGGCAAGTGCCATTAGGACCAGCTAGTGAAAAATGTGGAACTAGAAAACGTTCCTTTGTGCGAATTCTTCCTCCAAAGTTACCAAAACATGAATTTCCAAAAGGTTTTGCAAATTTTGGTAATATTTTATGGTGTTCAGAAATCAGAATGCCTCGAAGAGCCTTCAGGGTATGACTTCAGATTAAGATGAATAAACAACAACAAAAAAACCCGAGGAAAGTACAAATGGTACGAACTCAGGATGTTAAGCCAGGTGCTTAGAGCTCAAACTTTTTCATAATCATAGACCTTTTGAAAATAGAGATTTTTATTTACCTCCTTCATCCTCCCTAAAACCTTGCCTAAGATTTGCAAAACACAGACAGTAGTTAGGATCACAAACAAAGGCTTTGATAAAGCTTATAAAAATCTACCTCCCAGGCAAAGGTCCAAGTGAAATTTCAGTCCCAATTAGTACTCCTGAAAATGTTATACAAATGAAATGGGAATATAGTTTAAAATGAAAGTTACATTTTCAGCTTAACTATAATATTTGCTTTCCGCACCCTTTTTAATAAATTTCATACTAACTTAATGTAGAAACATCAACAATCATAAAGTATCCTCCATCTGGAATGACAGGCTTTAGTCCAGCTTCTTGAAGTAGCTGAGCCATCCGATCACGCTTGCTTTCCAGCTCTCGAGACAGGGAGTAAAAATAGCAGTCTGGGTCATCCATGCGTTTATAGTCTATCCAAAATGCTTGCGCCAAAGCCTCCTGGAAACATAATCAATGTTCAAAGTACTCATGGACACTCAGTAAATTCACAGATACTTACACACTTCCGACTGAAATCACATGGATTTTTCTATGATTCTAGCCCTTATTAAGCAAATTAGCATATACAAATCACACAAGCTACGTCCAAGAGTGTAATTTGTTACTTTGTGCTGTGGCCAACACCCAAAGCACCCAATCATTTACTAGGCACTAATCATATACAGAAGTCAGAGTCCTTGACACAAGGGTTTACTATCTGAATTGAAGCTAAGTTTACATTATTGATAATAACGTATCATAGAATACTAGAACTAGTAGACAGAGACAATTCTTGGTAAAACAAGACCTTATTGCAACAACTTTTATTTGTATTTGCTAGGAAACCACTAAGATTGTCATATTTTATGCAAGAAGCAGCAGTTTGTAGGTGAAAGAAGAAAATCTGCAAGACTGTGATTTATTTTTTTTAAACGTCTGGTGAACTGACCAAATTTGTCTCTTCTTCTTGCACCCCAGAAGACGTATTTTGACTAAAAAGTCATTGTTGTGATTATTATTACAGTGAGTCCTGCAGTTTTGCTACACCAGAAAATAACCTCCTCTGCCACGTGTTTACCTACCTGTAATGGAGTTGGGCAAGTATACAGTGTATTCTGGTGAACAACTTGCAAATGCTTAATCAGGTGCTGGGGGCCAATAGACCAACCAAGCTAAGACAAGAAAGCGTGCTTATGTTAGACGTACAGCAATGGTGTTACTAAATTAACAAAGAATTAAAATTAGCCAATGTCTCAAGTTTTTCTATTTTAAGAATTGGTAGTGAATTGGTTTTAGTAAGGAATTCTGAAAAGAGCTGTTTTACACAAAGGTTGCTGAATGATGCCCTTGAAATTCTAGATTTGAGAGAGAAAAGTTATAGTTTCACTTATCCCTGTATCTCATAGGGTGCTAAGCAAGCTTTTAACTCTTCATATAACAAGGGTTAGAAATCAAAGTGAGCATTTATTAGGAATCTCATTCCTAATTGTTTTAGAATCTTTCCATCTCATAAGCTCCTGTGTCAAAGGTGGTTTGAGCATAAAACAAAAGCTCACTACTGAAATCAGATATGTCACGGTTCAGTTTCAACACAGGGGATGAAGAAGAAGGAGTTTAGTCACTAGATGGTTAAATATTTTTGTTTACTTTCTGATATGTATTTTAAAGTCAAGCAAAATATTATCCTTAATTATTATACAGAAATATACACCATTCAAAAACATACCATTACCACAATCTGAAAATATCACCACAAAACTCAAAAGTTAAAACATAATAATATCCATGTTTTCTCCATGAATCTTGACTGGTTTTGAACAAATCATACTGTATTTATTTTTTTAGTATTGTTTTCTCACAAGAGCTTATTAATCGAGAGACAAGAAGAGAATTAAAATATGTGTGTTCAAGATAGGGGATTGCTCCAACTGAATGCTATCTTCATGCTTTGGAGACATGGAGATTTGCCAGAAGCTTTCAAAAGACAGATTATAAAAACGGAGACTTTTTTGGTGTAATAAATGCATTCTGTAATTTATATAACTGAACTCTTTTATATTGATTCTTCTTACCTTCCAGCCAGTTACACTATATGTTTTTCCAGCACTTCCTATAGTTATTGTTCTTTCCCACATACCTGGCAACGTAGCTGTATATAAAATAAAATTAATTGGGTACAGGTGCACTCACATATTCCATGTAGTTAGAAAAACTGTACTGCCCTTAGCTCAGAGCTATATGTTGGTATATCACTGCAGCTTATTAAGCAAGCAATGAGAATATTCTAAAATTATAGCAATTGTAACAAATAAGAAAGGATATTATGGGCCAATGCTTTTCGGCATGAAAAGAAGGTAAAGATTAATGACAGGAGAAAGAAGAAGCAGAAAATGAGAGGCACAGTTTGTGAAAACTACATTAGTTATCCTCAGCTAAAATGCATAATTATACATAATAAAGATATGATCTAAGAAGTGGATATCCATTCATCTCAAGACAGCGTTATTTCTGATGCCCAATAATAGCACCATATACAATATTAACTCTGTCACTGCAAACCATTTTAATAGAATTGTCCAGTTCAGCGTCACTGGCTGTCTCAGACATCAGAAAAAGAATTATTAAGACTTCTAACCACCACAAGAATTAGAAAACCAGCAGAGTGAGTAAATAAATTATGTTTTGTTATATAACCTGAACAGGCCTGGGACTGACCAACAACCGCAGCTTCCTAAGGATGTCTGCAAGGATTAAGGGACACGTGGAGGCCTATCTCTGTCTGTGTTTGCATCTGGTAGGAGACCAAAATCCTTTGTTTCCTTTCCAAGGGGATGACAGACCAAAGGTCTCTTCCTGTAGTTTGCAAATTTTTTTCTGTACACTGCTTCAGAGGAGCTCTAGTTGGACTCTTTAACTTAACTCATTTTCAACAGAAACAGATAAATCAAGACACGCTTAAGTCTGCGACATGAAGTCAGTTGTACCACTACTGCAATTACAGTGGTCAACAACATCCGGCTCCACCTTATCTGTGCACTAGAACCACTACCAATGAATCTGTCAATTGTTAAATCCCCTCTCTAGGGAGATCAATGAACAAAGATTTTTCCAAATAAAACCAATGAATTTCATAAGGAAGTTTTTTGCAGCAGTTATCTGCATTGGACATGGTATAAGTCTTCGCAGTTATTTGAGAACAGGTACGGTATTTTTTTGAGCACACTTGCCAAGAAGTGAAAGAAAACAGCAGGAAAGAAACGAATATTCCTATTAGCCCACCCATATTCACTCAACTGCTCTGTGACCTTGAATACAAAAAGGCAGTTTGAACAGATGTATCTTCTAGCTAGCTAAATCAAGAGCATACATACATCCTAAAGGCAACCAAACTATCTCTCTCAGAGTGCAAAAAGAATTGAATTTCAAAGCTAATGCCCTCTAGTGAGACTGTTTTGCCACACAGTCATAGGAATTTGACCTTGGAGACGGAATGTAACAGTATTTCAAACAATAGCAGCAGCAAAAGGGCACAGGGGAAGAAGCAGCCCTATAGCTTTTATGAGCCACAAGTTTTAAATAGAGAGGAAAATTCCTCCATACCATCTGGCAACATCATTATATGACACCATAACTAAGTCTGACTACAATTTAAAAACTAATGAAGTGCAAACTCACACACGTAATCAACCTGTTACCTGGGATGGCACTCAGCTTGTTGAGAGGCTTGTTCAGAATCCTCAATTATAAGATGCAACCTCTACATCTGCCAGTGCAACCCTAATCATTACTTAGAGGAGGTCCACGGTTTTACAGAAGTCAGATAATGATGAGAAACATGATGAAGTGCTCTACACTACAGAAAATTGCTTCAGTGACAGCACAAAGACGGTACTAATTTTAAGATCTGTGGCAAGCAACCCCTGTTAAACTGTATTAAGGAACCACCATCAGGCAATGTAAATTGATGCAATATCCATTGTGCATCTCTTACTAAAAAAGTGTCACTGCATTTGATGGAATATGTAGAGGTTAATATGCAAACACAAGAGTTTTAAAATAGTGAAATAAAACATTAATTTTTTCTTGTCTTATTTTTTGTAGATTTTAAAAAGAATAATCTAAGAAACCTAAGTTAAGAAGAGCAGATCTTGTTTTACTGGAATAATGTTATTGCTTACAGTGTTACCCTGAAGGCTTTATAGGCATTTTAACACTAAAGTTAAATACCATTATGGGAGGTGTTAGAGAATATGTTCCTAAACCAAGCTAACTGTCCACGCTTTAACTTGCATTATCATTATGTGGCATTTTTATATTTTATGCTAAACTACAGAATGCCTTTTGTTCAACTGGAAATGTTTTGGTTTGAAGCATTAAAATGACAATACTGATATAAACAAACAATAGTTACTGTGTCTTAAAAATTCACCACCTGTCCACTAAGACAAAGCCTAACTGACAACATGAGTGTTCAGCCCTGCTGCCATCGCAAAGGAAAATGGATTACCTTACACCACCCCCAGAGATTTTGGTTCTGAGGACAGCTATTTGCATGAAACCACCTGGTAAGCACATGAAGAAAACTTTAATTTAACTCATTTTACTTTGCAATTGGGACATAAGCCACACGTGATCAGTTACTGTGGTAACTTGTTAGGAAGCACTGACTCACATTACTATCACATGAATGTACCTGAAACATTCCCCTTCTTCCCCGTCTGAAGGTCTTTGAGAAGGTATCACTATCAAGGCACCACAACAGCCGTGAAATCAGGCCACTTTCAAAACAGACTCATAGCCTATGCATGGCCAGTACAATCAATGCATTGCAGCTGTATGATGAGCAACTGTGTAGCTGAGCTAATAAGTACTGCAAGGTCAGTTTAGATATAACTTCCTTTTTATGAATTACAAGATTCAGTTTTTACAATGATGTCACCCCCACTAACAGAAAGTTTCTTTTATTGCCGCTCTACATATATGGAATTGAAGCATAGAAGCAAAATTATTCAGCGTTCAACCAGTGGTAAAACCAGGAAAAGCTAAGCTTTTTCATGTTTAAGTTATATTTATGTCTCTTGATATCATTGTTTAATCTCAACTAGGTGTCTCTTGCACACGACTGAAATGTGCCTTCATTATGACATAAAGTACATCATAACAAATAGTTAATGTGAGATGTCAGAAACAAAATGTCTGCAGGTATAAGGAGGCACTTTTGGACTTTAACCAACTCAAACACATCACAGATCCAAACCAAGACCACCACACTGGAAACTTTTATATAAATGCTCTGCTGTAGCATTACAGGATTGGGGAAGGAGTTGAGCAACCTGCACTAGATTCGCTTGTTCTGAGACAGTGGGAGTGATTTCACTCACTTCAGTGAAACTTGAATCAAGAAGTAAAACACGAGGGACAGCGACATAACGTCATATTTGGTTTTCTGATTTGTTCTTGCAATGGTGCTTTACCCCTGTAGCAATACTGCCTGAAGCCTTTAGCATGCTCCCACACTGCCTATGCAGTGATTTACTTCACTGTATTCAATGTCCATTATTTAACACTGTCTCTGCACTTCAAAGGGACAGTGTTCATGCACTATCTCCACACTAACCTTTACACTATTTTTTTTCTTTTTATAAGTGGTGGAGAAAAAATAATTGTGTTCCTCATTATGCATTTGCCGCATTATCTCTACAATTCTTTGAGAAGAAAGTTTTATTCCCTGTTCCTTCTGTTAGTTCTTTAGGAAAGCACAGTCCAATGTACATACATGAACAGTTATACATGTCATGACCAACACAGTAACTGAATAAGGATGGGATATTCAGATCATGACAAATGATTTATGAGCATTAGTCCCACTGGTTTCTACAGGTATCTGCTCCAAAGTCACTTAAGAGATTTTGGAAATTCTATTTGGAAATTATTCTTTAAAATATTTTTCAGAAAACGGAGGGGGTCTCCTACTTACAGTCTAAACATTGTAAAATAGTCAAAGCTTGAAGTCTGAGCTCCTTCCAGCAACCATTACCTCTGAGAGGCACGTTTATGACATCACCCCACAACCACTTCTAAGATGCCACAAAAAATCAGTACCTATTTTAATGTGTTTATTTCCTTTATACACCATCCATTCATACACCTCATCACTGATGCACAGTGTATCATGTTTAATACAGAGATCAGCTATTACCTGGAGCTCTTCTCTGGTAAACACCTGGGATACAAGAAAGTAAGGGAAAATTCATTAATCACAGTATTTAAGGAATACTCTGAAGTTACAACAGTGTTAAAGCAGGACTCTTACCTTGCCTATAGGGTTGTTCGGGGTATTCAGAATAATTGCTTTTGTTTTGGAATTAAATTTATTTGCAAGTTCAGCAGGATCTAAGACCCAATCAGCACTAGATGTAGAGTTTCCATCATTTTTCTAAAAAAAAAAAAAACAAAAACAAAACAAAAAAAAAACCCAACCAAAAATAACCCAATAAGTTTATGCATTACTTGAATACAACATGTCACAGCCTAAACAGAGATGCCCAACTTATCCCCCTCAGACACTTTCATAACCATACTTGACAACCTATCCAATCTGTCCTGCTCTCCTGGGCAAAGGCACTTCTAGGAACAGGCAGGGAGCCTAAGAGCAGGGTAAATTATTATGACAGCTGCTGTCCTCTCCCAGCCACTGTCTGTCTTAAAGCTTCCCCAGGAACTGGTTTCCAGGATCTGGTTACACACATGCTGATTATATCAGTGTGTAATGCAGGAAGCCCAGTCACATGACAGGAGAGTTTGTGGTCTTTCCAGGCACTAGAACAAGTGTGTGCATGCTTCGCTGGAAAGACTGATCACCACTGGAGAGATTCAAGATCTTTTCCTCCTCTTTTTCCATATGAAAATGGCCAAACAGTTAAAAATCTCTACCACTGAGGCTGTGGAGTTGCTGTGGTATTTACACAAGGACAACAGAAGTATAGGCCAGTTGCTACAGAGAACAAAGAGCACAGCCACACTAACTTTCTAAGGCCTGCACATTACTGGGAGAGGGTCAGACAAAACCCAAGGGTGTGAAATGGAAAATATTTGGAGGAACCGCATCATTCCAAATGTTCCTAGAAGGAGGGCACCCAGCAGAACAATCTCACCTGCTCCCACTGCAGTCCTTGTGGTTTTCTCACTCTGTGTTGTTCTGATTTCATGGAGTTCCTGGAACAGTCCTGCCTAAAGAGTCCCTCAGCCCTCCCCATGCAAGGCTGCCAGTCACCCAAGGCAACGGTAACAAGTCCAACCCTTTGCATTCAGAACAATCATTGGAAGCTGCCAGCACAATGCCAGCAGTACCAATTTGAAAATGAACCCATACCAAAAAGGAAACAGTAAATCTCATATGTATAGCAAGTAAGTCTACTGCATGATTGCTCCTTATTTAGTAATCAGATTTTGGAAAAGAAACTACATTCTGTCATTGTAGGAGTTGCTGAAGGGATCAGAAACCAAATCTTCTGAAAACTAGGAGATACAGAAATTGCACTGATATGTGATCCTCTTTCCATTATTTGCACTGAAAACATTCTCTGATGACATCCAAAAAAAGGAATTTTGATCAGCTTTCAGAATGCACAAATTAAGTTAAACAAGAAACATTGTTCCACCTTCTCCAACAGTAATAAAATAGTCTATCTGCTTTGGATTGTCATTGCCTGAGACCTACACTATAACAATCTGTCTCATTTTTGTATCATTGGATATTATGAAAAACTACACAGAAAAGCATTGTCAGGATGTTCAAACTGTATATGATAAATCATTTTAAAAAAGCTACTCACATATCTCAGTGGGATAAAAACAGGCTTTGCACCCGCCATCTTTACCATTGGTTCATAACAGTCATAAAATGGCTCTATTATTATTACCTGAAATTACAATTATCAGTATCAGAAACAGAGAATTTACCATGCACAATACAGTCACATTTCCAGATTTACTTTAGTGGTATAACTTGATAATGTTTCTGGCACTCCATCCTGATCTAATGTTGAGGAAAGTTTCTCCTTTTGGAACATCAGATAACAATAACCGTAGCCTAAGTATGATAAGCACTACTCATTTTGACAACACACAGGCTTTTTTTCTATAGTTATACACATTACAAGCATTAAGGTATAATATTAGGAATGTCTGGGTCCTGCACAGAGATTTTAAAGCGCAAGGCAGAAAAGCAAAGATGGGAGACAGCAACAGCATATTGCTGAACCATTGTACAGCTGCCCTAGTTCCGTCCATGAAATTCCAGAATTTCTAAGTATCTAGAAATCCCAGAAGAATGGCTTCAGCCCTCAGATTCTATCAGAATAAAATTTTCAAGTAGAAAAAGAGGACAAATTCAAGGAAAAAAACACCCCAAGGGCTAATAGCAGAAAAATGTTACAAAAAAGAGAAGTGAGTATCAGAGCAATAGAAAAGGAAGAAAAGATACAAGCAAGAATACATTATACAAGCAAAACCAACAAAACATTGGAAGTAAAATGCATGACAACATAAAAAGTTCTTATCCACTACAGATACAAACAAATATCCCCCCAAATGTCTTTTAGTATCATTGTCAAAAAGGCAGACACCAGTAGTGAAGGAATGAACCATCACAGCTAGTAAATTAACAATCCTTTCTTTAAAGGACTGTTCTTCTA
This sequence comes from Limnodromus scolopaceus, assembly GCA_028565335.1. NCBI lineage: Eukaryota > Metazoa > Chordata > Aves > Charadriiformes > Scolopacidae > Limnodromus > Limnodromus scolopaceus. The sequence continues at coordinate 17,155,716 of JAOXNO010000004.1, read as the reverse complement.
CCTACGCTTCTACCGTGCAATAGTCCAAAACAGAACTTGATATACAAAGGTTATTCAAACAACCAACAGCACTTGGTGCCACCCTTACTCTTCTGTTGCAGACAACAGCCCACCGATTTTCTCAGTAAGAAAGCGTATATTGTGTCACCTAACAGTAACAGTTATAAAGAAACTGCTACAGGTACCATGAGCATGAAAAGGGGTTTGTAAATTGGTGAATGATAGGAACACATCCAGAGGATAATCTTCTGATTGCAGCTTCTGGATCTGTCAGTCAGATGTGCAACTGTAACAAGTCAAATTAATGGAGATCAGAAAGAAGCTCCAACATGAACTTATATTTAAAAAGGGACAAATAAAAAACAGGCAGTCTCATTTCAGTGAGTATATGTGAGTATTTAAAATAAAAACTTACTTCATCTCCCTCTTCAATTAATGCCTGTATTGTACTAAAGAGAGATCCATAAGCTCCCACGGTCACCAGGATATCTGTGAGAGGATCAATCTTCCGTCCACAAACTCTCTCATACACTTGAGACAAGGCTTTCACCAGCGACGGATGTCCCTGTTTAAAGCAAACAAATGCAACTGATCGGTGTGTTATTGACAATGTACAGAGCCTATATTTGGGGGGTCTTCCACATATATCAAAACAATACATTTTGAAACAGAAAAATACGAGATGAGCCCTCAGTGTTAATGGCTGTTAACACATAGCATGGTTTAAAGTTTTTGCACATTAGGGAAGAAAAGTGGTTCCAATTTATTCCTATCTACTAGGAAATTTGTTTTTATATTTGATGCTTTTTAATTTCTATCTTATTATCATATCTCAGGATAGCTCCAGGTAGCCTATAGGAGAGCTAGGAAAGAAGGGAATACTCTGACACCAATTCATCCTCACCTCCTTTAGAGTCTCTTTCCCACCCGCCCTTATTTTCATCTGAAGCTCCTTCTGTTTCTTTCCTTATCTTTCAGCTAAAAGTTATTTGGTGCAAGGGAAATCTTTTACTCTGTTCAAACACTGCTGATAAACGGTACTTGTGAGCAGAATGAGGATTCCTACACTCATACCCCAAATCTCAGAGCACTGTTCACTACTTGTGTCCCCTCCAGGGACATGGTGGTTAACATACTCTTCTCAAAATGTGCAAAGAATAAGAAAACAAGCACGTGACAAAGATGATATTCGGTTTACTCAGGAAGACTACAGGTTTCATGCTGTGAAAATCTTTTTTTCTTTTTGAATGTGGTAGAAATATAAAACAGCTCAGTGAGAAAATGTAACTATGTAAGAAAAATCCTTCTCTAAAATATTGAACATTGTACACCTACACACAAGCCATAAAATCACGAACCCTTCTGTAAACAAGAACATTACCATAAATTAAGGCTTACAAGTCATTGCCGATTTAAATGACAGCCATTTCTTGTCACGAGTGTGTCAGCTACACAGGAATGCTGCACCACTCAAGTCACGTTACGTCACTCTACAGGCCATAGCCCTACAGTCAATGAGAGGTCCAAGCACAGCAGAGAGCTGAGACAACATCTCAATTATCAGATGGATGTGCATCATTCATACTCATCCCTCCCATATTCGCTACCACAAATTCTTGTGCTCAAAGCCCCTACAAGCACAGAAGTTTGCAGAGGAAGTGCAGAGGCTGAAGATGGGAATATTAGTAAAAATTCCTCATCAATTATTACAGTATAATATATCTGCAAACATTCATAATTATCATGGAAATTATCAAACTATTTGAAAATAAATAACAAAGTGACAGAAGTAAATATTGAATAATTGCATGCATTGGGAAAATGATATTTATGCTTGATTAGCAAATTGGTTTAGAGAGTCAGTCTGTGAATATTCGCTGGAAGGTAAACTGTAGCCCATTCTCTCTGTAACCTTTCCCCTTGTGCCAAGGCTCCCCCAAAATCTCGTCTGCCTGGTGAGCAAAGACTTTTCAGGTACCTTATCATGAGTGATTAACACACTAATGCTTAGCCCAGAAGTTCACTAAATCCCAGCCATCTTTTGCGTGTGTCTGACACTGCATAATTGCTTTATGCTTTCAAGTTTATATATAGGTTTTTATATATATAAAAATATCTATAACTCGTACTTGCGGGGACTCTTTGCACCCAGCTAAAGGTGATTAAACAAAACAACCCAAAGAGGGATGGTATGAAACTACATTCACTGGGGATTTTTATATTTTTCTTTCTATTCTCATCAGGGCCCTGAGTGCCTGAATAGGCCTTACTGGCCCCAACCAGTCTCACCTGAGGCCTCTACACAGAGCTGTGTCCCTGGTCCAGGAGCTCCATTTAAATGCAATGCAGTAGGTTTTCTGGTCTACAATTCGGTTACAGCTGCGGCTGCGCCTGCACCTGGCCATAGGCCCCATTGAACCCAGCCCCTACTTGCAGATTGATTCTGCAGCTTGATCTTAGACGGGGCTTGTCACCCCTGGACCTGTCTAGCCATGGTTAGCATCACTGTGCCTGTCCTGTGGATTGACTTCCTGGCTTGACCTCAGGCCCACCTCACCACCACAAGCTTTCCCGGTGATCTGGGCTGACTTCAGCCACCATCTCTGGACCTGCCTTGCTCAGCTACTGCAGGAGTGGACCCTGGCTGGTGAGGCCTCCACTCTGCTTGCTGTGACAGCTTCTCCTTTAGGCAGCTGCTGGTCACTGTCAGTTCTAATGCATGCAGATTCTCAGGGAATAGGAAAAAAAAAAAAATGTTGGAATATATACACAATGATGCCACAACTACCACCACAGTTGCTGGCCTACCAGTCTATACAATGCTCTTCTATCACTGTTGCATAACATGGGGTCATCTAGAAAAATATTAGATGGACTCCTTGGGGTCTTGTAGCAATCCTGACACGTGATTCTCAATTGGGCAACATGGTTTATCTTTACCACAAACTAAAAGAAAGACAAACCAAACAAGGATGTGGTCATACTAAAACACTAATAGTCCACTTGAATATCCTGCCTTGGACAATGATAAATGCCACACAGTCACACCCAGCTCAAGGCATAAACTCTAGGAGCCAACTTACAGAATGGGTACTGATTATCCCCCAGGGGCAAATACTTACTGTTTTCATCACTTCCTAATCTCCACTGAAATCTACTAAATATTATGGGTGAATCTTTTCTTGATCCTAGAGGTACTGCATCAAGTGGTATCAAGTATTTCTTTCTCAGTCTACCAGTATCTTATCTGATTTATGTTTACACTGAGCAAAATCCAAGCCAAATGTATAATTTAGGCTCTTTAAACTGTGAATTGACTCTTCAAAGACAATCTATCCCAGTTGTACTCTACCATCTTGCTCTTGCTGAAGGACTCCGCCTTGAAGAAGCCTACACTGAGGATGTTCATTTGTAACAGATAAGGCTACTAGATCAACTTAATTTGCGACATAACAGTATGATCTACAGATGAAATTAATTTAAAGCAAAGTCTTTTTTTTTTTTTTTTGCTGTGGCGTGCTCTCCACTGAACTTGGGTCCTCCATTTCCACAGTACTTACAAAGCCTCGTGTGTACTGGTTCAGTCTGTCAACTGCTGCTGCCTTTGCCAGTTCTTCTTTAACGTAGCTGGGAGGGGATATATCAGGAAGGCCTTGACCAAGATTAACAATTGAGGGATCTGCTGCCACCTTTGTAAATTCAACCCTAAAGGGACAAAAATATCTTAAAGTGAACACACAAGACAAAATTATCTTTTCCTTCATTATCATTAAAAGGAAAAAAAAAAAAAAAAGGTATTTCACTTTGACAAATTCACAGCAATGGAAACAGGTTTAAGTAGAGGTGCTCACATAGAGGGGTGGGGGCTGGGACAATGCTAAGTAACCAGAGGAGTCAGAAGGAACCCAATAAATGGTTGACCTTCTGCATCCACAGGGTAACTTTTCTGCCAGCAGAACTGTGCTCATATGTGGACATGCACAAACACAAATTAACTCTGGATATGGGCAAATGGAACGCTACCTTCTTTACAAAATGAAGTAAACGTAATTAGAACAGGCACATTAAATGATTTAAAGGCTAGATTCTGTCAAGTGAAGGTGTCACTTAGAATACTGTAAATTTTTTTGGTAATTTTAGGCAACAGACAGTTTCAGGCTGTTCATTAACTGTTCCTAGTATCCTGACAAATACAAACATTAGGATTCTTGAACATTTTTTTTTCCTCCCTTCACATTTTACCCTTTCCTCTCTACCAAATGTTAACAAGATTTAAAAAAAAAAACCAACAACAAAAATCCACCACCAAACAGCACCAAAAAACTCCACACAGCATCACAGTTCTGTCAAAAATGAATACAAATTCCTAAAAATAAGTTTGAGGGTGGATGATCAAAACACCTTCTGTATGTATATACACATATATACAACTAATGTAAGCCTGAACTAGTGTTTCCACCAACTAAGTCCCATAGTTACCAGTGACAGCAATATTGCTTTACAATCAATCAAAAACCTAGGAAAAAGTGTATTAAAAATAATGAGCTAAATTATAAAGACAAGTATAATGGCTTCCATTTTTAATGGAAGACTGGCGAGGAGTAAACACGCTCGACTGATTTGCAGCTGGGGTGTCGAAATAAATGTTCCATACTAATTGTTGTTTAGCCTTGTGTGTTGGACAAGTAGAACATCTGTATTTAGATAACACAGGCCTGCGATAGACTTAGAGGCACCCCATCCAACATCCTCCAGATTCCTTCCCCGCTATGGAAGAGGTGAAAGCAGAGTGGTAAACTACACCTGCGTGAATCCCTGATAAACAGGCAAAACCAGCAGGTTCAGTGATCCTTTAGCATGGATCAAGCTTTGCAGTGCCTGTGTGCCTCTGCCCGGGTGCTGCTTTGGGGATCCCCTGACTGACAAGGTAATGAAAATAAATTTAATCTTTGCATTTCATCCATGGTTTTGCTGTTGTTCCTGCATCCTGCCTGTGCCAGCTCACACAGCTTTAAGAAGAAATCTGATTCATTTGGTAAACACAGATCAAGTGCAACTGAAATACATTACTCAAAAAAATTAACATTTAAATTTGAAAGTTAGCTATACTACCATGCCCAAGAGTTACACTTGTCTTGTGTGGTTTACTAGATGAAGAGAAGCCCAAGACTAATATTTAAAGCTCTAAACAATGAATTAATTCACACCTTTAACAGAATGTGGTTCACTGCTTCTAAGTAGTTGCCAAATATATTTCAGCAGAGATACGTGCCTTCTTATTGGCAATAATTATCAATTTGGGAAGAAAATATATCGGTCAAAGGCATTTTTTGGAATTTGCAGATATTTTCCTTTTACTTACCACACATTGCTATCAAGGCCTTCAATTCGTCTTGTGTTTTTGTGTCTGAAGGCCATTGTCTGCAAGATCAAAATATACAGACAGAAGGGTTTTGTTAAGACAGACAAAGTACTACAGTGTTGGAGTCTGCATGACAAACCCTCCTTCGTGCTTTCTCAAATATAGCATTGCCAGCTGAATTCTGTAGTTACACAAAATTATAGACATGTTCTTTCATGAAAGCTTCTATAATAGCTTAAATTCAGACTAACAAGAAAATACACAAAAATGTCCAAAATTCTCATTCATCATTATCTAAAGCCGCTGAACTTTCTGCAAGGATAGAGCAGGGGCATAATTTAGCTCAGCAGCTTTAAAAGATGACCAAAAAAAGAAAAAAAAAATAGGGTACATACATTCTTTTTCTTTTCTATGGTACACTAACAACTTAAAGACTGGGTTATTTCCAGCCAAATTCCTGCTCAATCCTGCTGTTTGGAAAGCATGCATTTTCAAAGTAATTTTATTTGTTAAATTGATAGGTAAGAGGAAAATAGCAAAGACATTTCCTACTTTCATTCAGACTTTTAAAACTTTAAAGTATTTACTTACAGCACAACAAAAACACCCTAGAATATGTTTTTGCTGTATATTCGGACCTTCAATTAAGGTCTTGGAAAACTGCTTTAAAATAGACTTTCAATGACTACTCTCTATAAAGGCAGAGAAAATACTTATTGACAGTTGTGGTATTTCTAAGCTAAAAAGAGAAAAGAAAGTTAGGGGGAAAAAAAACCAGATTTATTTCTATGTGTAGACACAACAAAAAAGTACAAGCTCCTCTCTATCTTTGTAAACCAGCTTGATACTGGAAAAAAAAAAATCATATAAATTACATAGTCCCTCAGTACTCCAGACACTCGTGTTTCTTTGAGTCAAACTAATGATTTTAGCGACTTTTACCACTGCTAGCTATTGTTGTTGTCTGAAAGATTCAAAATCCATACTCTAGCTACCATACTCTGAGAAGAAAATGTCTGCTTTACCATTACACTCCAAGTTTCAACTTTGAATCAATGGGAATAACTTATATAGTAGAAATATTATGCAGGCACATGTTTGCTCTCAACCTGTTTACAGTAATGAAGCTACCTTATACATAATGATTTGAAGAATGGGAAGCTATAAAATTAAACAGATACTTCACTGCTCGTATGTCTTCTCTACGGATCTAATTCTGACCTCATCTATGAGACACAAACACCAGAGGAGTCAAGCACAGGACACCTTTTATTTGTCCTCAGGAAGAAAACCATTAAGATAACTAGACAGGTGAAGTTGTACTTCTTGACACAGAAGAAGGAGGAGTTAAGAGGGACTTCTGACTAGGTAATCTGTACTGCATCTATTTAAAAACACGCATACGGTTTAGAAGATTAATTCAATTTTACAGTGTATATCTTGGTAAATATGATTAATGTTTGTCTGTACTATATATAAATAACACAGCTACTGCTTAGACTGACAGCCCACCCACCTTTTTTCACGTTAGACTACTTCTCACAGTATGAGGGATAAGAAGTCTCACCTTGAATCTTGCCAGTTAACAACGAGAATTCTGTATGCAGCCATGGGTAAATTTGTTCCATTGACCAGCTCTTCTTGAAGCTGTTTCAATTTGCTAAAAGCTAAAGGCTTATCAACTGCAAGACTTTTATAATTAACTACAATGTAACTCTTAACTGCATTAAGCAACCTTCCTTAGCTAAAAATGTATTGACAAGTAAAATAAGCTTTCACCTTACAGCTCTCATACTATTTTAAGTTTAAATATTTAATGATTCAAGTCTTCCTTTTTTTTTTTTTTCTTTTTGTGCCTTGAAACTAGTTTTACAACAGGATAGCTAGACCTACATTAAGTTTTCACAGATTCAGCTTACAGTGGGGTTCAGGTCCACCTTATTACTTTCAGAAAGCCAACCAATTAACTGACATCTTTAAATAATACCTTAAATAGCATTCTTTCTTCCAAAAACACCATAAGAATTCTTAAGATTCTTTTTCTGTTTTAGCCCAGTGATGTCATCACTTGATAATCTTCAAGCCACTTCTAGGCACAGAGCTAGGATTCCCATGAGTTTAAGATAGGTGTCAGTTGGGAGAGGTATGTCCTCATCAAGCTCTAACTCTGACCTCCTGCTTTCACTAACACTTTCCATTAAGGAAAGCACCTGACTTTGTCAGGTGCTGCTCATATTTATCTTTCTTCCTAATACAAATAAACTTGTGATTACACTGAATGGCAATATATTTAATAAAGATAGAAGCAAATACTTTTATATGGTGCATAATTAAATTGGGGAATTCAATGCCAAAAGCTACAACTGAGGCCAAGATCTTAAGAAAATTAAAAAAAAACAAAACAGGATTAGATTTCAGCACATTTAGTGAGAATATCCAACTCCATTAAATAGAATGCAAATACTTACAGCATATGAAAAACTGATTCAGGCAAAAGCTGACCTTCAAAGTGGCTTGCATGCTAAGAGAAACTTCTCATATGGGCAAAATATGCTAAACTGTCCCGTATAATGGTTCGAACATCCATTTTGAAGGATCTGACGTGCCTTGGTTGACCCAAGTTGCTGATGAGATAAACTCCTGTTCTGATCTGGGAATGCAATTTACATTCCTGTGTTCTATACGCAATACAGAGTCTGACCTTCAACCACCTACCATGTTGCAAAGCTCTGTTTTCTCTCAATAATACTGGGACTTAGAATGAAGTCACACAATCTTATAAGCAGTAGAACTGGGAGATTGAGAAAATCCTGTATAAAATTAAGTTTGAGGTACTTACATACCCCTTATTATTGCAGCATCCAGAAGCACCACTACCATCGTTTCTTTAAAGGAAAACTGAGATACAAAGAAATTAATTGTCTTACCAAAAGTCTGTGATAAAGCTGGGATTGAAACTGTCTCCTGTATCTCAGGCTCTGGTGCCCTAACAGCTAGGCAATCCTTCTGGCCTGATAAGTGCTAGATGTGACTTTAAAGACTGAAAAGGATACACAAAGAAATAATTGCCAAATTCTGTTATGCTACCATGGTAATCTGACTGATTAAAATATCTTATTTTGTTCTTGATAGTAAATGTTTGGATCAATTTAACAAGAAATAAAGAAAACACAGCTAATGCATATGTATTATGCAAAATTATCGTGTCTCAAATATTGCTCGAAATAGTTTTAACTATGAAGCTGAAGGGATACTTACTGCAGAGGCTGAAAGTTTGATGGATCTGGAAAGCAAATCTGTTCGTAGTTGGTATGTTCTAACACCAAGGAAACCGAAGCTTCGGGAAGCAAAAAGCATGCCTGCATAATAAATAAGTGACCTGAATAGAACTTAGAGATTCCAGGAATGAGTTTCTACACATCATTAAGTAATGCTAAAAGATAAGGTCCCCTTCTCTTCCCTTCAGTGATTTTGTTTCACTGAAATAAGTTCTAGTAAATTATTACCTTATCGGATTTGTAAGCATAGAGGATGAAACTTCTTAACTGACAGGGCTGCAATATGTTCCTGAATGTCATCTAGAAGGAAGGTTTCCTCTATTTGACAGCACTGATCTTCTTTTCCTTGAATGACAATTAAAACTTAATACAATTCAAGGTTCAAAGTCTCTGTTAGAATTGTTGTGAAAATGTGTTTGTGTAATAAAAATTGCTATTACAATTGCCAATTTAGACAGAAAAAAGAAAAAAGCCCATTTTTAAAAAAGCCACAGCTTTAAAACTGGTCTCCATTTTTAAGTGTTTCAAATCAGGTATTCTGAAATTGAGATAATTAATATCACCAGTCACACTGGAGAGACAGGCCTATGTACTTTATATCACTATACTAAGTTTTGCCACAGTGACTTGGCAAACATAAATATCTGCCACAGCAGAAAACAGACAGCTAGAAAGGACATTCTTGTGTGCAGTAACAGATAGTTCACTGACCAGAGGAAATGTGCCCTGTTAATCAATAACTATAAAAAAGAAATAAGAACTGGTACTTCAGGCAACTACCTCCAGAATGTATTTTTAAACACATACACTGGATGACATTGTCAAAATGACTGGAATGTGCAAGAGAAAAACACATAACCCATAGACCTATGTCAGAAACACAGTAGCCTCAACAGTATAATTATTAACTTTGTCTTCCATAGTTTCTTCATTAAAGAATAGATAATCCCTGCTTCCCCCCAGACTATGCTACCTGAAAAGGGAAAGAAAACAAAAAAGAAAGAAAAAACTATACGACTTGTATTAGAAACAAAGGAATGCCATCGCTTGTTAAAACACCACCATGCAAGCCTTGCAGATAGAAGTAGAGAAGGTAATTCAGCATCAAAGTAAAATATGAGTTTTTCATTAAGAAGAATGGATTTAGTCCAACAAGAAAGTGTTCTTCACACTTTCCATGTAAACTAATAGAAAAGCTCAACCAATACTCCCTTATTAAATAAGTTTTTAAAGTATGTTGATTTTGCCTTTCTCTTCTTCCAGTGCTACAAACCCAGTACCAATTCTGAAATCAGGGTCTTTCTCATACAGTGCTGACTTGTAGCTAACTCCATTAGACCCTCAATTATACCCACATAATCCCATTGCATTTAGCAATCTGCAAGTATACATTTCATTGACGTTTCCTTTACAGGAAGAAATACTGGCAATTTTCTCAACTCTGCTGGCCTGAGGACTAGCAAAATTAAATAGCATTTACATCTTTGACACCAGTCAGCAGATTCTCCGAAAGATATAAAAGAAGTATACCTGTTTAGAAAGACCTGTAAATAATTTTAAGTTACTTTTAGTAACTGTACCTAGCATATTTGACATAATCTTTGTTAATAATTGATAAAATCAAAAAGGTTGTGAGGGCCTCTATTCCTCTCCTTGCATATGCTTCCAAAAGCTACTTATGTAACATACTGATACTATCTTAAAACATGACTATAACAATAGTGCTGTTCTCCCCGGGTCAGACCAGAGACAGGATTACTCTTGCAGCACGCTGCAAACACTTGCAGTAGTTAGCACAGAGGGACAAACGTGCATATTTTTACCCATTTCATTTTGCATTGAGAAGTAGTAAAATAAAATAAACTACTTGCAAACCTTACATGCAAAACTAACTTGCAATTTTGTAAGAAAAATTATTAACAGTTATAAATATTTCTAGCATTAGTGCCATGCTGCACTGAAAAACAGTGTAGTATTTGACAAGTCATTGTAACACAAGGCAATCATACAGAACCACAACACAGCATGAGGAGCAACAGACCTGTATCACTGTGGCGTGGTCAATCACTGCAAGTATCTGAAACACCTGAAGTAAAAAATGATGTCTACCTTTAACATCCCAGAAGTGTAGAAATTGTGTAAACTTTATGAGGAGCATAATGGAAACAATACAGTAAGGAAACTCAAGACACCAGCATGTAATATTTGTCCCACTACACTTCAATCTTTGTGACACTTTCCCAGTGAATGCTGAATAGCATTTGTTCAGATTCAAGAGCCCTCTCAGAGACAAGACTATTGGCCACTAAATGGGAAAGTCTCCTATAAAATACTTTTATGACTTTTTTCTTTCTAAAAATACTTCTCTCTTCTGCAATGCTGAATACTTCCATTTAAGCTACTCTAGGAAGTAAATGCAAAGGCATCCTTAATATAGCCAGATACTCTCCCACATAGATCAAAAAAAAAATCAAGACCTACTTCTTTTTTTCCCCAAACACACACATTCCTGCTATAATTGTGTATGACGTATTAATATACATCACAGGCTCAAGACATTTATTTACTGTTACTTTAAGGATGCATACACGCTTAATTATTACATCTGTATCTGCTTTTGCAATGATCAAGTATGTGTAAGACATCAACGAGATGTTTCATAATGTCTTAAGTAAGTTTTTCTCATCAAGATAGAAAGTTTTGTCCAGCTCAGGAAAGTTACACAGTTCTAGGCAGCTACAGAGGTACTGCAAACCCCGTTTCAACTCTCTTAAAAATTTGTAAGGTTCTTCAAACACAGAAAACGCCCTGATCTTTGTGAGAGAATGAAAAAGTACTATTTTTTGCTTTTTTAGTCTTATTAATGTCTCTTTTTTCAGTCTTGGAGCCAAATACTGGCTTTTTGGGCAAGAGTCATGTCTATTAAACTCAGAAATTAACAGTTAGGAATATTTTCAGCCCATTCTAATTTTCAGCGCTCTGAAGCATTCATGGTTTAATTCATAGGCAGTCCTCTTAGAATTCAGGCTTGCATACTTTTCATAGAGAAAACAGGAAAACAAACGTGCTAGGGGAAAAAAGGATCATGAACGACCACTCTTGCAGCTTCCTACTTTTTAGAGTGAGAAGCAAGGAAGGCTATCAGAAAGGTCAACCCAGTAAATGCTTTTTTCTGGGGCTGGTAGAAAGACACATTCTGGTTGCCAATCTGGTTTAAACTCAGATTTAGTTACTTAAACTAGTCTGGAAGATATAGTTAGACTTTGTCATGGGAAGTCCATCTATATACTAAAAATCAATTAACTTATGCTGTGCTTTATAACCACTCCAGCACAGATGAAACCTGAGTCACAGGCTCTTCTGCTCCCTTCACAGCTGCCCAGCCTCTGATCATACAGTACCCTGACTTCAGATACTGCTGTACCACTGGAGCATTTTACGAAAAATTACATGTTCATAATTAATTGATTTTTTTCCCTTTGAAATTAAAGGCCAAATGCTGCTGTCCCTTCATTTTTGAGTATTAGTTATACCACCTCTATAAAACCAATGTCTTTGAACTTGAAAGGCTTATGGTCAGACCCCCTAAGCTGCTGCATTTTTTCCACGTAACAAGTGGTCTCAGTTTACTGTGCTGTCTCAGGGACAAATGTTACTAGAAACACTGCAAACCCAGCAGCCACGACAATAATGCAAATATACACCCTGTTATATTTGTGTTGTGTTTAATATCTGTTGAATATACAAACCTGGAAAATGTTACATCTCAGTCAAACTTTGTAGAGCCTTTAAAAAACTCTCTTCATGTGTGTCTAGAGGATGAAAGCTGCAGAGAATGAAAGGGTGCCACCTTACCGAGGCCTCTCCAAAACTTTTTTTCTACCGTCTAGAAGTAATAAATAACACATAAAGCTAAGAGAACTATTGCTAAAACCGCTGGTCTTAGGGAAGTTTGGTATTCTTAATGGCACTGAACTTAAAAACTGCTGCATGGGAAGGATTTGTCACAGTCAGTAGTCAACGCTTTGACATTTCTTCTTTCACAATCTACACGGAATAGAGAAAACTGAGGGTGGAGAATGAACTTTACGATGCGAAATGCGGAGAGGGATGAGGTGGTGAGCAGTGAGGGGTTTTTCTTTTTTTTTTTTTCCTTTCATGTAGCAGCTTCACCATTTAGCCACTTCATACCGCAGTCATGCTTTCCCTGACGCCCTCTGCCCACGCATATTTTCACCCCTGAAGCATTCCGCGTTTGCAGCACGAAGCCTAAAAGGCCAGAAGCCGCCGTGCCCTAGAAAACCCCCCGCCCTCACCGACAAGGCCCCGCGTTCAGCAGAGGGGAGGGAGACACCCGGCAACAGGACGGCCCTGCCCGACTCCCTCCGCATTCCCCGGGCCCGCCAACAAACGCGGCCACCCACCACTCCCACCGCCGGCAGGGAGCCGGCGAGGCCCGGCGGCCGCTTCCCCCTGCAGGCCCTCGGCACCGAGAGAGAGGCCCTGAGGACTGAGCCTCCGCCCCCGTCCCTCACCGCCACAACTCACCGCCGCCTTCCCCGGCTGCGAAGGGAGGCGTGGAGCCGCCAGGGCGGAGCTCGGCGCCCGCCTGCCCCGCCGCCGTCCTGAGGGGGTGACCGTCTCCCCGCCGCCCGCCGGCGCTCCCTGGCGGCGCCTCAGGGGAAAAGGCGGGAAACCCCTGAGGGAAATGGCTGCCGCGGAGGGCAGAGAAGGTGCTTCCCTCGTCGCTCGCCTGAGGCAGGGCACCGACTGGGCCGTGACCGGCCGAGGAGAGTGTAAAGCTGCGTGGCCCGAGATAGGTGAAGTCCTGCCCCGCATGCGGAGCGGTAGGGGGCTGTTCAGGGCGGGTTTCCAGCGGGCGCCTCCTTGGAGGTGCCTCAGGGCCGCCGAGGGAGTGAGGAGTGGGGTGTGAGCGATGGCATCGGTGGGCACGGCCTGGAAAATGTGATGGGAAGGCAGGGCGTCCTGCCCTCACTCCTGAGCCGGAGGCGATATGCAGAAGGGCAGAATCAGTCACTATAGCGAGGCCGGCAACTGAGGTGTCCCTGCGCAGAGGCCTTGCTGGTGTGGGTGAAAAGCTGCTGCTGGGTGGGAGGTCTGCTCTTGAAGTTAGGCATGGCAGCTTGGCTGAACATTTTAGAAATGTCTCCTGATTGCCAAGCTCTAGTGGATTTTTTGTAAGAACTTGCATGATGGATTTTCAGATTTCTTTGTGCTCAAATACTTCTTGAGACGGAGCCACACACACACACACGTATGTAGCATCTCTATGTACCATTCACTGTGAGGGTAGTGAGACACTGGAACAGGTTGCCCAGGGAAGTTGTAGATGCCCCATCCCTGGATGGGGCTTTGAGCAACCTGGTCTAGTGGGAGGTGTCCCTGCCTATGGCAGGGGATTGGAACTAGATGATCTTTAAGATCCCTTCCAACTCTAACCATTCTATGATCTCCCAAGCAGTAAAAAATTTGCACTCGGTGTAAACAGGGCTAACTAGTTACCTTCTTAGGTCTGTCTTTCTGGAAGTAATGAAGTGTCGAAGTAGTCAACAATCATCTCATACCTACGTTAACCCCTTATCAGGAAAAGAATGGGGTTTTCCAGATTTCTTAATGTCTTCCACAAAGTCATGGGATTTGCATTTCTGGAGTTCCCCTTCAGAACTAAGACAAACAGAAAGTCCACTCATAAATGAAAAAGTTCCTTTTAATCAGCACTTCATCATCACTAAATTTGATTATTCAGTTAGATCATATATATATTTCACATATCTTTGCAACATATTTTTGCTGCTGTTATAAATCTTTACAAAACTTCGCCTTAACATCACTGTACAGATCTTTAAGAAAGGTTGTGCACCTCCAATTGATTTTGTATGCCGAGTAACATTGCAGTCTTAACATCCAGTATCCCAGACCACTGGAGAGCTGAAAGAACCTCACAAATCGGATTTTTGCAGGGGCCTGGCATGACATTACATGTCAAATCACAGAGTTACACAATGGTAGGGTTTGGAAGGGACCTTTGGAGATCATCTAGTCCAACCCCCTTGCCAAAGCAGGGTCACCTGGAGCAGGCTGGACAGGAATGCATTCAGGCAGGTTTTGAATATCTCCAGAGAAGGACACTCAACCTCTCTGAGCAGCCTGTTCCAGTGCTCTGTCACTCTCAAAGTAAAGATGTTTTTCTCATGTTGAGCTGGAATTTCCTGTGTTCCAGTTTGTGCCTACTGCCCTTTGTCCTGTCAATGCATTTATTGTTCTAAAATATCCAGTAATACAGATAAATATTTTTAAAAGAACTGTATAAGCCAATAAGAAAACACTTTCTATAGCAAGTTTTTTTTAGTGTTGATGCTAGAAAGAGGTCCATTGTATCTATAATAATGACAAATAGATGGATTAGCAGGCAGAATGCAGATATTGTCAAATGTGATAGATACATCTACTACTTGGATATCATTACTGTATGTATTGTGTTATAGATGTAATCATTATGTATATTCATATAAAATGAAAGAGTGAGGGCTGATTGAAGAGAAGCAGTTTCATAGCACGAACTAGAACACCTCTATTTGGACATAGAAATACTCTGACAAAGCTAGAAAAAAATAGCAAAATTAAGAAACGAGTCACAGCTATTATTTTTTATCTTAAATAAGACGCCCGAAGAACTTAACTATTCCTTTTTTGTGTCACGCTTTTTGAGAATTCTTGTGGTCTCAAACGCGGTGCTCCTGCTGGCAGAGAGGACCTCTCCAAGCATCCACCGGAGGGCAGCAGATCCCAAACCTTGCCATGTCACAAGGCTGTTCAAAAAGCCGGCGGTGTGCCGGGGAGGAGGAGAGAAACTTTAGCCTTCCCTTGACCGTTTATCACGTTGATGCCCGTATTTTTCACAGACTGTCGTGTAAAAAGCAGACATCATGGGGAATTCCTTGCAACGTTATATTTTCAGGGGTTCTGCACGACACCAGTACTCTAGGGCTGTGATACAGATCGCTGAAAGGATGTTGTTAAGGTACTGCTGATTCATCCTCAACTAATGAAACAAGCACTGTTTGAGTCCATACCCTGCTAAGTGATTCTCAGTGTTTACCAGATCAGCTGAGATAGCGAAGAATAAAGGCGTTTTTAAAGTCTCATCTGCCCCAACTGGCTCTGACATTTCATCTCTTGCACGACACCTGATTATGTGTCTCCTGTTGGTAAAACAGAATCTTGTGAGCAGATGCATCAGTGGGACCCACTGCAGTTTAACTAACACAGCAAAGGCAATATTGTCTGCTCTTTTAGTTACAATTCTATAGCATCTGGTGCAACAGATTTGGTCTAAATTTCAGTTGAAGTAATATGAAAACCATAAGAGGTCCAACTTAGGCAACAATCAAAGTCCACTGTAGTGATGGACCACTATGAAAATTCTGGTTGTTGCTTATGGTCAGTAGCTTTTTTTTTTCAAGTTCTCCCCCAAAATTGACTATTTCTTTAACTTAATGGCATTTTGTGCTTTAAGCAGGAAAGACTGACTTCGTATATCAGGCAGAAAGTCTTGAAGGAAGCTTGTCTCAACAGTGTTAGAGAAACTGATTGAACAGTTCAGCCTTGCCACACTAGGCCAAAATTTCCATTTCAAAGATTGCTAACGTAATAGGATTTTCCAAATTCTGGCACAACAGGGAAGACAGGAACACTGACACCTGAGTGTAATGATTAAATCCATTGTTGAGTCTTTTGAATTCAGCATTCAACAGTTTTCATAAAATTAAATTGGTCCCAAATCCCACGATTCAGCTAGAGTAATAGATTTAGGTATGGTGAGGTACTTGCTTTTTCAATTTTACCTTTCATACTTGGAAGTAATATTTATTTCCATATTTCAAGTAAGTAATTTTCCTAGTACCCACATTAAAATTTTCTGGCTTCTTATAAGCACCTCAGGTATCTCATACTGACTTTCAGTTTAGAAGCCTCTCACTCATTTTATAAGTGCACGGTAATGTGACCTGAATTTTTGATAAAAGTCTTGCATGGCTGGTCTAACTGGTTAACACATTCTCATTCATTAGAAGAGAGAATTAGTGCATTTCTAGGCTAATAATTTCATTTCATATAACCCAACTCTATCTTATTTGTGAAGTAGGAATGGTGGTCAGGAATTTGTACACTTCAAAACAGATTAGTGAGAGGCAGTTCAATTGAAGAGGAGAAAAATATTTGGCAGAACTTGGGTGCACAAGTCACCTTATTAACTGTCTGAAGAAAATCAGCTGACTTCAGCTCTGTTTTGTTCATTGGAGTTTTCTGCCCCAGCTGCAGTAGATAGGACTCTAATGAACCTGTTTCTTGGTCAAATCAAAGTAGGGATGAAAAACATAAAATTTAGATCAGCTTTCCCTTGGGATAGAGCCAGTACTTTCCAAAGTGGCATTATGCAAGTCATAAAAATAAAACCTTACATGTGGCAGTTCAAAAAGGCACATATGTGTTGTAATTTTTATATGAATATAGGGCCCTGAGGATTTTTTTGTCAAGAGGAAAAAGTACTAAATTACTGAAGGGACATATGTGTCTTTGGCACAGTCTTGTTTACTGTCAGAGATGGATAAAAGCCCGTTTTTCTGGTCACAAAAGCAAAGGGACAGTAGGCTGCCATGTGTGTGGCTGTAAGCCCTGTTCAAGAAAAATAGTATGAATCTTGTCTTTTGCAAATATTTATTAAAGAGGTGTTCTGAGAAATTAGTGTACCATCTTAAATACAGCATACAATAATACAAATGAAGAAATGCATCCCAAATATCTCACGGGCCTAACTTTATTTCTGAGGGCTGAGTCCAGCCAGCATCTGGCTTGGGGAAGAGGATGTGGCTATCAGACTGCTCCCACACAGCGTGACTAACACCAGCTTACATCAAGGGAGTCTAGGAAGCTGGAAAAACTTCAGTGAGAATTTCCTATATTACTCACAGTATGCACTATTAAACAAATGCATGAGACTTTTCAGTCATTTGGGGTGAGCTGTATGACTCGTGTCTAACTACATTTTTTTAGCATTAAATATTCCAAATATGTGCCAAGGAACTCCTCATATCAGGCTGTGCTGTATGTGTTTATTATTTACTTTGAGTCTCATTCAAAAATAATGACTTTTTCTTTTCTTTGCCTGGCAGCCTGCACTGTAATGATTTACTTATCAGATAGTAGCTACGGTATATGCTTGGCACTATTTTAAAAAAGGCATCATAGCCAATTAGTTTGATCCTGGAGTTCAGATTATACTGGCTTTATTGCCTCTAAAGATCTAATCTTAGCACATTCTGAGAGCACTCCAGTTTTAAATGACCTCATACATTTTGTGTATCTCCAAGAAAATTGAATGCAACTGCAGAGTGAAGCAGGTGGTGGAAAACTCTAGCATTTCTTAGCAATATCCATAAACAAATTAATACTCATTTGTTTGGATATTTTTCATACTGCCAAGACTGATTTTAAATTATGCCTCTGTATTTTTGACTTCTTCATAAAATTATATATTTTTATGTTGTGACGGCTTGTGGAAAAAATTGGCTTTTTTCCCCCTGCAGAATCAAGCCATTAATAATTAAAATGGATATGACAATGGAAATATTTTCTGACAGACTCCAGAGGTGCCATCTTTGTATTTAAATTTGGGTGGAGATACTTTGGTATAACAGACCTTTTTGTCTTATTTGTCGCATGGTCTCTAGAAAAAAAAGGAAAGCAAATTTCTGCTTGAGATGCAGCAGTGGCATTTTTTATTATGGATTGCTCAAGCTACCAGAAAGTGGTTCTGTGACAATTTTGCTGGTAGGGGCTCCAAGCAGTACAGAACTGATGTTTTCACCTTCTGGACGGATGTTGTAAGACAAATAAATTACTTTTTGTCTTTTGATCTAACAATTTACCTGAGGATCTGAGTCTGCAAGATGCAGAGCAGATCCTGCTTTATGGTAAGGGCGAGTTAAATGGGAAAGAGCTTATACTGGTTAATTCCAAATTGGGTTTTTCAAAATGATGCAGCTTAAAGAAACCCTGTAACCAAAAGCATTTAAACTGCTCAGGTTAATTTTGGTAGCACCGAAGTGAGGAGCAACATCCCACATAAACCAGACTGCAGTTCTGAGCAAGCAGCAACCTCTGGCGAAAAAACAGCTGGGGACTATAATCAGCAACAGGAGGTGATTTGAAGGGGATGACCCTCTTGACCTGTCTCAGCTGAAATCAGGGCTGCATGTCTGCAGCCTAAGGAGTAAAGCAACAGTGATTACATAAAACAACACAGCAAATAGTTTCCTACTGGAGGACTTCTGATTTCTAGTGTATAACCTCCACAGCAAGCACAAAGTTGTCTCCAGATGAGTGCTGAATTGACTAGAAGTGTAAGACTTTTTGAGAGTGCTGAGCAAACAGAAGCTGCCGTTAATGAAATATTTACTAGGTGTAAAGTTCTTTCACCTCTGTGCAAGGTGAGTGAAATGTTAAAAATAAGATAGCATAAGTGAAAGAAAGACCTAGGACGCTTGTGAGAAGCCAGGATCTGTGTAGAAGTACATTGAAGTCAATTTCCTGTGTTTTCTGCGGAAGGTTGTGTGATACAGAGTTTCATGTGCTGGATTCTTAATTGCATTTTTATGACTTGTAGTTGCTGTAGTAGGACTGTATGCTGGAGTCAAAGCATTTGTAAACAACAGCAGTGAATGGTGTCAGAATCTCAAAGCATTAGATTTTATGTATATTTTTTTTTTTGTTAGTAGCATTCTAGCAGATGCATCAATTATTAGTAAAGCAGTATTGTCATGTGTGAGCTGTTAATGCCTGTAGGGTTACTGGAGCCAACAAACCTTTATTTTGTGTTGAAAGCTCTTAAGAAACAAAAACTCATCTCTAGTTGCTCTGTCTACTTGAAGTCCACCTTAGAAGTTTTATTGAAAAGTCTCAGACAAAGACTTCACAATTAGTCAATACGATGCAAAGATCAATAGGAGGCAAGAATGCAATAGTATCTAAAAGAAGCAGAGAGTAATCCTTATTCTTCAGCAATTAAAAACCTGATGATGACTGGAAAACATCCTGCTTAGGAGAGTGATGCTTATGCCACGTTATACTGTTTGGTTTGGTTTTATTTATTTGCTTTTCCTATTGCTGTTACTCAGGATGTCTCCTTGATCCTGACATATGGGTTTATTCTTCACTCAAGCCTTTCATTTCCTCTCCAAACTCTTTGAAAACATTTTTTTCCATCAGAAATGTTTATTATGTGATCTCTTCTAACTAGACTTTCAGTGTGCTTAGCACATGCTTTGTTCTGATCAGAAATCAGGAACCACCTACTGTGTAATCACCTGTTTCCTGTCTTCTAGTGAAGGTTTATTCCAGTTAACCTCGGTACAGCTTTCAGCACTGTTACCTGTGCTAGCTTTTAACATTGAGTACCACTTTGATCCAATCTTTTGACAGTTTTTCTGTGGAAAGTCTCTGTCTCCCTATTCAAAGTAAATTTCTCTGACTAGGAGTATTGTTTTAGGATTATATCTGTATTTTCTACTCCTCTTCCCCCATCTTTAGCTTAGTTGTCATCTTCCTATGTTTTGAAGTTCACCAAAAGCCTTCATTCAGCAGAGTGTGTGAATGGAATCTTTGTTCAGCAAAATGCTTAATTACGTTTTTCAGCCGTTTGTGTACAAATGATTTAGGAGCACATGTAGTACTGCACTGGAACCAGTTCCTTTCCCTGTGGAGAACAAGAATTAAGCACAGTCTTACTCATTCATCTCAGCAATTCTCTCCCCCCTTCCTCGTAACACTCCCCCTCCCTCTGTTCTGAACAGTATTCCAACAACTGTATGACTTGGAACACAAGACAGCTGTATCTGAATATAGTAATTTCCATTAAACCCCCCTGTAAAATGTCATACTCTGGTTGTTGCCAGTCATTTGGAACAGATGGCCAGATAGGAAGTGTAGCACTCAATTAAAATTCACTGTAGAACTGTTCTTGGTTTCCATTAGAGTGACAAAAAGTATGATATATCTCTAAAAAAAAGATTATTTTTTTTTTGTGGTGCCCTATATATACACTCTACAAAGAAGTGCCTGTTAGTCTGTGTAAAAGGTGTTTTTAAATATTGACTTAATTTTATCTGGCATGAGGCTCCGGTTGACACTTAAGAGTTGTCAGTTAAAATCAGCATGGGCTGTGTAGAGAAGGTCTTCACAGACAACAGATCTATAGATACCCGCTGTCTGCAAGCTGAGGTTCGTGCTAGCAAGCCTATATACTGTACATTTCTGGGGGTTTTTAGGCTGCCTGCACTGTAGTGGGCCCAAAAAAATAATGATAACATGGTCCTGTCGCTTTGCACTCACTTCGTCGCAGGTAGGCACAGAGAGCAGGGAGCTCAGAACAGAGAAAGAAAAGGAACATGCTGTCTTCTCAAGCGTCCCGTGCTTTGCGGGATGGCCTATGTGTGGCGGGGTTCTTGGGGTACCCCATGATCCTTACACTTTTTCACTGACGTGCATCGAGCCATCTCCTACTCTGAACTACTTCAGTGCAGCTCAAGAGCTAACGTGTTGGGGTTTTGGAGTGAATATGAAATGGCAGACCCTAAGATTCCCAATTTTTAGCAATATCTACAGCTTTGAGATACTCTCATCTTGAGCAGAAACTAAATTGATAATGCTGTCTGGTTGATGCCGGATTAAACTTGTATGATTATCATATTTATTTGATAAATTAAGAAAACCTTTGCTAGTTTCTTCCTGTGCAAAGTTGTCTGGAGGGAGCAGAAGGGGTCTTGCCTGAGCTGGAGGCGGAGGGTTTGGGCCGGTCCCTGCGGCGCAGGCAGAGCTGTGACTGCGCACGGATCCAGCAGAGGGAAGCCTTGGTCTAAAATACCCACCCCTGCCCAGAGAGCCGTTTTGTGACCCGCAAGCCACGTTATTGCTCCGGGAAATGAACGATCTGGATCCGATGCAGCATGTGATTTATAGGTTCTCAGAAGGGGACAAAGAAGCTTTAGCAAATGTCAGAAAGAGCAAGTGTGATAATAATCAGGATGTTCCAGGGATTCAAATTAAATTATATGGAGAACTATGAAGCTCACAGTTTATTTGTAATTCTCTTCAGGAGAATAAATGGTAGTATGGCATTTTAGAGGTTAAAGGGTTATGATCTGCCGGTTCATGCTTTGGCTAACTGTGGAGCTGTAGCCTTTCATACCAAAAAATGGGATCTTGAGACAGAGGGTCAGAATTGCACTTGGTGGTCACAGGGCAAGTTGTCACGGGGTGCTTTATTCAAAGGGCTGGCTCAGCTTGGGGTAACCACTGCCAAAGCGACTGCCCATTAAGGTGCTGTTGCTCCTGCAACTCTAAGCACTACAGCAGGGTTAAAAGACAAGTTTGATATCACCTTTCCGATATTAAAAAGAATGCTCAAGAATTTTAAAGTGAAAATTTGACTCTTAAATATGCAGGATTCTCCTATGTATCTTTCACTTTATTACTGCATGAGATTTCCCCAAATCATACATCTGAAGGCATTGAAGTAGATACTCAGGACATCCATAAGTCATACTGAGTGTAACATTTGAAACTGTTCCTTTTGAGCTTCAGAGCTGGTTTCATAACATCTAGATATCAAATTAAAAAAGATCAGGGGGTGGCATGATGTGTGAAATGAAACTTAACTTTCCCTGGATTGTCAAGCTGTTGTTTTGCAGTTCTTATAAATGGCTGTGACAAACAGTTAGAAAG
This sequence comes from Limnodromus scolopaceus, assembly GCA_028565335.1. NCBI lineage: Eukaryota > Metazoa > Chordata > Aves > Charadriiformes > Scolopacidae > Limnodromus > Limnodromus scolopaceus. The sequence continues at coordinate 17,133,276 of JAOXNO010000004.1, read as the reverse complement.
GGTGTTTGAGCCTGAAGAACATTTTCCAGATAGTGCTGCTTGAAAAAGACTGGAGGAAATTCTTCCTAAAATAATTGTACTAAGATAACCCCAAAGAAGAACTTGATCTGCTAGGTGCTCAGTCAGGAGCTGCACAGCTAAAAACAGCCTTGTTTTGGAGTAGGCGGTTAACAAAATATTCCCTTTGCTCGGATACCATCGCTCGGAGGTTTGCGGGGCGTGATGGGTGAGTGGAGTTGCTTCCCCAGGAGCTACTCAGCAGCAGAGTAAATAAGAACCAAACCTCGAAAGCTGGGTTGCAAGCTTTTGCTCAAACAATTATGAACCTTATGACCATTAACTTCAGTGTTCTGACTTAATACTTTCATTTTTAGCACAAACAGTTCTTGGTTTTGCAATTTAGCACAAATAGTTCTTGGTTTTATAATTCGATTAACCATTAATTTGTCTTCCTAGCCTACTGCTGACAAAAAGAAAACGCGGCAGATCCTGGGGGCAGACTCTTAAGTTTTGAGTTAGTAGGAAGGAAGAGTGTAGAATAAGATGTACTTTTACTTATTTTGCTCATGGAAAGGGGAAATAGTTCCAATATGGTAAAACGGATGAAATCATTCCTCAGGGAAACCCTTACGGGGCAGCAGATTTGTGCCGATGGTGACGGCAGACCGTATGTCCCGATGGAGGTGTGGTCAGCCCAAGGTGGTGGCAGGTCATGACATAAAAGGAAATTGGTCCCCTGGGAAGACTGTGGGCCTGCTGGCTGCCGTCTGCCAAACCTTACTAGCTGCTCCGGAGCAGTGACCGCAGGCAGTGCCACCCTGTCCTTGTGACGCGGTGTCACATCCTTGTGCCAGCCATAGCGCCTTCTCTGAGGTTCTATCACTGTCCGAGTACATCACCCTTAAGTAGAAACTATCAGCCTAAAACAAACGCAAAACAAACGGGTTCTCTGCCAGGCTACCAATATGACTGCAAAGTTGGGAAACAAAGCTGTATTTTTTTTTTTTTTTTTTTTTTTTACAATATACTTGTTTGCGTTAGTGTTTCTATGTGTTCGGATTAAAAAGCAGGCTTGGCTTTTATTTATATTCAGAGGAGGTTGTAGAGAGGTGGGTGTTGGCCTCTTCTCCCAAGTGAATAATGACAGGACCAGAGGAAATGGTCTGAAGCTGGGGCAGGGGAGGTTTAGATTAGGTATTGGGAAGAACTGCTTTACTGAGAGAGTGCTCAGGCGCTGGAACAGCCTGCCCAGGGAGGTGGTGGAGTCACCATCCCTGGGAATATTTAAGAAACGGGTAGACATGGCACTTCGGGGCATGCTCTGGTGCCCGCGATTGTTGGTTTGTGTCTGTTTGTGGGGTGGTTTTTTTTTTGTTTTGGTTTGGGTTTTTTGGTGTTGTGTTTTTTTTTAGGTTGGACTCGATCTCAAAGGTCCCTTCCGACCACGAAGATTCTGTGATTCACTTTCGGCTCAACCGCTTGCGTTCCCAAACCAAGCACACGCACGGCTTATTACATGACGGTTATGGCGATAACTAAATCGGATAGGGTTTTGCAAATGGTAATTGTTTTTCTTTTTTTCGCAAAATTTCCTGCCTGAGCTGTTTAAATGAAGGGGTGAGGGGTTGGGGGGG
>JAOXNO010000004.1:17098081-17131542 GCA_028565335.1 Limnodromus scolopaceus | reverse complement strand
CATGCCACGTCCCTGTCCCCAGTGTCCCATGATCACCTCCCAAGTCCTACTCACACACACACCCCCCCCGCCTCAACCTCAATCCCAACGCCCCCCAGCCCTCTCCCCCGGCCCCCCCTCGCCCCCCACTCACCTTGCACAGCCCCGCCAACGGTCGCCGAGGGGAAGGGGCCTGCGGGGCGGGTCGGGTGGCGCCGCGGGCCTGGCCGCTCTCCGTCCGCCTCCCTCGAACAAAAGAGCCCGGCCAGCCCCACTACCCGCCGCGCGCCACTGCGCCTGCGCCGCGACCCGCGCCCGCCCTCCCGCCGCGGGGCACCCTGGGAGGTGTAGTCCGCCGCCGCGGGGCACTCTGGGAGGTGTAGTCCCTCCCCCTCCCCGCCCCGCCGCCTGTCAGCGGTTCCGCCGGCCTCGCCCCATTGGTTGGCGCCGCCGGTAACGTGACAACGGCGGCGGGGTAGAGGGCGGGGGGGGGCGGATCCGAGAAGTGCCGGTTGGAGCCGGTGCTTCGCGCCGCGCTGCCGGTTCGCCCGGCGGACGGAGGGAGCCGGGCGGGCAGGCGGCGCGCCTGGTTCGAGGCCGGGCCTAGGCTTGGGGGGAAAGGCGGCGCGGGCAGGTAAGCGAAGGGGCGGCCGCCGCCGCTGCTGACAGGTGCCTCCGCGGCGTGGGGAGGGAGCGGGTCTTTCCCCAGGGTGGCCCTCGTTTTTCCCGCTTGCCTGAGTGGGCCGGGGTGCCCCTCCCCACCTGAGGGAGGGGGTCTCGTCGGTAGCCCGGTGAGCCTGCGCGGCGGTCGCCCCTTCCCTCGGCGGCGCCCTGCGGCTCACCTGCCTGCCGCCCCGCAGGCCGGCTGGGGCTGGGGGGTGGTGGTGGTGGAGGTGGAGGGACCGGGGCCCCGGTACCGGAGGGAGTCTGTGCTGCGCCTGGGGGGCCTGGCGTTCGCCCCGCTCCTGTGTGGGTGAGGGCTGGGAAGAAAAAAAAAAAAAGCCAAACAACCCCAAACCGTTTTCTGATTTGCGTAAGCGATATTTACACGTGTCCTCCAGTGACCCGGGGCGCCACAGGTCGCACTGGGGCTTCCTTCCTCTCCCCCGGGCTCTCGGTGCGGCCCGGCGGCAGCCGCCACCCCTCGGCCTCAGGTGCGGCGGCGGCACCTGCCCCGCAGCAAAGGGCGGGCGGGTGCTGAGTCCCAACTTCTCCGAAGGGGAGAGAAGACTCGGAGCCGGTGCTGAGGCCTGACAGTACCGTGTGGGAAATAAGAAGCCACCCTTCTCCTCGTTGTTGTTCTCTGCCTTTTCTGTCTTTCCCTCGCATTTCTCATCCCCAGCCCAGGCAGTGCTCTCCTAGCGAGGGGTTTCTTGCGCAGTCGCTTTCACTTGCCATCCTAGCCCAGGTGTTTTGGTGACCTAAGGTTGCTTTGTGAAGGTCTGTTCTGTGGTGAAACTGAGGCAACTTCCTGGCTTCAGTCAAGAATTTGTCGGTAGCAAATACTGCAATTAACCAGTTCTGTAGGAGTGGTTAAAGCAGACTTCCCTAAAGCGTAGTTTTATATGAAGGTTGTCATTAATTATGCTGATCAGGTAAACTGTGTTTGAATTGGCACCTAGTGTGGCCCTTTAAAACAATACCTTTCAGGTAGTGGTAGAATGAGCTAGGGGCTATGTGGTCACTTGCAGTTTCAAGTATTGAAGCTACTTGTTCTGCTGACTCCCAGCTTTCCTTATCTGTTTGCTGAAGTGATAAGGTAAGGCCTCAATTACTTCCTGCTGTCTCAGAATTCTTCCTTGTGTACCCTCCTAGCAGAGAGGGCAAAAGATCAGGGCTTATTGATCTATCTTGATTTAGCTCTTAAACTTTAAAGAGGAGGAGGGGAGAAGGCCCACAGGGCTGAAGTATTGAAATTTTATAGTATATCATTCATAGAATGTATTGTGTATTGTCTATGTACGTTGCATGTGTTTTCTTTTCTCTGTAACTCAGCTGACTGCCTGGGGAACAGAAGAGTTAACCAAAGTAATGCTTTTCTTCGGTGTCTGTGGTGCTGAGCAGGGCAAGGGATGTGAAATGAAAGCAGAAAGGAGGAGGATGGTAGTAGAGAACCGATAGTTAGGATAGGGTACAAGTTTTCTTAAGGGTTTTCCCCAGTGTTTAAAACATTCTGTTGTACCTAGATAACAAAATGTTTATCACAGAGTTTTGCATTAGCATATATTTTTACGCTCTGATGAATTTTGCATTAGCGTAATGTAACTGAATTTCAAGCTCAGTAGGATTCACGTAACTTTTAGAAATTTGTGGTATTAACATGCTTCCCTTGCACTCTTGAGAGAAGTTGCTGGTCTGCTCTTTATTTTTTTCCTTTTTCAGGAAAATAGGATTCTTATGGGGAGAAAAAGAAAATTGCCTTTTGTTTCTTGCAAGATACCAGTACAGCTGCTCTTTGATGAAAGTGTGTTGAGTAAATTTTAGAGAGGGACCAACAATGCTAAAAAAACATCCATCAGTGTGTTGTAAAATGAACTTTGTGGAGCAGTGTGTCACTGCCAAAGAGTATTTTTATAATCACTTCTGAAGGGGGGGCAGAGGGGGAAATTTTGTGTTCCTTTAGCTGCTGCTGTGCCTGCTCTGCCTGACATGCTACAGGTAACACAAGAGACTCTGGCACTAGTAATATTACTTCAGCTTATAATACCTACTGCTAAAGCCAGAAAGCTTTACTCAGGTGGGATTAGAAATGGATATCTTATGTGACCAAGGGAATAAGGTGTGGTTTATACAGGTCTCTCTGTTGCCTATCTAAATGTTTCACACTGCTATCTGTATTCTGTGCACTATCTATGGGCTGTATTTGTCCTTTCTGTAGGCATCCTTATAACAGCTGTTGTCTTACAAATAGTGTTATGTTCCCAGTTGCTCTTGCAGTAGCTCTTTTTGAACAGATGTCTGTGGTGTGGTTACGAAGATATTGGGTTCAGATACCGTGGGTAGCTGTGTAGAAGGTCAGGGAATGTGAAGTGGAATTAATACTCTAATATTTAAATATGCTGTCATTTCAGTGTTTAAGTGGTATAGATTATATGTTGGTTTAGCAACACACATCTTTTATTAATTTGCTAATAATTAACTAATAAGTGATATGCCTTATTCTTCTTAACTGGCAACAAGCTATGGTATGCCTTGTCTAATACATTTTCGTACCCTGTATGGATTGAGTTCAGAGCCACACATCATGAACTGGTAGCTGGTAAATGTAGCTGAGAGGCTGTGGCCTGCATTTTATTAACCCTGCCACCACCATGTGGGCAGTCAGCCTCATTAATGTCAGAAAGCATGTTGTGAATCATGTGGTCTTAAGTTATTAATAACTAAACTGCTTATTTCTATGAACTATCTTATGTGTATATTCCAGTTAGAGTTTTGCCATACTTGGTAAGTGGGCTTCAGTTTATTGTAGTTATGCTTGGTTTTGGTGATTCTTTTCCCCAAGAGTTGTTAGTGTGCTATGAACTAGTTCTGGATTTAATTTCTAGCTAGTTGAAATCAAATTGTAAATCAATATTGAACTAAAGTTTCATAATACTTATGAATAGTTTCCCCAGTTAGCTGATTTAAACTTACCAATATGAAAAGACTATACTTTCTAGTGTTGTAGTACATTGGAAAGTAGGCAGATGATGCAGCTCTCAAGAAAGCTGTTGGAAATGCAGTTCGGGGTATAGTGCTGGCACACCCTGCTCCGATGTACACCCAAGAGGACTCTAGGGCCTTTCAGCAATCGGAAGGGAATTGTGGAGAAAACTCATAATGAAGTATCTTCAACTTAATTCTCATTTGTGCCATTCTGTTTCAAAATACCATCGTCACACACCCTGAATTAAATTATGTGAGTGCATTTCTATCAGAAGCGCTCAACTTCTCAATATGTTCTCATACTGTAAACTGGAATGTAATTTTTTTATACTGAAACTGATAATTTAGTTGATTGCGAGACACTGAAGGGATTAAAAATGCCAGTAAGGGGTGCAGTGATACCAATAAAGAATATGGTAGTAACAGAGTCTGGTTTTGTTGCTGCTAATTGTTAGTAGGCTTAAGACCTTGTTATAAATACTATTTGTTTGGGAGGTACTAGATTGAGTTGTGGTTTTAGTTTAACACGGAAACAAAGTTTTAGTTTTGTGGCACAGCAGCTACAGAACTATAGTCATGTAGTTTACTTAGGCGTAATTAAAGGGACATAGATTTTAAAGCTCTCACTCAAAACCTCATGAAATATAATCTCTGATTTCCCAGACATTATTGTCTTAGTTTTCTGGGGAAAATATTGGTATTCTGTGAGCAGTTCAGGTTGTCAAATATTTATTCAGGTATTTTCTGGTAGCTAAAGTTCATCTGCATGCAAATGTAAAGATCTACTGAGCTGGAATTAAAATGTAAACTTAGACTCTAATGCTGAAGTATTTATCCTGTCAACTAATTTTTCCAGCTGAATGAATGCAGAATCTTGATGTGCATTTGTTGTGTAATCCAAAATATTTGAAGAAGGGAGGGCATTTGAAAAGTTTTAACTAAAAACTGTCTGTTTCTAGGTGTGTTTAAATTATTAACAAGATAAACTATCACTTCTAACTTGGGCCAATGGAAGTGTGAAAATGATTATTACTTTGCCAGTGCCTTTGCAGTACAGGAAAACTGTTTTCTAAGTAAACATTTTCTTATTAAACATTAATGTTGTTTAAATAATAACTTTGCAATGACACTGACTCAAAGTCAGGAAAGTGCTAAACCATTGCTTAATTGAAGTGAGACGGAATATGTCAATACTCAAGTGCTTTACTAGACTGGAGTTGCTAAAAGTAGTGTCTGCTTTGCTTCAAACTGTTATTCAGTTCCTTGCAAATATGGGGCTGGAGATTTTTTACTTTAAGGTTCTTGATTGATTCAGGTGATGATAAAACCTTGACTCTTGTTTTTGAAGTTATTAAACTTGGCTTCATGCCAAAAAGTGTTTTTCTTGTAGTACTGTCTGAAAAAGCTTGCCAGTTGTTAGGTCTCCTCAGACAGCCTACTCAAAAAGGAAATTTTGCACAGTGGAAGGCTATGTTGCATAGCATACATGGACTCAAAGTATAAAGCGTGACTGTAGGTGCTAAACTAACTTTGTTCAGGAAACAAAGCAGGATTGCTGTAGATTTACTGTACCTTTCAAGACCGATCACTTGTACGTGGTTCTGAAACTTAGCATTGTTCTAGGAGATGTTCTAGGAGATGCTTCTGATAAGTGGTAACAGTGCTTTTAGCTCTTGTGATTGTATGGGCAGCTCTCAAACTGTGGAGCTGTGTTTAGGCATTAGTATGTAATTTGTACATACTCTATTACACAGTGTGTGCAATGTGAAATTTTTCCTTCAGTCTTTTCATTGTATTAAAAGAAGACGTAGTTGGGTGCTTTGCCTAATTAATAAATACATAATGTAGAGTAATATGAACAGGAAGATACTGAAGAGATTGAGGTGAACATGCGGTCAGCACGCTCTTTGCCGGAGGATTAGTTAAACCTATTCCAACTCAGGTGAGTTTGTGTTTGAATGCAGAGTTTCACTAATTTTTTTAATTTTTTTTTTTCACTTTGGGGTGGGAAAATTCTTTTAAAAAATAACAAGATGGGTTTCAGGAGAGTTTGCATACAAAAAGAGTGCCTGATGTAAATTAGATGTAAATTGGAAACTTACCTATGCTCACTATTTTATTTTGGATATTTAGTCCGAATATCTAGAATCAAATGTTTCAACCTGTCAGGCTGACTTTCAAGAGTAACTGTCTTTCCTGTTAAGCTGAAAAGCTGCTGCTTCTGAGAAGAGATACGAGACTCTGCTCAAAACCTGAATCAGCTTTCCAATGTCAGAACTAAGAGAGTGAAATCAGATGTGTTTCTGTGTTGCTGCCTGATAATTATGTTTTCCTAGATGTAGTTAAATTCTTCTCTGTGGTCTGTGGAAGTAATAATATTACCTTCTGGAATTTTTTTCATGAAACTTATGCAGAATCAGGAAAACTTAAAACCAAAACGGTTTTTTGACTGTTCTGAAATCTTGTAGCTATGTTTGTGCATGGTAATAATTATGTTGCAGAGACAGAGTGTGTTTGGTATATATTTTTGATTTGTGACATCATTTGATGTTTCTGTTTGTTCTCAACATCTGTTATCCTGATAGGACGCTGTTTGGTCCTGGCAGTGTATAAATATTGAAAAAATATCAGTTTCCTTTTTAAACCAGATGTTGTAATTGTAACTTATTGTACTAGATAACTATTCATATTTTAGAAACATCAAAACAATATTGGCTAGAATAAGGAGTGTAAATAAAAATTCATAGATCTGAGATACAGCAGTCAGACAGTTCTCACCTTTGCTTATAGGAAAAGTAATAGCACGTGTGCTTCCAACTCTCAGAACCTAATAGAACCTGTAGTACAATCCAGAATAGCCTCTCTGATTACTTAGTAAGAAGTTAAGTGTTATTACTGTATAATGTTCCTTACTTAAATACTTCATGAAGAATGGGAGAAACATTACCACGATTTTACAGTTGAGGAACTTCATTTAGAGAGAAATAAGATGACTTGCATAGAGCTATTCAGCTGTCAGAGGTAAACATCCCTATTAACTGGGTTGGGTATGGTTGTTGTGTTGGAAAGCAGCGTTTGAGCTAGGAAAATAATGTAGAATGGAGGTTCTGAATATCTAAAAACATTAGATTTCAGTACTCTGTTTAAAACTAGCAGAATTTCTTATGGTATGAAGAATGTTGGCCCTTTCCATCTTTGTCTAAAGGCAGTGCTGTTGAGTTCCTTATAGGACCTTTATCTAGAAGTATCAAATCAGAATACGAGCATGCTTTGGTTAATACATCAGTACGTATGGTATTACATTACCATATAACGAATTATGTTGGTAGCTTAGTTATAGCAGTGTGATATCCTGTGGACTACAAAATTGACCCAAATGCTTACTTGATTTCCTAAGTAGGATTTGTAGTCCACTCAGTGGTCAGCTGTGACAGCAGCACTCCTGGTGGTACTTGAGAAATTAATTCAGAGCTAGTTCAGGTGTGTGGACATACTCCAAGGCTCCTCCTTCTGAGAATATTTCCTTATTCCAGACTTGTTTCCACTGAGGTTATGGGAGTTGTCATGGCTATTTCAAGGGTCTCTGCCATTTATGACTTTATAGAGAAGTACACTGAAAATGGAGGAACACGTATAAGCAATTCCCTGCCTTTTCACAAGGAAAAATGGTCTTTTGTTAAATAATCATAACTAGTTTACACTGCTGGCTCTCTTGTACTTTTGCTGCTCTCAAAGGCAATAAACTATACTATAATTAAGGAATCCACTAGTAGAGAAACCTTGTAGTATTTAAGCTGTGAATGTTCTCCCGTGTTATCTTCTTCTGATTTGCTTTCTGATGTCCTGAGCATAGCAGCACAATGAATGGACATCGTGGGTATCTGTTTGGTTTCTGGTAACTAAGGGGATAAAAATTAATTTTCTATTGTAGTACTTATCTTGGTATGCAGAATTAAATAGATACCACTGAGGCTTCCTTTAGAATGCTGGAGGGTTACAGCTGATACCATTGTCTTATGGTTATGTATTCATATTTCTCAGCATGAGAGACCAAAGAATGTGGTTACAAGAATAAAAAAGCATTATAAGTAAGCTTGAAAAATCTAATTTCATGCAGTTGGAAGGTGTCTGACTGTGTTAGCTACTTTAGTACTGGGATGAAGGACTTGGTGTACTGTTGTGTAAGGTCGTTTCTGGGAGAGCTATAGAAGGTACAAAATGCCACAGATACCAGTCTCAGTCTAGACCTTTTGAGATTTCTTTTGGTGTAATCTTCCTTGCTTAGGAAAGAATGGATGAAGAATCCGGGAGACTTCTCATACTTAATGCTCCAAACTCATTGTAAGATTTCTTTGAAATTCGGAAGGACTATTTGTAGTATTAGTATAATATTTCTGTCTTCAGCATTGCTGTATCGATTTTAAAAACTAATTAGGGGGTGGGGGAACAACAAAGGAGGCCTGTTCTTCTAGGTACCATTTAAGAGTGTAATCTGTGTCACTTCCCTGATACCATCCATGGACCTTTGGGCTGGAATGTTTGACAGCATGGCATGCCTGCAGTTGTCTCTGGAGAGAGTTGTCTCCTCCCACCCTGGTTTGAGTAAGTATTGGTTGAGCACAGATGGACTACATACTTCTGTCCTGAGATGGCAGATGCATTTCCCATGCTGTTCTATCCCCTCCTCTCCACCCCGAGTTGTATTCTCATTCCTGTTTTTTTTATGCTAGAAAGCCTGCTTCCTTTAGTCTACTTAAGAGTCACCATTTCTCTGAGCATTCTTAGTCTTGCAGTTCTGATTCTGGTTTTGTTGGCTTTTTCTAAATAGGAATAATGCTCTTTAGGCATCCAGGTCAGGTTTGTACAGGGATGGTGCACCTGTCTGCTACAAGTGGTTTCTTGGGCATTAGTGGAGGAGAGCCTTTGCTGCTCTTAGGGCTATGTCATCAGTGGCGTGTTCTTCCTACAACAGATTAGTCCAGGTAGGGTTTTCCCTCTCTTCTTTTGGTTGCTTCCAACAAATGACTCAAAAGGTAGGGAAAAAAAGCTGTTGTTTGCACAATTTAACATTTTTTACACGTTCCTATTGCTGCAGTCCCTGTAAATGTTAAATCTTAGTTTTATCTGATCTACCTTTTCTTTGTTCAGCAGGGCCTACAACCTGCCTCCTTTTCTGTGAATTGCTTGTAATTTTTATGAAATTACCAGCTTTGTCTTAGCTTATATAGCATGGAGTCACTCTGGAAATTGTTTTCTGTAACCTAGATTCAATCTCTTACACTTGGCTTGGTTAGAAAGCCATTTACTTTATCAAAGAAATGCAGTTACTTTGGCAAGCTGTGTTTAATTTTTACTTCTATAACTTGAGTGCCATATTTTTTGAAAGGAAAAAAAACTAATAGATTTGTAAATGAACTTGTTTGTTTCTTTAAATATATATGAAGTTCATGATCGGGTGTTTGTGTCTGTGATAGCATGAGCCACTCCGGGGAGATACTGATGATTTGAGTACGTTGCTGTGGGTGATGTAGCCTAGTATCTCAGTGCTCTCACAATCCTATTTCACAAATCCATTAACATTTAATGAAAAAATATAGGTTTGTCTACAAGGATGTAACTGATTCATGCTTTGAATGTGCTTGGCTACACATTTATTTGGGGGGAAAAAAAAAAGTCACTTGCACTGCTTGGGTGCTGATTCTCCTTATGTACCTATTTCCCCTTTTTCAGACCTAACATTAATTGTCTTTCTGTTGCATTAAATTGTGTACTTCATTATGGGCTATCTAATGCCAAGCTTAAAAATCCACTTCTTTGGGCTCTTAGAAGTGTGTAGATACTTTAGAAGTAGCAGGAATGCATGCCCTCTTCCTACTTTTTATTCAGTGCTGAAGTTTCTGTTTACTTGGAAGTGTTACAGGGCCAAAAAAAGGGGAAAAGGAGGCTGGCAGAAGATAGTGCTTCACTTGGAATACTAACCTCTTTGTGTTGAAAATGAATGTGATCAGACTGTATGGTGCCACTTAACAGATATTTGGGACTTGCTCTTTGTTTCAGTTTTTTTGTGCCCCTATTTTTATTTCATGGGAATATCAGAAGTGACCTTCTGGAAGACAATCTGTATGGTTTGTGGTTTGCACCAACAGGTGCTAGTCCATGGTGATCTCAGTAAAAAAGGTACTTAGACTCTGTACAGTATCATTTAAAATACTTTTTATTGGACTTGACACTGTAAAGAAAGAATAGTATCGGTAATCTTGCATCCCTTGAGAGCTGGGAACATAAGTTGTGCAGCATCAAATGAGCCTTCAATCCTTGTGCAGCACACTGGGCAGACCCAGCCTGTGGAAAGGGTGTTACCTCATTTTGATCATTTGAGCTATTACAGAATTTTCTTACATGAAAACAACTCTGTGCATTGTTTCTACTGCCAACCAGGAAGGAGTTCACGGGGGGAACTTCTTCTTGCACTTACTGATAAAAACAAGGACATGCAGGTGGTATAATTGCTGGTACCAAGTGGGAGCTGCCTGCAGACTTCTCTGCTGTGAGCTGGCTAAATTTATCCTGTGGCCAAGAGATCTGTGCCACACAAGCCTGGGCCTGTTAACTAGCCAGAGTGGTGGCTCTGTGCTGTGGTCTTTAGTCAGAACTACTACAGTTTGTTACACTCTTTTCTTTTTTTAAAAGCCTCATGGAACTCTTTCAGGTTTGTTTTTTTTTTTTTAATCCATTGATGGGTTTTGCTATGTTCTTTAGGAATTGCCAAGCAGCCTTGTGATAGCAGAGCTGTTTTTCAGTAGGTAATACCAATGTGGAATTTTGGCAGTCTTTTTTTTTTTTTCTAATTTCCTTTTTAAGGGGGTGTGGGATATGTGAAATACACAACTATTTGAAGAAATATAAATTAATGGAGCAAATAAAAAATCTTTCTGAAAAGAGCATTTGAGTTTCTGGTGAGAATACAAATTAAATAGGTTAAATTATTAGTTAAATATTAGAATGAAACAAAATATTTCTCTAAGTGAATTTACTCTTTGGATTCTTTGTATAACCAATACAAAGAACTCTCTTCTAAATGTACTTGTTTCGATATTTATTGTAATCGGTATTTTAGATGCTAATACATCTCTTAAGTTCAAGTTAATATGTTTATATTAAAAAAAATTAAAGGGATGAGAACACAAGCTGAATACAAATCCACAGTTCGACAAAGCTACTGCAGCTTGGCTGTAAGTTTATCTTAATGTGTCCGTAAGGAAGGAGGAGACCATAGCACTATAGTACTTGTCTGTGTAGTCAAAGTCCTTCCTCTGTCATACTTCTGTTATCACCTGATATAACCTTAACTTATATTTTTTAAAAAATGCATCTCTGAGTTTGAAAATAGCACTGGGACACTAAGGCTGTACAAACTATTGTTTACTAGAAATGTTCAGGTTTGATTCAGAGTCTGGATTCTGCTTGGTTTGGTACAGATCTTAGAAAGCACCATGACTATGAATGAATTGATATTTGCTCAGAATGTAGACACCTTTCTTTCAGAGAGATTCAGTCGTAGTGATGCAATTACGTGCAAAACAAAGCTGGTATACCTTTCATTTCACTTCAGTTTATTTACCATTAGATTGCTTGCCTGTCTCTTTAAAACATGCTTGTTCAGAAACCTAAGTTTGTACCTACTTAGTAGGTTTTTTTGCATAAACTACTTGTCTCATCTACTGTCTGTTTGGTCTTGGTCTTAAGTTTGAATTGAATGTCTCGCTAGTACAGGTCTTTCTAGGAGCATAGGTTGTGACCTTCTGTTTCTGTTAGAACACAATCTTTAGCGCCTGTACTGAGCTTGAGGAGAGGGCTGGGGAAAGTGCTTTTACCAGTCAAAGTATGTATGTCTGAATATGAATTTGTATATAAAATTGCTCTCCAGGCTAGACTAGTATGAAATAAAAAGCACATTTAACATACTGCTTAAATACGTGTCTTGTAATACAACTTCATTACAAACCGTAACCCTCAAAATAGTTGACTTGGTTTCTCCCTCTTGTCCACTATTGAGAATTAGGCTCGGGTAACTTTATGCACTTGGGTAGATGTTGCTGATGTGATTCATTATCATGTGGCCTACAGGTGTGTAATTCTAGCTACCTGTGCAATCAGAATGTCTGAAGATGATGCATCTCCCTGGTGAGTCTTTGACCAGCGATGTATTTTTCTATTGAAGATTAATTCTTTACTGGCCTTCTTGAATAGAGAAAAGACTTAATACTTGCATGTTGATGGCATTTAATGAGAAGTTAATTCAAAATGTCTCAAGGAAGACAATGGTCTTTTCTGGAGCGCTGCAGGCATAGGTTGGAAATGCATAATATAGTATATCTAATTCTGCACAGCCAGATTTGAAGAATAAGTCCTGTGCTTGTAAAGCAAATCAAATTGGATTAAAGCTTATTTTCCATTTAGATTAGACTGCAAGGTAAAGTATTTTTCTTGCGTTAAAGAGAAAGGAAGTAATAGAATAAAGACAGGTATTCTGAGTTTCTGTGAAGCTGCCTTTAAGATGTTTTTTTTTCACCTACTCTAAGGCCTTTCGTGTTCAACCTAGGAGTGTTCAAGCTTTTGGGTAGCTGAGGAAATTATTTAAAATATACTTGCTATGTTGTACTCTTTTTCTCAGCTTGCTGAAGGCATGGTAGTGGTAGAGCTGGGTAGTAGTTGCTTAATTTTGCAAGACTTTCAGCTTATGTGCTGTGCAGTTAACTCTGAAGCAGTAGTAGAGAAGAGCAACCCATGTAAAGTAAAAATATCAGTGTGGCCTAACTTACTAAATTTTGAACTAAAAACATCTACGATTTTTTCCCCAGGAACTATTGGACTACCTAGTTTTATGTAAGCAGCCTTCTCCAGAGAGCAGGGCTGCTTCTTAAACAGCATGAGACTTTGCTAATACTGTTCAACATCTTATGTTCAGCAGGACTGTCTTGAGAGCAGGAGCATTTAAGAAAGGCAAGGCCTCTAGTTAATCCAGGCACAGATGGTTGAGATTGTCTGGAGTTGTAATTACAGTCTTTGTTTGGAAGGACTTCGGTTGTTTGAATGGTTGATATGGAAAACTTGAACAATGTTAGTGTAGTCTTGAACATCCTGTGCTTGAGGAACATGCTGGTTATTGTAGAGTGTGTCTTTGGGTTTATTTTATTTTAAACACAAAAGGATAATCACTTGTATGTGTTTAATTACCACCTGTGACCTTCTTCAGAAGGAACTGGAAAGAAGCTTTCTCTAATCTTGTTTGCATGTTGTTCTACATTCAGTGGAATACAGATCCGAAAATACAAACCCCACTGAAAAGATCCTATAACTGAATCTGCTGCAAGTGGCCTATGTACAGATTACTCAATTCAAGCACTACATTTGATATATGGCCAGTCTATTACTTGTCAGTAGGAGGCTTAAAAAAGGGAGAGGCAGTCATGTGAATGCATCTGTTAAGAGCGTTTATGACAGTATCATTCTTTATGAAGCCAGACCTGCCCAGCTTTTTGTTGTTTAGGGAGTGCTTGGAAAAGGACATGATAGCATGCCAATAGAATGAGATGTTTTAGCCAGGAAAGATGTGATTTCGGTGAAAGAGAAAAAGTGATACACTAGTTAGAAGCTAAGTTGCTACTGTAGTTCTGGAATCACTTTTTATAGAAAATTGATAAATCAGATACATTTGCATAGTATGTCAGCATCTGTTATCTCGGTTGAGAAGCACATCATGTTGTTGGAGTAACAGCATGATCCTAAAGAGATTGGCTGAAAACTTGATGGCTGCATTTCTCTGAGGGGAAGGGGCAAAAGGTAAGATAGAGGGGCCACTGGAATACATGTCAAGGTATGCTTTAGCTGTAGAAATCTATTTTGGTAATTTAGTGTGTCAGAAACACCAGTTGAATACTTAAACAATCAACAAAGCCAGCATAGCCTTAAAAATAAAACAAAGCCTCCTGTCAGGTACTGGCTTTATGTAGCCTGTTACCATCTGGGGACAACAAGGAAGGCACTTGCCTTGCTGCATAGCCATCCCTAACTAAACATGCCTAGAATTCTGTAAGCAGTGACCAAATGACACACTAATGCAATGTTAAGTAATCTTTTGGCAGCAAGGGAGTGTGAGGTGAGGTGTCTGATGCTTATAGAGAATATTTTTCAAAATGATAGGCTTTTATTCATATTCTGGATGTGTTTTTATTGATCAGATTTATAAGTCTTGAAGTAACTAAAAATTGCCCTAGATATTAGTGATCTTTATTACTTCATTTTTCTGGCCTGCATCCCAGTACTGCTCTGGGGTAACTCTCCTGAAGTCATCCTTTAGCCTGGGGCTACGCTTCTGTCTCATCTTCTAAGAAAGATTGCCAATTAAATTAGGCCACTTTGAAAAGCTTTTATGGCTTTGATATGGGTTGAAAGCTGCTGGAGACGAGATTTATCAAACCTATTACAGTTCAGCATTATTCCATTTGATTAGTCACTCTTGGCACATGGATAGGATTTGAAAGAAAACTGTCTTTGGCAAAATTATCATTAATAATTCACGTTTTTATATTACACTTGTATGTACTGTGTTCTTCTCTGATAGGAAGCTTTATTTCATTTACATAGGAATGTAATGAATATGGATGCTTCATGGAAGGTCTCAAAAACTAGTCAGTAACAAGACCAGAGTTCAAGAGGTCAACTATTTAAATACTTAATATTGTGATGTTTACTTTCTTCTAGAAAGAGTTCTAAACCTGCAGCAAGTATGTAGCCTTTGGTTATATTTGTTTTTCTGAGATATGTGGTAGGGACTAACAACTTTGCAGTTCAAAGCAGGGAGGTGAGAAAGCATTTTATAGAAACAGACTGTACAAGATTACATGGGTCGGTGTCACTTTTTCTCAATTTGTATAATGTTTGAGGATTATGGTGCTGCTTGAAGAAGGTGTGTTGGGTTATGAATATTCTTAAGTGTACCAGTATTTTTTAATAGAATTGGCTTAAGTTCCATTTTCTGTCTTTAACTTAGAGAAGATACTTTATCAAACAGTGTTAACTGTTACTGTACTCTGAATTCTGTCCCTTATATTCAACAAGAGCCTTGCTTATTGCCCCAAATAAGTCTGTTACCAGGAGAGTGGTGTTCTTCATATAAAGTGCAAGGTGCATACATGCATTATTAAATTGTGTTACTTATAGCTTTTTCTAATAAGCATTGAGTTATATAAAACATCTTCTTAAAATTTTAGTATCTGCCCAAGACACTGATGATGTTTGTCAGGAAAAAAATTGCTCCCATACACATGCTAATTAGACTTTTCACACTGTTTTAAACTCTCAGCGAGTTCAGTGATTGTTTTGACTATTCAAATGTTTTTCTTTGTTAAAAATATATTATTTATACCTTTTGCTCTTACTTTATTGAATCATTCAACGTATTTATCTCGGTGTGTTCTTTACAACTTTAACAGGGGTCTTAAGTCTTTCATTTTTGTAACAAACTTGAAGTAAGAAGAATTGACTTGTTTAAATTCTGGGTTGGAAACAAAATAAATACTTTTGATTTTTCTGTGCACTTTCAAATCAAGCATGTTTGACTTTAGTTGAGACATGATTCAGGTATTCTTTGCAGAATGAAAGCCTTAGTTTGGATGGGTTTAGTATCTTTTTGTGCTTTTACATCTACAAATTTATATTCAAACCTCAAAGAATTACAGCAAAAGAACTCATTTTGAAGGTATTTACAGATGTGTGTTTTGCAAGTTGAGCTGGAGTGATTGAAGAATTGGCTATTTCTTGGCTATGGTTAGAGCATCTCAGCTGCAGGACTAGTAATTTTACATAAAGGCAAAAACTGTTGAGCTTAAATGGCTTTCAGTGCTTAGAAAGGTGACAATAATAAGGGCCATTACTTTATCTCTTCTTTAGGAAAAGTAACTTTCGGGTGGTGACGAAGTAAATAATTTCATGGGAGTGGCATTTTGCACTCATTAAACACTGGACCTTTAAGACACTGCTGTGGAAGGAGTAATGAGTTGTTGTTCTAATAATCATTAGAGTTCAAATATTTCATGATCTGATGGACAATTTATTTTCTCTCCAGGAGTGTATTGTAACCATCCTGTCCTTCTACAGCTGCTTTCCCTTGAGTGGGTCTGGTAAGTTTCTACATTCTATTTAAAGTACCCTTGCCAATGCAAGAAGGGTTAACTTATTTTCAGCCATTCTTCTTCCTTCAAATGTGAACGTGGAGTAAGAATAAGGTTCTGCCTTAGTTCAGGTGTTGTTTGTCTTTTTATAACAGCTTGTCAGCTCTGCTTGGAATCAAAATGCCCAGGACCAATATATTATGAATATGAGCCAGCATGGCCAAGACAACCAGTAGCATCCTGGCTTGTGTCAGAAATAGTATGGCCAGCAGGACTAGGGAAGTGATTGCCCTGCTGTACTTGGCACTGGTGAGGCTGTGCCTTGAATACTGTGTCCAGTTTTGGGCCCCTCACTACAAAAAAAGACATTGAGGTGCTGGAGTGTGTCCAGAGAAGGGCAAAGAAGCTGGTGAGGGGTCTGGAGAAACAAATCTTGTGAGGAGCAGCTGATGGAACTGGGGTTGTTTAGCCTGCAGAAAAGGAGGCTGAGGGGAGACCTTATTGCTCTTCGTTGTAGTGAGGCAGGGATGAGTCTCTTCTTCCAAGTAACAGGCGATAGGACATGAGAAAAAGGCCCCAAGTTGCACCAGGGGAGGTGTAGATTGGATATTAGGAAAAATTTCCTCGCTTAAAGGGTTGTCGAGCATTGGAACAGGCTGCCCAGGAAAGTGGTTGAGTCACCATCCCTGGAGGTGTTTAAAAGATGAGTAGATATGCTGCTGAGGGACATGGTTTAGTGCTAGGTTAACGGTTGGACTCAATGATCTTAAAGGTCTTTTCCAACCTAAATGATTCTGTGAATAAGAAAAATACAGAACATCCCCATTGTTTTATATCTGTACTGCTTAACAAACTTTATAGTAAGTTTTGTCCAAAGCTGGTAGTGTCTGTGGTATTGCTGTGGACACTGGACACTGGATAGCATATTGATTTTTTTTTTTTTTCTGCTAAACCTTGGCAGATCAAATTTATGACTGAATTCTACTTCTTGAAGTCTTGCATGTTGCATATTTTATTTTTACATAGTTTTTTGGCAAAAAAAGATAAATTACTTCCCTACTGAAATGGGGCTAGGTGTAGGCAATTTCCTTTTTTTTTCTGTTGATGTGACTGAAACTTTGACTTCACGTTCTACATGATCATGTCTGAGTATGTTCTGTTCCATTTCATGTAGCTGTAGCAATGCAGAGATTAATGGATCCTGATGTCTGCAATAAGGCAGCAGTTCTAATGAAAGCTGAAATGTTTGTTCTTTATTTAGATGAATCTATTAAAAATAAAGTATATTCAATGTTTTCTCCATCCAGAATGAAGATAGATGTAAAGATGGCATGTCCAAGGAATTTTAAAAGGTGTAGACCTCCTGACTGAGCAGTGCTGTGAATTTTCTTCTCTTTAATTAGTAAAGTAAGTGTGAATCAAACCTAGGCTGCTGGGGGTTAAGTGTGCCATTTTTGTATATATGATGATACTGGACAATAGCGAATTGTGTTAGCTTCATTGTCATTCTGTCAGTATGCTTAATTCTCTTGATGGGAGAAGATGGGGAATTATGTATAGGAATAGGTAATGCAAAACTGCTCTTTTGAGAATTTTTATATATTCTTTATTCTTTAATTGAGTAGAATGATTTAATCTATTAGAAAATGCTAAATTACAGGACTCCATCATGTTAATATATCACTCTGATTTTTGCAATTCTTAAATGAGAAATCCCTTTTGCTTTGTAAGTTTTAGGACAGTGGTGGAGGATTGCTAGTAATACATTGCACGTCTTTAAACCTGTACCTGCTTGTTGCTTCTACTTGAACAGTACCCAAATGTTTGGTCAAAATATACTTTCTCCTAATCTCTGATGCTAGGTTCATTCTTCATTTAAATTTTTGCATTCCAAGTAACTTTGCTTAAAATAAATAAGATGATGCTTAGGTTTAGGTGCCAGGAGTTCTTGGATCTTTTTTCTATGCTCTGGATGCTAGGCCAAATGTTACACATTTAAAACTGTGAAAACAGTAATAAGCATCAAGTGTTTAATAGTGAGATAAATTGTTTTTAACAATTCTCTAAGGATGTCTTTTTTTCTCCCCACTCTACCAGCTGCTGTTCTCTCACAGGTGAAAGTCATGATCACGCTAACAGAACTCAAACTCTTAGCAGATGCCCAGTCATCGTACCACATCCTAAAACCATGGTGGGATGTCTTCTGGTATTACCTCACCATGATAATGCTGCTAGTTGCTGTGCTCGCTGGGGCTCTCCAGATTACTCAAACCAGAGTATTGTGTTGTCTTCCTTGCAAGCTAGAATTTGACAATCATTGTGCCGTGCCTTGGGGGGATTTAGTTAAAGCCAACCTTAACGTGTCGGCTAACTCTACAGCACAGATAATCATCCCGCTTAAAATCCAGAATGATCTTCATCGGCAGCAGTATTCCTATATCGATGCAGTATGTTATGAGAGACAGCTTCACTGGTTTGCCAAATTTTTTCCATACCTGGTGCTCCTGCATACCTTTATTTTTGCAGCTTGCAGTAATTTCTGGCTTTACTATCCTAGTACAAGTTCCAGGCTTGAGCACTTCGTAGCCATTCTTCAGAAGTGTTTTGATTCTCCATGGACAACGCGTGCCCTCTCAGAAACAGTTGCCGAGCAGTCTGTGAGGAAGTTGCCAATAGCCAAATCAAAAGCAGTCATTTCATCACCTGGGAGTTCAGTAGATATAGGGGCCAGCAGACAGTCCCTGCCATATTCGCAACCTGGCTTGGAAACAACTGGAAGAGAAAATTCTTCAAGTGTTCTTGACAAAAAAGAAGGGGAACAAGCTAAAGCTATATTTGAAAAAGTGAAGAAATTCAGAGTACATGTGGAAGAGAAGGATGTCATATATACAGTGTACATGAAACAGATTATAGTGAAAGTCATTGTATTTGTAATAATATTAATTTATGTCCCCTACTATTTATCATTTATTACACTTGACATTGATTGCGCAGTTAATGTCCAAGCCTTTACAGGCTACAAAAGGTACCGGTGTGTTTATTCGCTAGCAGAAATTTTTAAAGTTTTGGCTTCATTTTATGTTGTTTTAGTGATCTTCTATGGCTTAACTTGTACTTACAGTTTGTGGTGGATGTTAAGAAGTTCACTTAAGCAATATTCTTTTGAGAAGTTGAGAGAGAAAAGTAATTACAGTGATATACCTGATGTAAAGAACGACTTTGCGTTTATTCTCCACTTGGCAGATCAGTATGATCCTCTTTATTCCCAGCGATTCTCAATATTCCTATCTGATTTGAGTGAAAACAAACTGAAACAGATAAATCTTAACAATGAATGGTCAGTGGAAAAACTGAAAAATAAACTAGTAAGAAATTCCCAAGACAAGATTGAACTTCACCTTTTCATGTTAAGTGGTCTTCCAGACAGTATCTTTGAACTGACAGAAATAGAAGTCCTAAGCCTGGAACTTATTCCTGAAGCCAAACTTCCTTCAGCTGTGACCCAGCTAGTCAATCTCAAAGAACTCAATGTTTATCATTCGTCACTAACGATGGATTATCCAGCAGTCAGCTTTTTAGAAGAAAATCTGAAAACATTGCGCCTGAAATCTAGTGAGATGGGAAGAATTCCGTTTTGGGTCTTTCATCTAAAAAACCTACAAGAATTGTGCTTAACAGGATATTTCATGCTAGATCATCACAACTCCATATACAATGAAAGCTTTCAGGGGCTAAAAAACCTGAGATCAATTTGCTTAAAAAACAACCTTTCCCGTATACCTCAAGTGGTTACAGATCTGCCTTCTTTACAACACTTAACTATCAACAATGAGGGAAATAAACTCATAGTGCTAAATAACCTGAAGAAGCTGATAAACCTGAGAACCTTGGAATTAATCTGCTGTGATTTAGAGCGCATTCCGCATTCCATTTTTACCCTAAACAATTTGCATGAAATCGACTTGAAAGAAAATAATCTCAGAACGGTGGAAGAAATAATTAGTTTTCAACATCTTAAGAACCTTTCTTGCTTAAAATTGTGGCACAACATTATTTCGTACGTCCCAGTGCAGATTGGTGCATTATCAAACCTGGAACAATTGTATCTAAATTATAAT
The DNA here is from genome assembly GCA_028565335.1 of Limnodromus scolopaceus. NCBI lineage: Eukaryota > Metazoa > Chordata > Aves > Charadriiformes > Scolopacidae > Limnodromus > Limnodromus scolopaceus. Next base: position 17,111,627 of record JAOXNO010000004.1, on the reverse strand, counting down.
AATATTAAAAATGTTCCATTGCAGCTATTTCTTTGTAAAAAATTACATTATTTGGATCTTAGCTACAATAAGCTAACCTCCATCCCTGAAGAAATTGGTTGTCTGACCAATCTGCAGTACTTGGCTTTGACAAAGAACCATGTAAGTAGAACTTTGAATTATTACTTTAAAAAAAAATAATAATCAAATATTGACTTAACCTACCATTTCTTCTGCAACAGCCTCTGGTTCAAAATGCTTTTGTGGTGTTCGTGTTTAAAGTAAACTTGGTAAAGCTGAAAAAAGGGATGATGCTTGTTTAATTGCTAAAATCTTGGTGTCATCAAAGCTTGTGTAATACCAAGTAAGTACTATCCTGGTTTGTAGGAGCTTATGGGCTCTGATCCAGAGATAGCATAGGTTAGGGTGGCTGCAGAAATGTATCTTCCCTTTCTCTGCAGCTGTCTGTCCTATGTAGTATTTTAATGGATGCAAACAGTGTTAAATTTTTACCTTAAAATGTCAAACTGAAATGTTCACTGTAGTGAATCAAGAGCCAGTTGATGAGCAGCTCAGCTGTCTGATTGGGAAGAGGGAAATAATTATAGCTAGTAACCTCATTAGCAGTGCTAAACTCTCTGGCTTGTTACTGTAGGCTCCAGGTTTGTGACTCCTTTGGGGGTTTATAATTGTTTTCCCCAGTGAGGCTGGTTTTGGATGTTGTATGTCAGTAGCATGGACCAGGGCTAAGTTGCTACTGTACTGCACGGATAACTGCTTGTACAGGTTTCACAAACAGGAGCTGCTAATATCTCTCTACAGAATCTGTGTTTGTTCTTCATTAAGTGAAAGAGACAATAGCCTATTTATCTCTCCTGCCACCCGCACACGTTTGTATGCGCTTGTGCGCATGCGTGCATGTATATGCTCCCCCTGCCGTGCTTATATCTTGACTTGTGACAGTAGCTAAGCATCTTCACAACAAAACAAGTAAATAAAACCATTGTAGTGTTTGTTCCCTAGCACTTTTTCGCATAATGATAGAAGTGTTACAATTTAACTTTCCTTATCCTTCCATAAATTAAGAGGGTTTTTTTTATCCTAAAATAAAATGGGGAGATGTCAAAACATGCCGCTGCATATAGGCTAACAAGTTTTAATGTACATAATTTTTGTTCTTTTCTTTCATTTTTCTAGATTGAAATGCTGCCTGATGGATTATTTCAGTGCAAAAAGCTGCAATTTCTTCTTCTGGGAAATAACAGTCTAATGAATTTGTCCCCTTGTGTGGGTCAGCTACTGAATCTTGTTCAATTAGAGCTCATTGGAAACTATCTTGAATCACTTCCTGCTGAACTGGAGGAATGTCAGTTCTTAAAGCGGAATAGTCTAATTGTAGAAGAAAGGTTGTTAAAAACACTTCCACTTCGCGTAAGAGAGCGTCTGCAGGCGTGCTCAGATAAGTGCTAAGTTTAAAATGAAACTCTGCATCTTTGCATTTTATAAGCCTTTTGCTTAATATCTCTCTAAAGATCTGTATAGGTATAGAGATGTGAGGGAGAGATAACAGTTTACAAATCAGTCTTAAACTTAAATGCATTGAACTGGATTGTATTGGAAAAGAAAAATTTACTTAGATTTGGATAAAAAAACCCAGCCTTTAACAGGTAATCATATGTCTGAAAAATCTGAAATATGAATTGTTGGTTGGATTCTACTGGTTAATTCAGTTAAATGTTTATGATAGTATTGAACTGGAAGAGTTGATTGCCTTGCTATAGTGAGAGTGTATATACTTTTTTCCTATGGGAATTTTTTCTGTTGATAGTGATAATTTTAAACAGTTTCATCTCCTGCCATATGAGATCTAAGAACTGTCTGGAATTAGTTTCTAAATATGAACTCTTCACTAACTTAGAATATGTTAAATTAAATTTAAACTATTTGAGCAGTTCTGTTGCATGGGGTATACTGAAAGTAATTTTTCAACATACATTAATTTTTAAATCTTTTGAGAAGTACTGAGCATTAATTCTCTAATTGTGAAAGATAACATTTGAATCTTGCTATTAAAACCACTTGGACAATAATACCTGAAACCAGTTTCAGTATTTTGTCTTAAAAATAGTAAATACAGAATTATTTGCTGTCCAGAAGTTGGGAGGAATCAGAAGAATCTGGAGTAACTGTTGTGTGCATGTACTAAACAACAAGTCTTACAGTACTGATCTTCATAGATAATGATGGCCAATGGAACATGATATAGTTGCAAAGTTGTTTTCTGTATGTTGTGAGCATCCCAGGTGTTAGTGTGGTATATGTTGCTGTGTAACGTTTTTTATAACTTCTTATTACAGACTGCCTCAGTGCTTCTTCTCCACACTCAGTTACTGTATTTTGGTGGCTGGGGAAAGGATGAAGGAGGTTTGTAGTAGATAGGGACAGAAAGACACAGTTAAAACAGACCAAATAATCACACAGCATATAAGCACTTAGGAGGGGAAAAAAAAGGACGCATTATAAGCTTTGAAGCTTTGCCTCTTCTAGGGATGTAATAATTTTGTAAGTTATAGTGGTGGAATGAGCTCTTATGCCATCCTTAACACTTGCAAAACTGGATGGAAATAAAATGGTTCCTAACTTCATTCTTCTGCTGTGCGCTGTTTTATTGTATTTGAAGTCTTAATTCTCATGATGATTATTATGTTCACTAAAAACATGTTATACCCCTGGGGGAAAAAAAGCATGCTTTCCAGAAACATATTTGAAACATTTTGGTATTATATTAAAAGTTTTCAAAAACAATCTCAATTATGGTTAAATAGATGAGGTAAATTGTGCTCTTAATGGTGTTTTGTTCATCAAGTGTGCTAACTCTACATTCCAGTGTCTAAGAGCATATCATCACAGACCAGTTTTAGTACTGGACTACTTTTAGTCATCTCTTGCTCCTGTTCCAGTCATGCTTTTGTGGAAAATAAGGTTTATTTTGAATGATAATGCCAAAACCAAGTCTGATCAAGATGGAAGTAGGAGATGTCTCTGCAGTAGCAGTGCAAAAGTCGCATCTTTATTCACTGTACTGATGGCATTCGGAAGACCTCTGTAGTTAGAGCACTTTTCTCAGGGAACCAAAATACGGTATAACTATTACTTTTAATGTAGTTCTCGAAAATTTTAATGTAAACTGATTACTTGTGTTTATGTGCAGACCAGTGCTGCTGGAACAGTCTTTCATAGTGTCCGTAGATAGCTCTTCCAAACTCTACTTTCAACTAATTTTGAGTTGTATAATAGTTCTGTAGGAAATAACATGTTTCATAAACAGAGATAGTTGTGGCAGATTTGATTAAACCAGAGTACATTGATTTGCACCCCTGTGGCAAGAGTTTTGTTAATAATTGCAATAGGTCTGTGTTACTTAACATTGAAGAACACTTCATGCCAGAATTTGACATGCAAGACTTGCAGTCTAGTAATTTTTAAAAAGTTAAGCAAGCATTTTCTTTAAAGTTTTTTTCTAAATTGGAAAGCTGTATTGAAAAAGTTAAATAAGCAAGTAACTGGCTTGGCCAGTAACTTCAACTTCTTAGCAGTGCATCTGTCCTTTTCCATAATCAACAAAACTGATGGAGGCGAACAATGATCTTAAAATGCACATTTTTATACTAGTTCTGTCAGTGAAATAACAGAAATAACTTGGAGAAAGGTACTTCATTTCTAAAATGTGTAACCTCAAATGAATTGAGGAAACACTAAGAAAGGCATAAGAATATAAATACTGTTATGTAGGTTAAATGGGTTACTTTTTTTAGGCTTTAATATTTTTTCACTCTGCACTCCCTCAAGAAGGTTGGATTTTTTCACTGTACATTTGAGTGTTCATAAAACACCCAGACAAAAGCAAGAAAGTTTAAAGGCTAGAATTGCTAGCCTTGTTTTCAAACCACAGTGTGCCTTTACTATCTATTTTGTACCGTGAAACCCAATCCTAGCGCTTAGAATTGCAAGTGGAGACAAATAACTCTGAATTTCTTGAATTCATTTCAGCCATGACCTTAATATTCAATATTTCTTCAAAATGAGGGGATTTTCAGGGAATCAATATATGAATTCACTGTCATAAACTCTGTACAATAAGTGTTGTTGGCATCTATTCTTTGTATTAATCGCTTCCAATCAAAAAAGGCTTTTCGAATTGTTTCAGTGTTGTATTGTGTTTAAGAGCTTTGTATTGTGACCTTCCGTATCGTGAACTTTTTTTTTAAATTAAATTTTTTTTTGCATTACAATTCTATGAATTCTTCTTTATTTTCCATATGAGATGTTGCCTTTAATGCAAAGCTCAGAAGTCTGCTTCCAGCTATTTGTTCCAATGTGCTAGCAGATGTATCTTCCACAGGAAAGTATGAAGATAATGAACAGCAGTGGGAAATGAACACTATGCTCCATCTCAAAGCAGTTCTTGTGTTCTGGGCTAGGAGGGAAGCTCCTGTGTTGATTAGAACTAAGCTTCCAAATTAATTGTTGTTACAGAACCTTTTCCAAGTCTCCTACTTGAATTTTTGTGAGCCAGTTAAATATCAAATGCAGCCTGGAAATGTACTGGAAGAAGTGAGAAGGCGATGATTCTCTTCCCAGCTTGGCACATACAGCTGTCATGCAGCTAAACTGCCAAAAATACTACTGCTTATAGTAAATCATGAATGTGTTTCAAGGATTGCACATTGTGTTAGCTCAAAGATCTCATTTCTTTTGAAATGCAAGAGGATACCTGATGGCTTTTTGTGTCAACCTGGGTTTGGTTCCATGTTTTGAAGATAAGGAAAAAAAAGTAATATTATATATTCTAGTGCTAGCTTCTTATTTTCAAACTAAGAACCTTCCTAGCAAGTTTTACAGAACTGTGGCCTTCTCTTCTTGGAGATGAAATGAAATAACTAATAAAAAAATGACTTGTGGTTTACTTATTTTGAGGTAGCAGTGCCAGTAAAATAAGGCAGATGATTCTTCTTAAAGCTGTTGCTCCGTGTTCCTGCAGAGCCATGTGCTTTGTTTTCATGGTACATTATTGTAGTTCTAGTGATTTATTTTTATTTTTTTTAACCAGTAGACTTACACCATGCTAACTTCCTTGGTCTGTACACTTTCCATCTTCAAGAATGTAACCTGAACTTCATTCTATAATCACTTGTAATAAGTTTCCCTCTTTCCTTTCCACCTCAATCAATGCTGGGATTATAGCGAACAATATAGGAGCAACTGAAGAATTCTACCAGAAAATACACGGCTGCAAATCCTGAAAGGAGGAGGCAGTGCATGTCATCCTATGGATTATTTATATATATATATATATATTTATATCAAGGATTTTACAGAACTTTGGATATTTATGGATATCAGGAATTGATCAAGCTCTCATTCTTTATTTGGCCTTGCTGGGGGGGTGAGTCCCTCAAACATGGAAGCATGGCAATGAATTTCCCAGTGAAGAATGCAGAGGCTGCACAGGTTACTTGCTGTCATGATGGAGTTTGCAGCTAATGTCGGCTGTGACAACAGGGGAGGAATTGTAGTTAATTGATAGGAAGAAGCAAGCAGTGATACTACAGTCCTATATGCTTGTAGGATACAGCAATGTCTCAGGAATTCCTGTGTCTGGGGAAGTCACCATCCTGGTGTTACATGAAGAGTTTATCCCGGTCCTCCATTGCCAGGACACATAGGTGGCAGAGAGAGCTCCAGCAACCCACTCCGGGGCTGGACTGGCATCTGAAAGGGTTTAGGCATTAACCCAGACTAGTGTGTTTAGTAAACGAACTGTTACACCTTTGTCTTGTTGCTTCGTTATGTTCCTTCATTTATGTGAATATCTGTTTTCTCTTTCTCTAGGTTCTAATAACTTACAGTCCATTTCTATTATTTTGTTCAAGTGTACTCTCTGCTTGGCAGGAGCTGGCTATAAGACTTTAGGGTGGTATGGATACGCAAGCCATATGCATTTAACACTTGGAGAAATGGAGAAGGGAGGATCAAAATTGGTCTACCTGCAGAGAGAGGGGAAAGGAATAATTGCTCGAAGTAACAAGGGAGATGTCTGAGGGATCATTATTACTCCTTAGCCCAGCAAGGCTATTGGGAAGTATTATTTGTTAGTAGGCAGTTATGACAGTGTGGTGCTTAACGCAGTGAGGTATTGGTCTGTAGTGCTTGTGGGCATGCTGTTAAACAGGTGAATTTATTACTTGCTATTGCTTTTTTCCCTCATAAAATTTCTATTTGTAAATCTACTGCTACTATTTATAAAACTTCTTTATAAAACTCTGAGTAAAACTTCTTTTCTTTTCCCTCTCTCATCGTTGCATATCTATGTATTGCAGACCCAATGCTCTTTGCAAAGCAACTAACATGCTTAGTGTTTGAAAAGTGCAAGGGTGAAAACTGTAATGGAGGTATGTAGAAACGCCAGTCACTGCAATCTCACTGGCAATGCAACTTGAAAATCTCTGAAGTCAGGGTTAAGATTTAGTATGTGGATAGTAAGGAAAATTGACTGATTTCAGTGCACCTGCAGTGAATTGAATGCTCATTTTAAATCTGCCTTGCTCAGTAGCAAAACTCCATAGAATTGTGCATGAGACAGTTTGGTGTGGTTTGTTTTTTTTTTTTTTTTTTGAGTGAGTTGCTCAATTATAACTAAAGATGTTTAACCCCTCTGCATCAACATAGGGGGAGGTCCCAATCCTCTGGCCCTTGTGCTTTGGCCCTATGATCTGACTACACCATCATTTTGGCTTCTGCTGGACCTTATGCTGACCTGATTCAATGCAAAAGCCTTGCAAAACACTACTTGTACTAGTTTTCTGCTGGTTTAGCAAGCTGAATCAGTTTGGAACAGTCTGACAAGTACCAAAGTCAGTAGAATGGGACAAAGATCAGTACCTCCCCTTATGATGATTGCTTAGGGTGCAACTTTGCCTTTGCTTGCAAAGTAATTATCTTTGGCTGCCTCTTTTTATAGTATATCATTAAAACGAAATGGTCATGACTTCTTTACATGGGCTATAATATATATGTATATATCTACATATATGCACATATATAGATATTAAATCCAGATCTGGTATTAAATGGGTCTTGGACACAGTAATATACTAAATATGTTTATCTAAAGGTATTAGTGAAGGGGAAAATGTAAGGATAGACAGATTAAAGAAAAAAACCTCTTCAAGAGATATGCTCAGTTACCTTAGCTGAAATGGTTGCCTGAAAATTTAGGAGTAGGAGGGGAAACTAATCAGACTTTCAAGATGTGTAACCCATCATAACTGGTGACTGTGTGGGCTCATTAATCCCTGTCAGCTTTCCTCAGTTTGCCTATGTTTTATCTAGATTAGTGCTCCCATTACGGAGCAGTAATAGCGGCTTCTGTCCTCCTTTGGGAGTTATCTGCTACTTAGGGATGATTCAGGTTCTCCAGCAGCAGCTGCTGAACTGTTGTATTTCAGGCTGGTTTATTAAGTTAACCCAAAGTTGGCATTGCTTTTTGAGGTAGACGAAAGTTAAGCAGCTATGGCAAAGCAACATGACCTGTTCTTGTGGAGATGGAAAACTGAAGAGGGGAGAGAAGATAGGGCAGGGGCTAGTCCAACTGCTGTAGACCAAGCCATTTTTACTCCTGCATCAGTTCCTTAATCTGGCTGATGAGAGATACTGCTAGTTTTTCTTTAAAGCAGTCTGTCTCATTATAGAAAACTCATGAAGTAACTTGAGGGCTGTGCAGGGACTGATTCTGTAAGGTGCTGACTTTTTGAGTAATGGCTTAGTGAACGTGCTTGACTCCCACCCAAAGCCAGTGGGAGTTCAGGGTATTCATACCATTCCAAATAACCCTTTTTATTCTTAAAGATGTCTTGATAAAAGGAGCTTGTAACAATGATTTGTTTTCTTTCTGTTCTGAGGGTATAAATTATAACATATGCATGAAAAGGAAATGGATAACAGTTTTCTGTTTTAAAAAATAGCTAGAAACAAGCAACAATGTCAAAGGCAAGGACATATGAATCTTATTTGATTTAAATCTGTTTTTATGCCAAGTATGCGTGGTTTTGCTAGCTTGAGAAATAAATCCACTGAATGGTCTTAACTGATAACATATTCTTTCCTGCGTTGGTCCAGAGAAAACTCTGATAAACTTTAGGTAACAAGTTTTAAATTTACCGAGTCTTGCTTTTAGCTATAGCTGCCTGTTTTTCTGGATTTAATCATGCTAGCAGCTTATAAAGAAAGATTGGTTTTCATTGCTGTAGATTTACACAGATCCATTAAGAGTATAAACAAAGCCTCATATTCCATAGCAAAGGAATCTAAAATTTTACATAAAGCTTCTAGTTGCAGTAGGCTACTATACATAGTTACATTATTTATTATGTTAAAATGGAGGCTTTTAATAAGTTAAGCTCACAAATAAAGATTAATAGTCGATAGAGTAGTACTTCTGATACTTTGATGAAAAGCTCTGCATGTTTTACGCTGCCCTGCACTTAGTTCTTAATATGTCAAAGACGTTTGTGCTGGAAATGCGCAACTGTCGGTGAGCTGAAGCAGTGGGCAGATGGGAAAGTGCATGAGCTGAATGTTCTTGAGTCAGCGTGAAGCAGCAAATAGTGCATGACAAGCTTTCTTTTAAGACTTCAGGCTTAATCAGTTCAGACCTCAGTCATTTGCCTCCCTTTGAGTATTGCTCCAGGACCTTGCAGACTCAAGAAAACAGAACTGGAGCAGAGGACAAGTTGAGGTTTGGGGATTTTTCTTCCCTGAAAAAAGCTGCTGTTTTTTTTTTTTGTTTGTTTGTTTGTTTGGGGTTTTTTTAAGGAAAATAACAAAACCATGCTGCAGAAGTCTAGTATGGTTAAGAAGGCTTTGAGCTCCTTTAAGTTGCAGTATCCCTCTTGTATTACTCAAAATTTTCTCTCTCTAAGGAAGGCCTGTATGCCGGTTGATTTCAACTCTTCCTTTTCTCATTAATGGCCTACCCTTAAGTGAGTTTTAATTGTAGTAATAATTGCAGAGGGCAAAGGAGTCCCCTACAGCTTCTAGATGACAATGAAAGTTATCTCTCTTGTGTCTAGGTAAACATTCTTTTGGTGTCTGTATTGAGGGCAGGGAGATGTGAAATCACTGTAGTTGCTGCCTCCCCCTTAGAGTCCAGCTGTTGATAAAATTACAGCCTGGTATGTAGGAGAATTCCTGCTTGTGCTGGCATGAGAGAAGGAGCTGGGAGAGGCATAATGGGGCTGATTATTTCGGTGACTGTGCCAGTTTATGCAAGTGTTGATCATTTGTAGATAGAAATGTGACCTAAATAGTGGCCACATCCATGTGCAGAACATGGAGTAAGAAACACACAGATTGGGAGGCAAATTCAGTAATTCTCTAGGGGCTGTCCCTGCTATACGTTGAAAGAACTGAGCTGGCAAAGAGTACTGGAAAAAATACTATTTGGAGGGGAAAGCTTTGGTTGTAGGCCTGAGTCCCTCCCAATATCAGCATTTCTGTTTGCATCGTTAGTGATCATTTAGCTAACAGATGTATCTTTGACATCTTCATAGGGTTAAGCCAGTGGCTTCTTTGACAGTGCTGTAAGTCCATAGGTCAGTGGGGAGGGAGTAGCCTTTACCTTGATTCTTTCTCAGCCAAAGTAATATGCTAAAAAAATCAGAGAGCTTTTTTTAGTGTAAGCTGTACATGCTGGTATTGAATCAGATTGCTGGTGAAGCATGGGAAATGTATCCTGTGCAGCTAGGGACCTGACACATTGGCATATGTCAAATAATGTCTTTGCTTCCCCCCCCAAATGATACATAACTGAAACAAGCATTTGTAGATAATATTTACCTTGTTCCCTTGCTCCTTAGTATTTTTTCATTTATTTTTTTAAATCTCTTATTTAAATGCCAGTTTAATTCTACTTTTAAATGCTCCAAGACCCCCACATAAGGCATTTCTCCTGTAAAATTTCTCTCCTGCTTTATGCAGCTTCAGGCATATTTTGCTCTTCATCTCCCCCTGCTGGCACTGTTGCATGACTGAATGGGTACTGTAACATGATTTCAGGTATGGACAGTTTCTTTGAAAAGACAGTTTAAAAAAATATTTTCATGAATTAAATACAAATTACAATTTAAGATCTCTGAGGTTTGACTGTAAACACACCCTCAATTTCTAGCAAACCCCATAAAACCAGGAATGGAACTCTTACAGGGGACCAGTTCATCTTCATGCTGCCAGTTAGCCACTGGGTGCAAAGCAAATGCACTACCCAAACAGCAAAAAACCTAAGTGAATTCCTTATTTTAGTTTATGTATTCGAGTGGCAAAATGTGTATTTTCAATTTATGTTTTTGCTGCCAGGGTGTCTTTGAACAGTTTTGATGCTAATCAGTGCAAGCTGAGAAGTAAGCAGTGATATTAAGATGGATGTTAAGCTCTATTAGAAACATTGTATTAAATGGAAAAAGTCCGTTTCTATTGAGAACCAGCTACCTTACTTAGTTCTGGAGGGACTAGAAATTATGTTAATTTTCTCCCTACTTCAAATCCAAGTCAGAATAGGCACCTGGGAGCATGCTTAGCTCCCCTAATTTCTCTTTTGCTGGTGTCTCTCTCTCTGTGGGGCAGTCTAGTCACTACCTCACCTGGGCTGTGTTGCTAGTTTGGAACCTACTCTCCTTCCCAATCCTTGAGTCATTTTAATTCTTTAACGTTTTCCTGAATATCTGTTATTTTCTTCATATGCCTTGAGTGGCTCTGCTGGAAAGAGTTTCTTCTTCGTTTATTTTGAATAAATGGGAAAATGAAACACTTGTTATTTTGAATCTATGAATAAGGTCTGTGTAACTTCCTAAGGCATCATGTATTGTCTTTTGGTTTTATTCTATGAATGTGCAACATAACACACTCTACATGATTTTCAAACATAACCGAATAAATAGTTTCATTATGTAAAATGGATGAAATTTAAAAATCAAATGTATAACTTGCTGATGGCCTGTGCTTAAATGTCTAACAATATTTTCCATTACTAATAACCTGGCAAAATGTTATGTCTAACGGGTTATGTCAGCTAGGAAGGAGACAGTGGCTTGGGGTGTTCCTCTGCTGTTTTGCTTATTTACAATGAATCACAATTGTCTCCTCATGTTTCATTTCTGTGTTTTGAGAAATCCATTTAATTCATTGCTTCCAGCTCAGGTCCTGTCCTGACTGACTCCTCACCCTCTGGTCTTCTCCTGGAATTATACCACGATGTCTGCCTCCATGGGGTGCTTTGTCCAGTCCTTTCACTCAGTCTAGGTGCATTTTCTCTCTAGAGGTTACAGCCACTGTACAGCTCAAGGCATCCATGTACAGTCTTTCTCTATTGAAATCTTTCTGCGTGCATAATTTAGGCTCTATAGCAGAGTTTCTGGGGTCTTTGCTTCAGCTGGGAGTTTCTGTTCCATGAAAGGGATGTGTAATTACTCACCTCCATGAGGAGGGTGACTGTTCTCTTGTGCCAGCTTCACTGAAATTTTTGGCTAGCTGTTCACAGAAAGGTTTCGCTGTGGTCATGCCACCAGGTATCCCCAGACTAGTCACTAGAGGTCAACATCATCATCTTCTAATAGGGCACTAAATGCTACATAATCAAAGGACAGTCTCTTGCTTGTAGCAGTTCATCCCCTAGACGCTTTAAATGTTCATGGTGGGATGTTACTGATTCTGCCACTGTCCAAGGTTAGGAGGACCAAAGGTGTAAAACAGGAGTTAGTAGTTGCTCACAGTGTGGGCTTTGTGAGGGTACCAGGAGCAAGAAAAAAAATAAATCTGAAGGCCTTTGCGTTTTTGTGCCTGAGGTTGCTTTTGGTGAGTGCCTTGGGCAACGGTGGCAAAGCCAACAGGCTAGGGCAATAAAGAAAACTTTTCTGGAGCCAGTCAGAGTTGTAGGTCTTCCAGCTAATGTGTGTGTAGCCAGGGACTCCTGTTAGTACAACATGCACTTCATCAGCACCGTAACTCCTGGGGATCCCTAGGATTTTCCAGATGCAGAAGTGTTACCTTTACGTTACTGCTTGCAGATGCTTTTTACTGTTTCTAGCTTGGACAGGCATACAGTTTATCTGAAGTCTCTGACAAACTGTTCCATAACAGGATGGAAGTTAAGAAAACTGAAACCAGGGAGGAGGAGCTGAAGGAACGAAGCCTGGCCTACAGATCAGTGTCCCTGAAGATTTCCTCATAGTTGGGGTATTTAAAAGTGACCTCCCTTTTACAGATTTTTCTGGTGTTTAAGTTAATCTCGCAGGCTTCCTCTTGGCTGGAACACTTGCAGGACCATCTTCCCCTAGGTAGCCAGTTGAGTATTTTCATGCAACTTGAAGGAACTTGGCTTAGCTGAGACTTCTATTCTTTTGTTAAGTTTGTTTGAAATCAACAAGCACATTCAGTATTTATTAGGGGAATGACACAGATCACATCATTACTTTAATGTTTATTCCTTACCTAATTTCCTGTGGGAATATGATGTAAATAGTCTTCATCCTAAAAAGTCTGCAGAAACCATATTTGTTACTATGAAAGCAGTATCCTCTGGGCTCAATCATCCACTCGATATTTAATGAACTTTGAAAGAGGTGAAGAAAGCAACACTTTTAGGGAGTGCATGGATCAAAGTTTTAAGTGTGCAACTATGTATACCAAATCTCTTTTCAGTTTGTAACTTTATCTGTAAGGTCTAAGAGCATCGTTAAGACTTGGGAGAGGAAGGGAAGATGGACCTATCCAAAGACACAGAATAAGGCTGCCTGGTTGTAATTATCAAGGCTGTAACTAGTCAGGATTTTCATTGTTGCTGATGCTTCTGTTGAAAAGTTGCTCATAATTTCCTTTCTGTTTTTTTGTAAAAACATAGTGTTCATGTCAAATTTCTAGAACTTGAGCCAGTAATATGTTTTTGTTACACTGGAAAAAAAAGAAACAGTATTTTACAAACTTTTTCTTTTCCCCCCCTGTGTAGGAGTTGTCTTCTGACTTACTGTCAAGAGACTTGCCAGGAGAGGGAATGCAGGCTGCACTCCGTTCTGGTTGGGCTGCTGCATGTTGCTGTCTTGTATTTTAGATAATGCATCTTGACTGCTTCTGGGCTCTAAGCAGGCCCATGGGCTGTGCCAGGCAGCTCTCCCAGCTCCTCTGGATTAGCTCAGGATCTCAGCGCAGGGGTGCCTTGGCGGGGGGGGGAATCATGCTGTGATGCGGCGACTAAAGGCCGCACCACTGAGATGCTGCGGAGGCAACAGCAAAATGTAGGTGCAGGGTGTAAAAGTTCTGCTCCTGTTTTCTGTGCAGAGCTGGTGCGTCACCTCTGGTGGGCTGACACCGCCATGTCCTTTCCCAGTGTAAGTCTGGAGGAAGGCTATCCATGTGGTGTGCAGTGCTGTTGTCAGGGCTAAGCTGAAATCCCATCAATAGTGTGAGCTGGCACAAACTGATAGTACTGCTGAGGGAGATGGCTCTGCTGCCCTCTCCT
>JAOXNO010000004.1:17076352-17089243 GCA_028565335.1 Limnodromus scolopaceus | reverse complement strand
CGTCCCGGAGCCAAGCAGGGCTCCCCGGGAGCGGGGTCGGCGGAGTCGGGGGGGGGGGGGTTGGAGGGGAGGCGGAACAGTCGCCGTGGAGACGGGTGGCTCGAGGGAAGCCCTCGACGGTATTTTCCCCGGAAAAAAAAAGAACCAACCAACCCACAAAACCCCAACCCATCCCGCTTGACGGGGGGAAGCTGCGAGCGGGACGGGGAGGCGGTGGTTCGACCGCGCCCGGCGGCGGGCGGAGGGGACGCGGGGAGCACGGTCCATCCGTACCCCGGGGGGGTCCCTGCCGCCCGGCCGGGAGGGGAGCGCAGCCCCCGGCGGCACTGCGAGCCTCCCTCCGGCGCACCTGGTTCTGTTTTCTAGGAGATTTTAAAAAAAAAGAGAGAGAAAACAAAACCCTATCCTGATTTTAAATGGGTTTAAGAACAGCTCTGCCTTGTCGCAGTGTGACGGGCGGTTTTGTTCATTATTCTCGAAATGCAGTTTGTCCAGTTCACTGGAAAGAGTTGATCAAGCAGAATGAGAGGCTCGTGAAAGGCTGCTGAATGTACTGTGCTGTAATTTCATTAGGATGAAAATCTTTAAAAATGAGGAATTTTATTGCACGGATGTGAGTTACGGCTTGCCTTCTTGAATTTATTAACTTTTGGAATAAGTACTTTTTGTGAGAAAAGATTGTGTATTATGAGCAACACTGTCTGAAGATACACCCGTACGTGTTTGCTCCCATCAGAGCACTGTAGGCTTGAGTGATGCTGTTAAAAACTGGACAGGCAGAGAGGTGATAGACTTCTTTGCAAGATAGTGGAGAAAAAGATGGCAATGCTGGAAATATATTTTTTTTTTAAATCGCCCTTCTTAATTCAGCCAAGCACACGTGTTCACCCCGGTATATTAGACCTGCTTTTACTTTTCTTTTTGGCATGCTGAAAGGAATGAGGAGGGTAGCATTTGCTCCCCTGGGCCCACCCCTCTCCTGGAGATGCCTGTTTGCCCCTGCGGTGCAGATCAGCATCAAGAGCCGGGCTGAGCACACATCCGAGTTCATCGCTAATTTTCACCTGGCTTTGGAGTCCTGCTGTCTCGCGAGTGCCGGTGCCCGGGGGCTGCCAGCGAGGCGCAGCAGCCCGGTGCTGAGCACCTGTGGTTTCTGAATCATTTCCTTTTCCAGTTGTATTCTGAGTTTGCTAGATGTGTGGCAGCTGTGATGCTGTTTTCTTCCACTCTGAATGCTAACAAGCCCTGCTGGAGCTTTTACTGGAATATAACTTTCTGTGGGTTTTTTGTTACTATTTACTCTTGTAAGCAGTTCTGGAAAGCAACTTTCTGATGGAAAGCCTAAAAATCTAGTTACTTTGTATGGCCTGTATTGGAAATGGCCGGTGCTGGTTGTCACTGAAGAACAAAATCAGCGACTGCTGAATTAATTCTTCCCACAAGTTCCTTGCCTCGGTGACTGGTACCATCTTATGATCAGTTTCTCTGCCGGTTTGAGTTGATTTCCTGAGGCAGCCGTGTCCCACCTCACTATCTGAGGTTTTTGAGGCCCATAGTAAAAGTCTCTAGCTGGGAAGGGGGCGGCATCCAGGCTGGGCAGCAGAGAGGGTTAAACAATATTCAGTGGCCTTAGTGCCAGAGCGAGGACACAGTAAGACCCACAATAAGGGACTGGGTCAGAGAGTGCTGGGAGGAGCAGTTCCCCTGATTGTCCATTGACCTCAGTTGCAACTGGATGAAGTGGCCCCTATTCACCACCAGAAAAAGCACTTCCCAGCCCAAGCCTTTTTGAATGCTGCGGGAAGTAAAAAAAAAATTCGATTACCTTCCAAACAATTCACAATAACAGGAGCTGGAGTTTAATTTTGCAGGATTTTTCCTCTTTGAGAAAATTTGGTGAAAAGATATTGTCTTCATTGTCACAGAGTTGTGAAGGGCAGGGGAGGGGCTGTGGACTAAAAAAAACCCTGAAAACGAAACATTTGACATCAGGAAAAAAAAAAAAAAGAGAACCCCCAAATACTTCCCTAAAAACCTTACTTAGTAAAGCAAGAAGCCATTCTCCTTCCAAAATGATTTGTCAGAAGAATGTTAACAAGTGTTGGATTTCACATGCTCAACATAATGGAAACTTTACTCGCTTCTTCATCCTTTAGCTGTTTGCCCAGGGATTTTGTCCAACAAATTTCTGATGCAAACTCAAGCTATAGTGCAATGACTTCTGTTGGGGTTTGTGTTTCTAAGACCTCTTTCCCGCTAGGAAGATGCTAGGTTTGACTCACCTTCTTGGGCATGTGTGAGAATGCCGTTTGCTCCATCGCTTTCATTCATGACACAGGGCAGGCAGCGCTGTCTTCCTGTCCCCAGGCAGGCAAAGTGTCTTAGAAGCTGTCTTTAAACTTCACAGACCCTGGGTCACCTTTCCTGCTCTGTATTCCTTTTATATTTTAGTGCCTGACACAAGCAGCTAATCAGACACAGCGTGAACCTCACAGCTGTATCACCCAGAGGGTCATAAGCTTGGACCAGGCTGATTTTTTTTAGGCATTTTTTCCCAGTGTTGGATCAGGTCAGGTTTTTAAAAGGTAAGATAGTGCCGCGTGTGTGCTTTGCACATTTTCTCCATTTGTTTGGGAGAATCCCGCACTAAGATACAGGGCATGTTTTTTCTTGGTTTTTAAGTAAAAGAAATGCCTCCCCTGAAGCACAGAACGACGCCGTTCTCCATGGAAAGGTGCTGTTGCAGCAAGCGTATGAAGTTCCACTGAATTTGAACCAGCCTGTGTGAAAATGTTTGGTCCTGTAGAGTAGCATTAAAAATCCATTTCTCTCTCTCTGTCAAAGCAAACTTTAACTCTTCCATTGACTTTCAGGTGAGCAGCATCCAGCCTTTTATACCAACTTCCAAGTTCTGGGCTAAACGATGATCTGCTGAAAATGGAGATGGTAGCTCACATCTCCCTTCAGTGGCAATAGCACGCAGTGGTTTTGTATTGATGGGAATCCAAAATTCAACAAGCCAGCAATAAGACTGCTGAAGCGCTGAGGACATTTTCATTTTTATTTACTGAAAGCGAGATGGGAGCTTGGATTAATTGCTTGCTCTTGGAGCATACCGTGGAGCAGAACACAGGTCAAGCCCTGCCCCGCGCATGCAGCAGTGTAAGATCCTGATGCACATGTGACTTGCAGCAGAATACAGCAGCTCGGAAGTGCAGGTTGCTGTCAGAAAGCAGGTTTGGTGTTCTGAGCGAGCACCCTTAGTGATCTCATTTTCCAGTTGATGTGAATGCTTGATGTGCTGTCTCAAGGGTAGATAGTTTTCATGCAAGCTTATAGAGCAAGACTGGTGTTCACAGACAATATTGTCAGAAAAGCTCTTTGTTATATGTGATGTTATTAAAAAGAGTATTTGCTCCTTGCCATCATTTACCCATGGCAACATAATTTCAAAGACCTGCACACCTGCAGCAGTGCGGTCAGAACCCCCCCAGCGACTGCTTTGATCTCACAAAGTTTAGGCTTGGTGGAAACAGCTTTTCTGTTTTATTGATGCAGCCACAGTCTTTGTGGTGGAAGTTTAGAACTAATCCCTCTTTGGTGGGCCACGGCTAGACACTGCGCTGAAAAAGTCTAATTGAAAATTTAGGCAGATAGCTCTGGTTTTCTACATCTATGAAGTTTATGATCTTTAAAAGTTGTCTTATGTGAATAGCAATTTTGATTCTGTAGCTGTTTGTGTTTGTCTTCAAGTAGGCATAGATCATATCCATTTTATGTGCTTCAACGTGTCTGTAGTCTTTCTTGTTCTTTCAGGAGTATGGATGAGACTATGAGCTTTATTTTTGTCATTGGGGATTTCTGTCACAAAGGATGGTTTGCGGGGAGGAAAATACATCAGCTGTGTTTCAGGCTGAGAATACCTGTATGTTTATCCAGGCGTTTTGGGATTCATGTCTTATGAGACTATTGCAAAGTTTAGAAAGCTCTCTTGTGTAGCGTGCAAGCGGGAGCAGAAAAGATCCTTTATGTGAAAAAGCCTCAAAAATCATGAAAACAGACATTTCTTTAATGTTTTTGGCTCAATCACTGCATAAAAAGTTTTTAACTAACTTTTCAGATGGTTGAGCTGCTTAAGACTGAGAATGGACCCTTTGTGCTTCCTGTCCCAATTAGGAATTAATTTTTAATTATATCAGCTGAGTATTTTTTATTATGAACACTTGTATTTGCCTGAGGCCACTGACTGTTCCTTTGACAATGAATGGCACTGGTGTGTGTAATATTGTCTGTCCTGTGACATTCTGTGGCATTGTTTCTGTCTTCATTATCCGAGTGTGTTAAATAAGTGTTTGTGTAAAACCTGGTGTAACTTTGGTTGAAACTTGATGTAAGCTTACTTTTCTCAGTCATTTAGATGTATTTCTGGAGGACTAAAATACCACTTACTGGATAGTTTCTTGCTCAGTGCTTTGGTTTACTGTTAAAGGCTTTCACTCGCATTAAGAACATTTTGCAGCTCTGGAAAGAGGGCTGGCAGCTTGAGTGATAGCCCTGATAAACTAAGAATGTTACTTCCAGAGCTGAAAAATGGTAACTATTGCCTTTGAAGTAGTCTTTGACATGGAACTGCGTAGTGTAGACTTTTCTTTAGATTTGGACAAGTAGCTCAGCAAAGACAAATCTCCACACAGGCCCATGTGCTTAGTACAGAATGAACTGCTATTGATTTCACTGGGACTTTTATCTGGCAGAATCTGGCCCTGAACAGCTCTTTGTCTTCAGTCCAACCGAGTTGAAGTCAAAAGAGCTGCTGACAATAGGAAGTCCTTTTGTTGTGTGATACATGAAAAAGTACTATGACTCAGTTAAAACAAACAACAAGGTTATTGTCTGGGACCCGTCGCCAAAGCAGCACTTACGGTGTGTGTAGGTGGAAATTGCAGCATATATTTTGACATGCAGTTTATTAAAGTTACTTCCTCTTTACGTCCTTTGTGTCTCTTCTTTACGTCCCTTATGTCTCCTCTGTGTTCTGCATTCAGCCATTTGAGTTTCTGCTGCCACAGCGGATGGTACAGACAGTCCCGAGCAGGGGGAGTCCCTGTCACCTCTGAGTCTGCCACGCTCCCTCCCGGGTGCCGGGCAGAGAGGCAGCCGAAACCTAAATGTACACTGGGTGCTTGCAGTGCGGGTCTCAGCAATCAGAGGGAAAAGAATGGAAAAGGTCTAGGTGTTCAGCAAGTTTCTGGAAGTTATACCTGATCCAGTTTTCCCAAGCAACTAAATACCTGGTGATTTGTTGGAGTCTTGCCCACGGCTGGGGACTTGCAGAGCCAGGGCGCTGGGGAAGCTCGGTTACGGCACCTTGGCGAAATGGAGGACAGTCTTCCAGTAGTTGGGTTGTGACCGTGCTGGAGTTCAGGTGGCACAGCCTGGCCTTCTTCAAGCCTTCTCCAGTCAGCACATCTGGAAATTAAACCCTGTTTCTACTCTGAATAGCTGTTGTGGGGGGACAGCCCAGCCGTAGCCATCCAGCTTTCATCTGAATCAGTGCAGGTGGAGGGCCTGGGGAAACTGTATGAGTTGTACCAAATTGGGGTTACTGGAATAGTATCTTCTATAGGCTGATTTTTGTCTGCTCCCCAGATCGCAGACTAATATCTACTGTGACAGATCATTTTGATAATGTGTAGTGTGAAATCAAATTAACTCCAGTGGCTCTGCAGGGAAGTTTTGGCATGCTATCAGTCCAGAGAACTGGGCAAAGCAGTATATTATGATTTTGTAGTACTGTTCATTCATATTTCCCCACAAAGGTAGCAAAGAAAGTTTCTGGTTTGTAGGCGGAGGAGCAGCGGCGTGGTGGGGTGATGTGGCGTGTCCAAAGCAGGAGCACAGGGAGCCCGCGGCCGGGTCCCAGTGGGGAGTCCTGACTCACGCTCAGTTGTTCCTTTGGGCCACATTTCATTGCAAACCTCAGCCCCAAGAAAGTAGTTTGTTTGAAAATACAGTAAACACATGGACTTTTAAAAATAATTGTTTGGATGCAAATGGTTTGTTTTTAATAGCTTTCCAGTTCCTTAACGTGGGATTTATGTTTAAGCAACGGACAGCATCATTTGTTTGTATTTCTTACTTCAGAATGATGATATTTCTTCCTATGAAAATCTGTTACAATCAACAGAACAAAAAGTGACCTGTCATGTTTGCAAAAGTAGCAGTATGTGGTACTTTTTTGCCACGCTCCCAAATAGCCGGCATTCAAAGTGGTTTTTCCAACCCAAAAATATTGACAGTATGTTTGGTTTTGTTTTTTTTAATTTTATATTACGGGAAACACCGATGGCCGTAAAGCCTAGAAACTGGTCTCCTGAAATCCTTCCAATACAGGGAAAAGTTAGTAACAGAGATGTTATCGTATGTTACATGGGAACTGACCAAGCACCTACACTTACCAAAATGCTGGACGTTGCAAACATCGCTGGTCAGTGCAAGCATATGGCAAGATAATTACCAAAGGTGAATGTCAGGGTAGTTCAGACACTATTTCACTGTGCGTACAATGTGTGTGAAAATACACAGATAAGGATGGAACATCAGCCTCTTGGAAATTAGTAGTTGCTAAATCCAGCCCTTATCATCTTATTTCCCCGTTAGTTCTAATCTCAGTTTTCCAGACTTGGTGCCTCGTCCCTGAGTCCACTTTTAGTCCTCTGCTGGTTAGGTGATGAAGTGAAGCAGGTTCATTATCTGTGATCTGTGGTGCCAGCACAGGCAGTGCCAGGAGCTGTGAGGGGCTCCTGGACATGCACTGAAGATGAAATATTCAGCTGCTAAGATCAAAGGACACATGCAAAACCAGAGTTTCTAAAGGTTTATAAATTAGCCAGCTGTGGGCAGCTGTTCACACTGAAGTAAAAAGTGCATCCCTCATTCATACACAGGTCAAATTTGGGGGCATATGGGTCTGGAAAGTTTAAAATAAAAAGACCACAAGTTTTATAGTGTTCACACTCCAAAGTTGTTCCCCTAAGCTTGTTTCTAGAAATGGTTTGAACAATTGCTGTCTAGATCTTCACTTAAATTTTGTTTTAAAGTAGGCAGGTTTTCCCGTGTGGTCATACCCGGGGCCCCACCAATACAAATTTGACAAAGTTATAACCAAGAGAAACTATGACTGCTGATGGTAGTACCGAGCTGTTTTAGTGCCGGGCTGTGCCTACCATCCCTGGCTAGAGGAGACTGTGACCCTGAGGCTCTGCATAGACCCGTAGTTTTATATTGGGTATTTAAGAATACATCACCCCGAACCTGGCTGAGAACCGCCCTTATCCCTGTTTATTTAACTGTCTCAGTGTGTAGTTCCCATTCAGGCAAAATAAGAACACAAAATTCTGCTTTTTCAGTGCAGCCTCAGGCCCTGTGCTGAGAAGCATTTCAGCTTAACTTTGGCTCTTGGCCCAAGGCGGCCGAGGCCACGTGGCATGGAACCACCTGAAAAGGGACTTCTTTCTGGTATTTTTGCAGAGTGACAGATGTTCACAGCCAAGGACAGTGAGCTGCGGTGTCCGGGGTGTGCAGTGCCATGTCCTGTGCCCAGCAAAGCCCACTGGCGTGCACACGCGTCCCCCAGCACTCGGGCTCTGCTGAGTCCCCGCTGCCGGGACCCCGGCTCCTCGTGTGCTGAACGTGTGCTGTGCCCTGTTCCTTTAATGAAGATGAATATGCAATAAATCACGTATGGGAACCAACCCAGAGACCTACCTGCAGCGCTCTTCCCAAAAGGCATTTCATAATGTATCCTAACGCATGCAGCATGTTTAAAACAGCCAGGGGGGCGGGTTTTGCCCAGCCCGGCACTTTCTCCTTCTCCGGTAGATCTCTGATGTGGCCGTGCTGTGACAGCTGAAGAGCCCCTGCAGCGAGCGGTGCCAGGCTGGGCAGGCTGTGCCGTGGCTGGGGAGGGCTGCTCCGTTGGGTTGCCGTGGCTGGTGGAGGTAGGGTGGCTGCAGGCACAGCTGGAAGCCGCGCTCGTCACCATCTCCGTGCCCTTCGCAGGGAGGCACTGCTCACCCAGCGCCGGTGGCAGAGGTTCGGCTGCTGCCCGGCTGTGCCCTGGGGCCACCAGTGCTGCAAAGGCAGTCCCTGCCCAGAAGATCCCCAGGCCACCCGCCTCAGTGTCCTCTGAGCCACCAATGGGCAGGTAGTTCATTAATTAATTCCCTTTATATTCTGCAGTGTGCGTCCCATGGATTCCCCGATTTGGAACTTGTACTCGTTTTTCCCTTCAGGTGCCCTGGCAAGAGCCGCCGTCACTCCCCAGCTGTCCCCTCCGCTTTCCCTTATTCCCTCTGATGAAGGCCAATTGCTGAGAACCTGGTTTGCTCCATGGTGCGGCCATTTCATGAGCATTCTTTGATTCCATCTCTTGATTTATGAAGTCTAATTGGTTTCCAATACTTTTCTCTCTCACTTGGATCCATTTATTCTTCTTAGCTCTTTTAGGTCACATTAAATCGCTGTGTCTCGCTCCTAATCTCCTGTGCGTTAGCTGATTCCTGTAGTTAGTTTTTCTGCTGGAGTAAATATCACACCTTCCTTGTACCTGCATTTCAGTTTGTCATCTTATTATCACATACTCATTTTCACTTATCAAGTTTTATATATTTCCTAGAAATTTTAAAATAATAATAAAAACCCTACTATTTTCTCTCCCTGCTGTTGTTTTTTTTGTTTGGATTTTTTTGGTCCTTGTTTTTTATTTAATCTGGCAAACCCTCAACTCTTTTCTGCGGCACTGCTTAACAGCCAGTACAACTTTTTTTAATCCAAGTTCCTTTTTTATTTCCTTGTGGTAGCTGAATGCCAGATGATTTATCTCATGTACGGTTTTCTTTTCTCTGGAGACTGAAGATTATTAGAAATGCAAGAGAAAAAAAGAGAACGAGTTCTGATTTTAATTGAAAAAAAATAATCCAATATTTAGAATTCAGTGTTTCCTAAAGTAGGCTAGAATAGTATTTAACGTAAGTCAGACTCCACATTTCAGCTATGAGGTATTGTGGCATTAAATAGCATTTTGAATGTGAGTGAATTGAAAGGAGTAATGCTTAATTTTCACCAGTTGATTTGTTGAACTCCTTTGCTTCTCTCTCCTTGTTACAAGAAGAGATAAGAATCTACAGTAAATGGTGTGGGATCCCAGAGATTGCTGTGGTTGGGGCTGCAGTGTGATTTTTAGCATCCCTGTTTCGATTTGTTTAAATTCATGATCGACTGAATCACTTTCTTTTGTACAGACCTGGTTTGTGTGTGGTTGTAGAGGAATCTGGCAGTGGTGCAGCTCTGGGCGTAGCAGTGGGGACAAGCCGGACTCTGGCCACAGCTGGGAGGAGGTTTTCAAGATTGCTCTGAGCCACGTGGACCTGCTGTGGCTTTTCTGAGGCCTCAGGACCGCTTCTCATAGATGTGCTTTGGGTCACTGGACAGGCCAGAACGGGAAAGAAGCTGGAGGGAAGAGGGAGGCAAATACAAAGCGATTTGGTGTCATTGTGTCCGGCGTGCAGGTACCAGCAGCACTGTGAGCCTAGGCTGCTCTGCACCGCTTCCCAGCATCTTCTCCTTGTTGCTACTGCAGCAAGGGGACAAGCAATAAAGTTTCTCCAGAGAATGTTGGAAAATGGTTATCCCACTTCTTCACGTCCAACTTCTATTTAAAGCTTCTTCTGAATGTCTTTTTTTCCTGAAGTTAAAGAATATTGTCTGGCATTAGACGTTGTTGGTTTATTTATCATTATTATGTGCAGTACCATTGCCATCATTCAGTAACATTTGTTTTCTTTTTTAACAACAAAGAAGAACAAAAGTGGCAGACAGATTTTGACGTCTGGTGTCAGACTGCAAACCTTCCACCCTCACAGATGGGTTTTCTAGCACGGCTCGGAGAGGCTTTCTGTATGCAAGTCTCCCTCTGCTTGGCCCATTAACCGGGGTAGCAGTATGTGCACTCTACTAATGAGGAGTCACACTATGCAAACAGCAGCCTCTAAAGGGAGCAAGGGATCAGAGCAGCATGTATTTGTGGTGCCAGAAACTGCCTGCCTTCATCTAAATTCCCCACACATCACTTAGAAGAAATAAAGCAAATATACAATACAAGAAAGGCCCCTAAAAATGCAGAGCGAAACCTATCAAATGCAACAGCCAAATTAATTTTTGGTCTTGAAAGCTGTCCCTGCACAGCAATTTGCAAGACAGTTTCTAGTCCCATCTGCCGCCAGGCGCTGCCCCTGTTTCAGTGCTGCCGCCTGTCTCGGCACCGTGGCTCAGATCCACGGAGCTGCTCAGACATCTAACCAGGGAGAGGTGCCTCTCCCCGGCTTTTGGTGCATGTGAGCGCTCATGTTTTCTCAAGAGGCTCCACTGTAGGAAACATGAACGTGTCTTATCTGACGCTTGGTTTGTCTATACTTTTGGAAAAACCTTACAAATTGAGCCCCTGGAGGCTGTGGCTTCAGAAGATGAAAAAGAACCCATAAACCATTATTAAAGGGGAAAGGAAAAAAAAAAACCAAACTGTCAAACCCTCATGATTTGAAAGCAATTTGTAGATACATATTCTTGGGTGTACTGATGCCATTCCAGTCAGCTACCTGGCCTTAAAACCCAAGCTGACAGCGGTATACGCGTTGCAAAGCTTTGAGCGGGACCGTTGCATGGCAACTGATTAGCTAATATTTGTATTAGTGTATTCCTTTGTGAATTTTCTGGGTTTTTTCAGTGCTTGGTAGAAGAATTATTTTTTAAAGCTTACAAGCAGCTATTGCCAGTCACCTACATTTTATGTGGAAATAAAAAAGCGGAGGGTAATTCCTTACCGACGGCGGTGAAGTGCGTGCGGGTATGGGAGAGAGATGGGGGCATGATGTTCTTCAGCTCAGGCGCTGCTGGGAGCTGCCAGCTGAGGGTTTCCTCTCCCCGGGTTCAGCTGAAGGAGTGCTGGGCCTGTACTTAAGGTACATGGTGCCCACAGGGCACCTTTAATTTATGAGATCCATTTTTTCACCAGTGTTTCTAAAAGAAAAGTGAAAGGCAGCAGAGGTTTGTCGCAGCAGCTGCCTGAGCCGTTCTCTGCTGTAGAGGTGTATCTTCCCTGATGCGTCTGCTGAGCATTTGCAAGACAGGCACGCAAAAATCAGAATTGTGGCTCCTGGCTGTGTGTAATTTAATAACAAATGCTGCATTCCTTCACCACCACTGCAGCAATTCAGGACGGTTGGTACGGACGCTGCTGAGCCTCTGACCTGGCCGTGTGAAATCAGGCTTTCATTGCCATCGTTTTCACTGATGGTCTATTAATTTGCAAGTGCTGCAGAGGACAGCCTGCCTTCCTCTTGGGGATCACCAGCTGTGTGAGAGATGTGTGTGATTTCATCTAACATTGTAGCACGCATCCTAGAGACAGCTTTTAGAAGAACAAGAGGCTGAGAGAGAGGTTCTCCTGCCTGGGCAAGTAGCAGCACAGGAGGGTTGCAAGAGGGCAGGGGAGCAGGGAGCAAGAGTTAAGAAGCTTTTATGCTACCTCCTCAGAAAGCTGCAAAGCCTCAGCCCAGCTACTATCCCAACCTCATTTTACGGACATCACCTTGTGCTTTTGGGGACTGTGGTACCTCCCGAGGATCAGCTGGGCGAGCAGAGGCACAGCTGTCCCTGAGAAGGTGTCCAACTGAGCATCTTTCCGCTCGAGTATGGCCAGTGTGGCGGGAATCACTTCTAAATTCTTGGGATGGCTGTATGCTTGTGATGAATTGCAGCCGTTAGTGCCTGAATCCTTCTCTGCCAGATCGCTGGCTCTGAAGGAACTGAATCCCTTAAGTCCCTGGGCAGCGCATCAGCAAGTGTGCGCTTATCACTAAGCCTGCGCACAGCTGGATGGCTCCGAACCCGCACTAATGGGTCCCAGGGCTCAGCTGAATCGGGATTATAGACTCTTCGAATATTCCTGTGATATGAAGTGATTGTGGTGAGCATTTACAACATTAGTTAAAGAGCAAATTTTGTAAATTGCTCTTGGGAGTATTTTTGTTCCATTCCCATGTGAATTTATCTTTTCATCATAACTTGCTGGGGAGTTTCAGTACTGGTTTTATCTCAGGGATTCGGTTACACAATATGCTGTAGGATTTAAAATCAGTTGCTTTGCCTGTACATGCTCGTGTGTTAGCTGATTTTTCAGAGGAGGTGATGATGTAAGCCTCGACATCTGAGGTGAAGATAAAGCCCTTGATCTGCTTGTAGTTTTGGTTAGCTAAAGCACTTTAGCAACTCGCACTCAAAACATAGTAGATTTAAAACTGCAGTGAGTATGCACACAACTATTCCAAAGCATCCCTGAAACCACTATGAATAAAGTGGAAGTGAATGAAAACATGATAGCTAAAAGGGCCTGTGAAATTTGAGCGCGGGATAGGAATTTTAGCCAGACCTTTGAGATCAAGGGTGACATGCATAAAGCTGAATGTCTCAAGCATCTACAGAGTGGGCTGATTTTCAGGGATTCAGAAGGCCTCGTTGGCCCATCAGGTACAGTGGGAGTGAATGCAGAGAGGGGATTAGCCTGTCTGCACAGACGGGAGCCCAGTCTTGCTCTCTCTTCCTCACAGCAGCTGCAGGGGGGCAGCACAAGCATCCCTCTTCTGAGGTGGGGTGTGAGAGGGACCACTTGGGACGTAGCTGGGAACTTTTATGCCACATCCTGGGCTTCTCATTTCCAGATCGGATTGTTTCAAACCTTCCAGAAGTACTTTCTTGCACAGGCTGCAGGAGGCTGAGCACTGGCCTTACTCTTTTGCAGGACGATGATTCCCGTGACCGAGTTTCGCCAGTTCT
>JAOXNO010000004.1:17066060-17076252 GCA_028565335.1 Limnodromus scolopaceus | reverse complement strand
ACAGGCTGCAGGAGGCTGAGCACTGGCCTTACTCTTTTGCAGGACGATGATTCCCGTGACCGAGTTTCGCCAGTTCTCGGAGCAGCAGCCAGCGTTCAGGGTGCTGAAGCCCTGGTGGGATGTGTTCACGGACTATCTCTCCGTCGCCATGCTGATGATCGGTGTGTTTGGGTGCACGTTACAGGTAAAACAAATGTGACAGAGGTGAGGCGGGGGCTCCTGGGTGCTGAAAGAACACCACAAATGAGGAAGATCCTCGCAAAGATGGTGTCACGTCTTGTTTTATCTCCTGGGTTCACCATGAACAATGCAAAAATTTGCTGGTCCCAGGATTAAAGCTGTTTAGGTAGCAACATCAAATAACACAGACCAGACTTTAGCAGCTGTAAATCAGCAGAGTTGCACTAGAGTAGTTGGACCGGTGCCAGTAAAAATAAGAGCTGTTGCTTTGACTTGTGCCCGGATGCCTGTTTTCGACACAATTTGACATAACAAAACAGATGATCGACTTAAGTTATTACTTGTTACCATTTTTCTGCTTAGAAGTTTGAAAAATGTAATTTTGTAATTTCTGTTTTTCTTTATTTGGCAAATGTTAATATTCTTTCTGTCTCTATGCTTCAAAGAGATTTGAAATGAATGTGGTTATTTTATCAGTGCCACCCACAACTATGCCTCTTCCATTCCAGAGCATCTCTGAGGATGCTTAGACATAAACAATTGACATTACTGACAATCACTGTTAGTTACATTTTGCTAGAGAGCCAAAAGCTGAAAAGAAATGGGAAGTGCTGTTTGGGATGGGCCCCACAATAATAGAAAATTATAGTACATATTCAAACATGGATCTCATGTTTCTTGGCATGATCTAGAAATGGAGCTAAAGGGACACATTGGCAGAGCTCTTATTTCAGGGGAATTAGCCTACTTATGTGGCCCCAAATTTTTGCATACTATGTTCTGAATTTCACGTGAAATCAACTGTAGTTCTGCCTGTATTGTCCATTTTCAAGTATTTTCATTTGAAAAGATACAATGTCCATATTTAAAAATCTCTTTATATAGGGTTGAATTTTGCATTATTAGCTAAACGTTTGCTTAAACATGCAAAGTAGAACATCTGTTATTTTTAAGTTTACCTGCGTGATTGGATGAAGCACACTTGAATATAATGTGTGGAAACACTGCAAATAACAGGCTTTTTTTTTTTATTCCAACTTACTACCAGATGCATGAATCTAGGGTATAAGTAATGATGTCTGTCAGAATAGCATTTACAGACATTAACCGCAGGAGTGTTGGATGTGTCAACAGTTATGGCAATTATATCGTTCAAAACACATGTGGCTTCATCTTAGCATCTCCCTGCACCAGGGTGGATCATCAAGGAGGATCTGATTTTGGTAGTTCTTGTCGTGAACCCTATATTTAATGTGTTCAACAACCGTGATGTCAAAGTATACATCTGTACTACACACACATTCTTAGTTTGGGCTAATCCCAATTAGTTACTTATTCAGGGCCAATTAGAGAGCTCCTTGGTTTATCACATGGATTGGTATTATAGATTCAGACCTACAGGGAGTCTTGTGCTAAGCTCAAACTGTTATCCCAAGTTAAACCAAAGGTAATTGGACCTCAGTTTGCTAACATGGATGACCAGCCCAAATCAAGAAAGTTTCTCTTTTTTTGCATTATAAACAGACTCAAGGACAGAAAGACAGAGGTACGTTTTATATGATGACTGTGTGGTATGAGCACTCTATGTATATGTATGGGAAACTGAATAAAAATTATGTCCCATGTGCACGTGCACACACTCAAACGTCACCAATTCTCCACTACCCCTATCTGTCTTTATTAAGACTGAAGATTAATAGTGTCCCAGCATCAATATGCCCACGCTAGCTCTCTGTCAGCCATTTCTGTGTGATAAGACATCACAGCGTGAGCGTGCAGCCACATGAATGCAGTTATGCTGCTTTCAAGCCTAAGCTATCTCTGAACATTGTGTAGCCAGAATGAATACACCTGGCGAGAACAGTCTGTCTCTGGGGAGAGCAATGTGGGAGATCCCTGGTCTTTTCTGGAAGCATTACCCACACTTTCCCTTTTTCTGGATTATCTCAATGCCCTCGTATTCAAATTAGCTAAAGCACTTTAGCAACTTGCACTCAAAACATAGTAGATTTAAAACTGCAGTGAGTATGCACACAAATATTCCAAAGCATCCCTGAAACCATTATGAATAAAAAGGAAGTGAGTGAAAACATGATAGCTAAAAGGGCCTGTGAAATTTGAGCATGGGACAAGAATTTTAGGCAGACCTTTGAGATCAAGGCTGACATGTATAAAGCTGAATGTCTCCAGCATCTACAGATACTTGATCTATTTGTTTGTCTCTGGGGAGAGCACTGCAGCAGATCCCTGGTCTTTTCTGGAAGCATTAGCCACACTTTTTCTGGATTATTTCAATGCCCTCTTATTCAAATTATGGAAAACTGACCATAGATGAAAAGGGGTGACCTAGTTCTTGGTGTATAGAACAAATGTCTTGTTGGGAATGGTAATAATAATAGCACAGCCTCTGGGGCCAAGTGCCAGGCTGTGGGGAGGAATGCCTGGCAGCTGGAGGAACTCCAAGGACAGCTACCCATCGGTACTGCCACCATTGTTTGTACATCAGTTTAAAAGATATCTTTTTGTGTTTTTCAGGTCATGCAAGACAAGATAATATGCCTTCCAAAGCGCATACAGCCTTGCCAGAACCAATCTAATAGTTCAAATGTGTTTAACACAATCCCAGATACAACCCCCCTTCCGCCACCCAAGCCATCCACCCCTCCAGCTACAGTTGAAATGAAAGGACTGAAGACTGATTTGGACCTTCAGCAATACAGCTTTATCAATCAGGTGTGCTACGAACGTGCCCTGCACTGGTATGCCAAGTACTTCCCGTACCTTGTCCTTATACACACACTGGTCTTCATGCTGTGTAGTAACTTTTGGTTCAAATTCCCCGGATCGAGCTCCAAAATTGAACATTTCATTTCAATACTTGGGAAATGTTTTGATTCTCCCTGGACGACAAGAGCCTTATCCGAAGTCTCAGGGGAAGACTCTGAAGAGAAAGATAACAGGAAGAACAACGTAAACAAGTCTGCTACTATCCAGCCAAGCACTGAAGGCACTTTGGTCAAAACACAGTCTTTAAAATCAATCCCTGAGAAGTTAGTTGTGGATAAGGGAACACCTGGGGCATTAGATAAGAAAGAAGGTGAACAGGCCAAAGCACTGTTTGAAAAGGTGAAGAAATTCAGGCTCCATGTTGAGGAGGGTGATATACTTTATGTCATGTACGTTCGCCAAACTGTGCTTAAGGTAATTAAATTCCTTATTATTATTGCTTATAACACAGCACTTGTCTCAGAAGTTAATTTTACAGTAGTCTGTAATGTTGATATAGAAGACATGACAGGATATAAGAATTTTTGCTGTAATCACACAATGGCACATCTATTCTCCAAACTGTCCTACTGCTACCTGTGCTTTGTAAGCATCTATGGCCTCACATGCCTTTACACGCTGTACTGGTTATTCTATCGTTCACTGAAGGAATATTCTTTTGAGTATGTTCGGCAAGAGACGGGAATTGATGATATCCCAGATGTCAAGAATGACTTTGCTTTTATGCTTCATATGATCGATCAATATGATCCTCTGTATTCCAAGCGATTTGCTGTCTTCCTGTCTGAAGTCAGTGAAAATAAGCTGAAACAGCTGAACCTAAATAACGAGTGGACTGCAGATAAGCTGCGACAGAGGCTACAGACGAACTCCCATAACCATTTGGAGCTACAGCTTTTCATGCTGTCTGGACTACCGGACACAGTTTTTGAAATCACTGAGCTGCAGTCTTTAAAACTTGAAATAATTAACAATGTAATGATACCAGCAACCATTGCACAATTGGACAATCTCCAGGAGCTCTCGTTGCACCAGTGCTCTGTGAAGATCCACAGTGCTGCCTTGGCATTTCTGAAGGAGAATCTCAAGATCTTGAGTGTCAAGTTTGATGACATCAGAGAACTTCCACACTGGATGTATGGCCTCCGAAATTTGGAAGAGCTCTATTTAATTGGCTCCCTAAGTCACGATATTTCCAAAAACATTACACTGGAGTCTTTTCGGGAACTTAAAAGCCTTAAAGTTCTTTACATAAAAAGTAATTTGTCCAAAATCCCACAATCTGCAGTCGATGTTTCAAGCCACTTGCAAAAATTGTGCATCTATAATGACGGCACAAAGTTAGTGATGCTTAACAACCTGAAGAAGATGGTCAACCTGACACAGCTGGAGTTGGTTCATTGTGATTTAGAGCGCATTCCTCATGCAGTCTTCAGCCTTCTCAGTCTTCAGGAATTGGATCTAAAAGAAAACAACCTCAAATCCATTGAAGAAATAGTAAGTTTTCAACATCTGCGAAAACTGACAATCCTAAAGCTGTGGTACAACAGTATAACATACATCCCAGAGCATATAAAGAAACTCACTAGTCTCGAGCGGCTTTCCTTCAGCCATAACAAAATAGAGGTTCTTCCATCCCACCTATTCCTATGCAACAAAATCAGATATTTGGATTTGTCTTACAATGACATTCGCTTTATCCCACCTGAAATAGGAGTTCTGCAGAGTTTACAATACTTTTCCATTACTTGCAACAAAGTGGAGAGCGTGCCAGATGAACTATACTTTTGCAAAAAACTTAAGACTCTGAAAATTGGGAAAAATAACTTGTCAGTCCTTTCACCTAAAATTGGTAATTTGGTATTCCTCTCCTACTTGGATATTAAAGGCAATCATTTTGAAATCCTCCCACCCGAGCTCGGTGAATGTAGAGCTCTGAAGCAGTCTGCTTTCATTGTAGAGGACACCTTGTTTGAAACGTTGCCTTCTGATGTCAGGGAACAAATGAAAGCTGAATAACTAACTTCCTCTCGCTCAGTTTTACAGAAATAACTCTTCTACCAAATATGCTGTAGAAAGTGCATACTCTGAATATGCATTTAGTTTGTCATTATTTTTTTTTCTTTTTCAAACAAATCCTTTCTGTACAAACACGTTTGGAGTAAGGAGTACATATATTTTTAAATAAAATTTTCTCGTATTTTTTCACTGTTTTAAGATATTTTTTAAGTTTGTTTTGCCCTGAGAGCAAGGGTATCTGTAACTTAATTTTTACTGGTAAAAGTAAATGGTTTTATCTGCTGATTTTTTTTCTTTTGCCTAATCCCAACAGGGGAACTGTGCTTAAGCTGTGTACTTTGGGTTGCATAATTTGTAACAGATGATTATATTGTCTTCCTAGTTATTGTTAATCCCTTAGGATGTGGTCTTCAATGGCTGGTGCTGCAGGTGTTGAATACCCTGTTTCCTCTTTTCTTCAGTGGCAGTAGGTGGTCTTCAACATCTAATAAGATCAAACCTGGGTTGACCGTCCTTTTTTATTTATGACGTGGTATTCTCAGATGGTCAAAGCAAGTAGAAAAAGTTCTTTATGTGTTTTAATGGGTCTGAGGGAGTATGCAGAACTCCTTCAGGGCCTTTTGGCAAGTTTAGTCTAGCTCTCTGTTCACGCTCCACGCCAAGCAGGAGGCACTGACTGTGTTTTCCTCTGCGGGGCAGGAAGAGTAAGGTCACAGTTCACAGAGGAGTCAGGACCAAAGTGACTCACATCGAAGATTTTCCAAACAGTGCAAAGGGATGCAGCTGCCCATTTCCTGCTAACTTGAATGGAAGGGGTGCAACGAACTCACTGTGTTGGAAACATCAACCCAGCGAGATGAAACGCTATCTTGAAAAAGCCCCTACCCATCCTCCACGAAACACCCATCCTGCAAGGGAACAAGTGCCCTCTGCCCGCCTCACTTCACTTCCCACCAGGATGCTTGGTACCTTGCAGGAATGAGATCCAGAAAAAGTGTAATCCTGTTTAATTTGTAAAGCTTCTGACAAGGAAATAGCATCTAATACTCACCTTACTTAAGCCTGGGCATCATTATGACCAAGCTCAGCATAGGAACAGTTGTGGATGTGCAAAAATGAGATTAAATGAATACTTTAACTTCTCAAAAGTCTGAACCTGCCAGAGAACAGTGATGAAGGCTATGTTTTCATCTCCCGGATAGTAATTAAATTGGGAATCGTACAGTTGGAAGTCTGCTGTTTAAAACAACGTAATAATCTGTAATGATTATGCATCAGGTTGGGAACATTATCCTCTGAAGCCATGTTCAGTTGTTTATTTAATCCAGCCATTTGCTTTCATTTAGGCAAGGTATATGGCGGGTTCATTTGTTTGGCAGGTATATGATAACGCATGTGCTCCTCACAAGCTGATTTAAGCTAATCAAAAATAACCATATCACAGAATCACAGAATTTTAGGGGTTGGAAGGGACCTTCGGAGATCATCTAGTCCAACCCCCTGCCAAAGCAGGGTCACCTGGAGCAGGCTGGACAGGAACGCATCCAGGCAGGTTTTGAGTATCTCCAGAGAAGGAGACTCCACAACCTCTCTGGGCAGCCTGTTCCAGTGCTCTGTCACTCTCAAAGTAAAGAAGTTTTTCCCCATGTTGAGAAGGAACTTTCTGTGTTCCAGCTTGTGTTCATTGCCCCTTGTCCTGTCACCGGGCACCGCTGAGAAGATCTCTTCATCCTGACCAACAGCACGCTTGAATCAAATGCAGGCACTGGATAAATGCTTTGCAAGAATAGCTAGGAATAAGTACTTCTTTCTCTAGCAGGCAATGCTGTTTATAAATTGCAGATGATGAGTTGCTCATTGTTTAAAGTTACGTAAAATAATTGCCTGATGGTTGACAGGTTGGTTGCTCTTAAATGTTTTCTAACTGCCATTGCGTGTCTTGAGCTACAGTTAATCTGAATTCTTGAGCTTGGTACAAAAGCATACTGTTGTTTTAAGAGTCTGACTTAGAAAGGTGGGGAGATGAACTAAAAGAAGAATTTCCTCATGAATCCAGGGTGTGCGATGCAATCTGGTATGTGGGCTTGCCACAGTACCAAGTCAGACTTATTTTTTGCGCTTGGCTATGTTCTGGAGGAGATCCATGTGATTAATCAAAAATGGGTCAGGCATGAAGGAATCAAAGCAAGCTTTTTTAAAAGGGGTTTTAGTTCTATTAAAGACCTATAACTGATGTAGCTGTTGCGAAAGCTACCCTTGTGTATTGAATGCACTTATTGGAACAACTTGGCAGTATATATATTCTAAATGTAATCTACTTTGATGTAATGTGAGGGAGAGAAATGTTTCATTGCTCATTTTAACCTAATTATATAAACCAAAGTGCTGTTGTCCCTGATGAATGTAAACTGTTTAAAATGTCCATGTAATCGGTGGAGCTGTATAGTTCTCTCACTTAGATTTGAAATATGGGATTACATTTAAAGTTTTTTTTAAAAAATCTTTATATTCCTAGATGTAGCATTTTAAATCCCTAATTTATTTTTGTCTAATGTTGTTTTTCATGTGTAGTTTGTGGTCTGTTTTCTGAATGGAAGTTATGCACACCTCATCACTGAAGGTTGGAGACTTGTTCTAGGCCGTTTTTGTAAATACGTCACTTTGGGGATGTGAGGTTTTTGTTACTGATTATACTGACACCAGTGCAACCCCTCATGCGGACACAGTTACATGAGTATAAAGTGCCTTGTGCTGGTATGTCTTTATTCACCTTCTAGACAGGAATAAACTATACCGGTCTAAGCACTTTCACGCTAATAACTGTATCTTCTCCAAGGGTTTGGTCTGCTGAGACAGCTTAGTCAATCTAACAGCTCACTGCCACCAAAAAGGGGCAGTTACCTCCTTCTCCTGTGCTCACTATTCCTGCCAACATATCCCGGCTGCTTCTCTTGTACCTTTACTGGTTTGGTGCTGGTCTGATCCCTCCACAGGACAAATCAACTTTTTAAGCCAGCAGAAAACTAAGCCAGTTAAAAAAAGGAGCTAATTTTCTGCTGGATCAGCTCTCCAAAGGATCAGATGGACAAGAGGGTGGGAGTAGCAAGGGGACAGGACTCTGCAGCCAGGGTCTGGGCAAGGAGAAGGTGGGACAGGTCACTTTGGAGGTGCTGAGCTGCTGGGTCAGTTCATCATCTTGCTGAGCCACGTGCTTGGAGAGCTATGCTGTTTTATCTATAGCAGGGTTAGGCGGCATGGCTTTTGTGGGTAGACAACCCTCAGGCTCACAGTGAATGATGAAGTATCACATTACTGTTAATTGCTTAAACTTAATTGAACAAACTCAGGTAGCTGCACTGTTGACTTTTCTAAACTTCTTACTGTCTAGTCTGTGGGGTGTATTTTCCAAAACCGTATTACAGTATTTTAGAAATGCGTCAGCTAAGAGAAGATTGTTTCCTAATTCTGTATGACATCCAGGAAAATATGTAAAAGTGCCATATTTACTCAGTGATTCATGTACTGCTCATATGTATATTCACATGCAATGCATACTAGACTTTTCTGTGACCTATAGTATTTGACTTAGAATGGATGGGCATTTTGTCGACAATACTTTAGGCATGGTTTGTATGAGTTTATATAACTACTTATGTTAAACAGGTGCCTCACAATTAAGACAATTCCAGAATATAAGCAAGACATTTTACATTATCGCTCAAAAATAATACAAATCTTCCTTGGTAACGGAAGCAGAGATGACAAAGAACACATCAAAAATAAGAAGACAACCTTAATAGTACATTAAGCCTGAAAAGCAAATTTACTTTGTGATTAAAATCTGGAGGTGTTCGTCTCCTCCTTTGCCAAAATTAGGATGGATATTTGTGCTGACCTCGTGCATCTAGCCAGACCAACAACTTCTGCAAATTCTGATTGGAAAGCGCCCGCTCCAAGTCTCGTATCACATTTCTGGCACTTCCACTAATTCATGTGTTTAAGTGGTGACGAGTCCTGTAAGAATGCCAAGGAAAAACTTTGAAATTTGACCAAATGGACAAACTTCTTAATTCTGTAGCAAGAATCTTAATATGATAATAGACCTGCCTAGTGTTACATTGCAATATAGTACACCCAGAAAAAATGGAAATAAATGTTCTTTTGTAATAACGAACCTTGTCAGACTGCAATGTGATTATTTGTTTGGGAAACGTTTTGTTTCTGGGTTACCTAAAGATCAGGCATAACCATCTTTTGGGTTTGATCCCTGGGGAGGGAAGTCAGGAAAATATGCTTGAAAAAACATCGTTAGACTTGACAGGATTTATAGCCACGTGGTCTTGCTTCCTGTGCACCTCCTTCCACCCCCTCGCTTGGGCAGCCAGCAAAATGGACAGCAAAGATGCCTTCCCAGTGGGAGCAGCTCCCCCGCTCCAGTCCCTGTGCTCTGCTGGGGTGTGTAGGGGGGATGCCAGGGACCCTGCCAGCCCAGGCTCCCACACCAGTCCCTGTGCAGCCAGGGGCACGAGGGCTCCAGCCTCCCCCTGTCTCGAAGGGAAATGATGCTGTTAGCCCTTGCGTCTGACGTAACCCTCTATAAATCTCCCGACCAAAGGCGATGGGCTCATGCTGTCTGCGTTTGGCGTGCTACATTGTCCTCATTTCTCTGGATCTTTAAGTTGGAAGCGATAATGCATTTCAGGTTTGTTTTTTTATACCAAGACAACGATGTCCAGCTGAGATGGAGCAAGAAATGCTCCTCTCTGGTCCTTGTGGTCCCAGGGGGAGGAGAGAAGTGGCAATTGCAGCACCCCAACTCAGCTTTGCCTCTGGATGAGCCCCGGCGGGGAGCTGGCACCAGGGACGTGTCACCCCTGGGACACAGCAGGCTTCGTGGAGAAGCAGGAAGAAGCCTTGCTGATGGTGCCTGCTCTTAACCTCCGGGCTGTTCCCTGCGAAGATGCGAAGGGCTGGGAAAGCTGGTCTGCTCCTTGCAGCCCTGCTTCTTCCCACCCACCAGCCCCGCAGGAGATACCATCTCAGTGCCGCACCCGGCGGGATCGGAATGATGGCGAAGGAGAAACCGCCGCAGGGATCCCTGGGGTGATGAGATCATGCTACCGGAGCAGATGTCGCCCTGTTTATTAAGCGTGCTGGTGGCAAGAGAAGTTCACGGCTCAAGTTAGCTGAGCCCTGACAAACCTCT
>JAOXNO010000004.1:17034039-17065960 GCA_028565335.1 Limnodromus scolopaceus | reverse complement strand
ATGTCGCCCTGTTTATTAAGCGTGCTGGTGGCAAGAGAAGTTCACGGCTCAAGTTAGCTGAGCCCTGACAAACCTCTTCTTTCAGCAGTTTCCTGAATTTGTCTGCTGGGGAGCGGGAGTTAACAGAAGCAGATACCATGCCCTTAGGAGCCCCAGCCCCACGTCCCGGGGGGCTCCCAGGGCACAGCCCCACCAGCAGCTATCTCATCTGCTCACCAGCAAGCAGCGATGCCAGGGCCAGTCTCTCCTTCACTTTATGCCAAATAGCTGCCGGGAATTCCCAATAACTGTGATGGTTTTCTTATATGCCTTCATATATTGCATCCAATAGTGTGGGTAAAGGTAAGAAAATTGCATGTCTGTCCTCTTTCCTCCTTCGGAGCATACATGATGCCCCGAAGATTCAGATGAAGAAGAGATTTCCATTTCTCCTTTTTTTTATATCTGTGGTTGCTTCAGAAGTACCCCTCATGCCAAGGATGCGGGTCTTCCCCTTTGCCACCTCGGTCCTGGTAAGCAGCAGGGCTGCATGGGAGCCATGGCCCACGGGCAAAGGCGAGGGCCATCTTGAGAGCAAGGAGGCAGGAGTGGGTCTGCTGGGAGGGCAAGGATGAGCCCCTTGGCCTCCTCCCCACTGGGGCAGTGACAGGGCAGGGCCAAGCAGGCTGTGTCCCGCTGGCGTGGCAGCTTCACAGGGCAGGTCTCTGCAGGTCCGCCTCCACCCATGGGCACTTGCGTGCTCTGGGCTCAGCTCCTTGTTTCCCATCACGCGTCCTGCCCTTCATCGTGCTCTGGTCTGTAGCACTGGGTGCACAGGACAAATCTGGACTGGTCCTGCCCCATCCCCGCTGGGATCAGAGAGGGCTGGCGTGCCGCAGGGGGATGTGAGGCTTTGGCAAGTGCACAACGGATGTGCAACAAGGTGGCAATGACCCCAGAGCTTCCACATAAGGAAGCCCAGACCAGCATGAGCACCTCGCTCCAGTCGTGTGGCTCCAGGCACATGTTTGCAGGAGCTTGTGCTGGCAGAGAAGTTGTGTTTTTATCGCTGTCTTGATAGTAAATAGGCCATGTTGTGACTGGGCTGTGGCTGACAGGCTTTGGCTCCGGCAAGAAAACTGTGAAGCTGCTCATGGTGGTTGGCGGGGCCACGATGTGTCCTCACACGTGAGCTGTCTACAGGTGGACAGGCCTGAAATGGAGCTGGCTTTCAGAGCAGGGCTTCCTCTACCTGTCCCAGGCCAGGGAGGGCCCAAGTGTGCCGAGAGGTTGTGCTTCCAATGAGAAAACAAATGCAATAACCTCAAGGAGTGCAACCATCATGGCCAGTGGAGTTCGGTGGCTCTTGGCCAGAGCCAAATTCCCAGGTACTGCTATGGGCAGCACTGGCAAGGTGTGTGATCCCAGGGTGGGGAGAAAAACGCCTACATTGCAGGCAAGCTTGAACCGTTCTGTTATCAAACAGGATTTTATCAGCCCCTTCTCTCCTCTGTTGCCAAGGCTGATGAAGTTGCACGTAAACTGGGGGCGTCTGGGTAACACATCCTGCAGCATCCTTGGCATTGGCGTTGGGAATGGTAATGGCAAGATGGTGCTTCCTTCAAAACCATTCAGATACCAACAGGCCAAATGGGACATGCGTCTCTGTGTCCCTTTACAGGGCTGCAATGTGTAGCTTGCATTAAAGGTGGACCCTTAGCTACTTCAGACAACTGGAAGTTTCCCCAGAAGCAAGACAGAGGTGGCAAGGGAATTTAGGGCTGCCAGGTGCACGGGGAGCCCCAGAGCACGCAGAGATTGCAGGGAGGAGTCACTTGCTAGGGTATGCGTTGCTGCCAGCCTGGAGTGACACTGCAGAACATGTGCTGACTTGATTTGTTGTGCTTTTACATTTCTGGAGTAAGAGGGCTACTAATCTGTCTGTCAGAGGTATTTTGTCACATGAATTTTATGGACTGTGGTAAATAAGTGTTGATGTTTTGCTGAATTAAAATTGCATTTAAATGTAGCTCTTTTCTCTTGCCAGTTGGGGTCATGTGGCACTATGAGACTGGCTTGTGGAGACAGCCTGCAGTTCTATTTATTTTGTAAAATATTTTGGCAAAGCTGTGGCATCCTGTTTCCTTGCTGTGAGCAGAGAGAAGAAAGTTAAAGCAGCACAGAACTTCAGTACAGTCATAAGGTTACCCTTAGGAATAAGCTGCTGCTATGGCTAGAAGCTAAATGAGATTTTTACAAGTCCAGAACAAGTTGCAAACAAAACCACAGAGCAAAGTAATCCCCTTGACAAAGAGTAACTTTAAGAAACTGAAGTGCCAGGAGTGACTGCAGGCAGGATCAGTGCTGGCGAGATCTGCAACCTCATTTATTCCATGTTGTCCCCTGTTTGTCCCTCTCCTGAGGCACGTGATGCTCTGCAGTGCAGGGGTGGATAGTGAGAGGGACAGGCTCACCAGGGTGGGATGCAGGACAGCTAGAAGGAGTAGAGCTGCACCTCTCTCCTGTGTTTTAAAAGTGATGCCACCCAGGAGGCAGTTTCTTTGCCTGCTTGGCTGCAGCATCTCTGCGCTGGGGGTGCCAAGCAGGAGACTGCCAGGCTCAAAGGGACAGAATTTATTATTTTCTTGAAATATAAGAAATCCATTGCTACATCCTCACTACAAGATCTAAGTGTGCGACCTGTGGCATTTTGGGACCACTGACCCTTCTCACTGCCATCAGCATGTCAGTACCCATACGTCGACCCTGAGCAGGGTAAGACATGGTAAATAAATACTCTTACAGCTGTGCTCCCAGCTGGTGGCTAGAACATTCCTTGAAACCACAGCCTAACCTTTGGGTGCTTCAATGAGCTAAAAAGCTTCTACAAAACCAAGGACTTGGGTGTTTGTTTCAAACTGGCCAGCTTATCAGCGGCATGAATTGGTTGAATAGAAGAGAAAAATAACTTTCTGAGCTAGTGGAAATGGCTTCGCAAAGCCTGGCGCTTGCCCAGTGGAAGAGCAACCAAGTGGTCCTGCCGGTTCAGGGCTGGATCGGCCGAGTGGGTGGTGCCGGCTCTTCCTGCCCGAGCAGCCCTTGCTGGGATCCAGCATGGATCCCCTGATAAGCTGCTGGAGGAACCGCCAAGCATAGGCTTTGCTTTCATCAGCAATTATTGCTGCAGAAGTTGTGAAAGCAGAGAGGAACTGCATCCAAAGAGCTGACAGTGCCTAACGCCAGAAACCAGCTGCACAAGGGGTTTGCCCTGGCTTGCGCCGGCATCCGGGCACCTCAGGCATCAGTGGTCCAGCTCCGCCACAGGAGCTGTGCTGTTTACAACCCCTCCAGAACTGTGGGACCACCATAACTCACGCTCTCCTGCGAACACCCAAGTACTCACAGGTCACTTCTACAGGGAACTGAGGCTGGGACTTGGTGAGTGAGCAACTGGTGCATCAACAGGAGCTTGAGCTTGCACCAACTCATCAGTGGAGGTTAGCCATAAATCTCCCAAAGTAGAAGGTCTTTCACGAGAAACCTGTAAAAGGACCTGAAAGGAAAATTCAGGGCTCATCAAGCCTCTGAGGGGAGCAAATGTAAGCTTGCAGGCCTGGAAGAAAGTGAGGTGATGAGGCAGGGGACTGTTTCCTGCGGGATGTGACAATACGCATGCCAGGGAAGGGCATTGCTGGCCCGGATGCTGCAAGGGTACCTGAGTGCTTTGGGCTTATATGGCATTTCCATGAGCGGGGCAGCAGCAAGCAAGGAAAACTCTGCAGGAGAATAAAGGTTTTTGCAGTCATTGGAGAGAGAGCTGTGGCCCGGGCAGTGAGGGACTGGTGAAAAGGTGTTTTGTTGAGACTTGGACTTCTCCTGGGCTCATGTTGACGCCAGCAGGGCTGGAGCTCTCCCTTGGCAGGGAGCAGGAAATGGAGGAAGCAGATGTGTTGCCATGGCAATGCAGGGAGCAGCTGCCATCTGCACAAGCTGCCTTTTCTTCCACTTTTCAGCCCAAGCTGAGATCCAACATCAGGGACTGTCTGTCTCAGGTGCCCTGGAAGGCCCACAGCCATCCACGGCCAGGTGGGCACAGCTCACCCTGGGCAAGGTGGTGGCACAGGGAGACTGTAGCACCCATGCCATTGGCCAGACTGCAGCCCAGGGCTCCCACTACCACCCCCAGCACCAGGTTTCCCACTAGAACACTTGGGGCTTTCATTAAAAAAAATAAAAAAGCCTGTATTTACCTAAGTTTCTTTTTTCTTCCAGCTTCACAGCTCTGATTCCCATTAGCTTTAAGAGCACCCATTCAGAAGGGCACAGGAGGCTGTCACGCTTTCTGAGGGAAGTTATACCAAAACATGAAAAAATGTGGCTGCCCAAAACTTGCAGATTTCAGATCTGATTGTTTCTGTGTCCCAGGTCTTGCAAAATATTTATTGTTCGGTGGGATTTTTTTTCAGAAAAAAGTCAGATTCCTTTAATAGTCCAGTAGACAACCAAAGTGGTGAGTTTCCCAAAGCCAGCCTCATGCTCCTGGCACTCCAAGGCTGGGCACCACATGCATCATCTCAGCAGGGAGGGCAACAATCCCTAAAGCACGAGGAACGAGGGCTGTACGGCAGAGGGAAGGTGAGGCCAGTTGAGGTGCTCCCAGTGTCACTGATAGCTCTTCTCTTCAGTGCTGCAGGTGTGCTCAGTCCTACCAAGAACTGGTCCTGTCTGTCCTGGTCTTTGCCCCAGGATATTTTAAGTGGGGATTAGAGGATGAGGAATAATTACTGA
This sequence comes from Limnodromus scolopaceus, assembly GCA_028565335.1. NCBI lineage: Eukaryota > Metazoa > Chordata > Aves > Charadriiformes > Scolopacidae > Limnodromus > Limnodromus scolopaceus. The sequence continues at coordinate 17,061,193 of JAOXNO010000004.1, read as the reverse complement.
CTGAACTAATCAGTAGGCTCCAGGAGTAGGATGTTCAGTGGTGTGATTGGGTCCCTCTGCCTTGGACCCTTTGGATGGCATAGGCTGCTTCCTCCTCCTTCAGCTCCCTTCTGCGTCCTTCGGCTCAAGGTAGAAGGTGAACAATAACTTCAATGTGATGCTCAAGCAGCCAAAAGGAGGTGAGAAGAGCCCCACCCAAACGACTTACAGTTGGACACCACCATCCCTGGGTGTTCAAGGGTGCTGGATCCCCTCTATACTGCACAGGCCAGCTGAAAAATTGTAGCCAGGATTTTGGTATGGGCTGAGACGCCATACAGACAAAAGTGAGAAATGTGCCCCCAAGTCAATCATTAATAATGTGTGTGAGGATGTTTTCCCTTGACAACAGCACAGTCGAGCCTTAGCCTTATCTAAATCTCATTTAACCAGCTTTCCAAGGAAGTTTTGAAAAGTGACTGGAAACTGCACTGAAATCCATCCATTTGGGCTGCGATTTCATCCAGCACTTATTTAGAAGAAGTTGTGCCTCAGAGATCTGCCTAATGTATGAGTGTGTTTTCCTTACACATTGCATGTCTTGACATTATTCCATCGGAGATCACTCAGCTGTTGGGGATCTGTGAAAATGGTGATTTAGAGACAAGGCCAGCAAGGAATTCAGACAGAGTACAAACAAATGCCCCAAAGCTACATCCACCCCAAGCACATTTCCATTTTTCACACCCTTTTTCTCTACTGCGTAGAAGGCTCATAGCACTCCATAAGCACGTTTACAGTTGCTTCAGGCCTTAAAGGATGTCCTGCATGAAACCACCTCTCATTGTAGAAGAAATGTTTCCAGTTTTAGGAGCCTTTAGAGTGAATTAATGGTAATGTCATGCTTCTATTAGTCCTGCAGCTGTCTCACTGGGTTTTAAACCCATCTTCAAGTGTGCCTTGGATGCTTTGGTTGCCTTCCAAGAGAGAAAGACTGATTCTCTGGTTTTTTAATAACATGGTGTCCCCGAACGCTTTGTTTTCAGGTCTTTAATGTATTATTTGCCATGAGTGCACAGACAATGCAGTAGATGCCAGATTTATTATGCCTTATGGAGCATTCTGTGAATTTTTTCCCCATTGCAGTCTACATGAAGAAGTCTGTTTATTCTGCAAAACTTCAAAGCATTTGAATTTAAACATTTTGCTTTCCCTTTTATGGCTGTGGAAAAGAGAGGTGAGACCTCAGGGTGTGGGCTTCTTCCACAGTGTCACTGACGGGCAGCAGATATTACAGAGGCTAGGGGAAACCGGGGACACACCAAGCAACATCGTGTAAGGGTAAAGGGCAGGGGTTGAGGTGAGGACCATGCTGAGCAGTGCTGCCGTCGGAGACAGCAGGAGCCGAGATGCCTCAGCCCTTGCACAACACTGGCCTGTGCAGCAGGGGATGGGTGATGATCCCTCTCTGGGTTATGACCCTTTCTGGGATGAAAAAAGCCAAATTCTCTAAAGATGCTGCTGGGGGCAGGGTTGGAGGAGCCTCTCTCCTTCTCTTGCTAATTAACTCACTGGGCACATGCTGAGCATGATGCTGGCCATTGCCCAAGGACAGGGGTTTGTCTGGTCCCATGTGTGGGACACCCATGTCAGGAGGCCTCCTTGGGACAACCTCTGCCAGGGCTTGAGCTACACAGGGAAGTCAGAGCCAGGTGCCCAGCATCTTACTCACTGCCCTGCGAACAGCCACCCTGTGAGTCTCTGCCATCTCCACCCCCACCTTTGGCATGGGGGAGCATTCAAAGGAGTTTGTCAAGCTGACAAGAGGTGATGTGAAATACTCCGAGATCCTCGGGTGAAATCCACTGAGAAAATAACCTGTTAGAGCTTTACATCTCAGCAGACTTTCCTGAAAATCCCTCACAGCTCTGCGTGCAGCAATGCAGGAGTGCACGCAGCCAGCAGTGTTGGTGAGGGGCTCTTTGCACTTTCCACGTGTAACAGAGCCTGATTTGATCCAGGCAACAGTTGCGTATACAACAGATAGATAGCAGTTAGCCTGACGTGCCATGGTAGGAAATGTAGTTCCATCCCTGGTGTAAAGATGGTGGTCCCGCTGGGTTGGAGGGCAGCAGCCGGTGGGGCCACGGAAGCCAGAGCGGGGTGTTGGATGGGGGACCGGGACAGAAGAGCTGTGTGTTTTTTGGGCAGGCTCCCTGCCCCACAAAAAACGCACAGCGAGCCTGGGCTCCCATCCCTTAGGGGCTCCCTGGCTGACTGTGGAGACCACAGCAGCCCCGGCCCTGGGCTGTGTGCCAGGGAGGGCTACAGGGACCCAGCTGGAAAGGGAAATGCTGAACGCCTGGGTGGAAGAGGAAGGAGGCTTTCCTGCTGTTCTTGGTTTCTGTTCTTTCTTCATAATTAAAACCTGATAGGTATCTAGGTGAAGCTCTTATCCTTAATATTGTTCCTCTTAAATCCTTCTCTTTTTCCCCTCCATTTGCTTTGAAACGGTTCTTTTTATTCCCTTGCCTGTTTCCCAAAGCTTCTCCCTTTCCTCATTCCCCTATCATTGAGGGGGGAAAAAAAGGTCCCTAAACCAAAACCAACAACAACGAATTCAATAAATAACCCAGACTTACAGGAAAAGCTCGGCTATTTTTGAACTTCCTCTCCTTAACTTTATTTCTGGCTCCTTCAATGCCCGGTGTCTCCTGCCACCCACCTCCAGGCTCGGGTGTGCTCACAGGCGAAGCTGGAGGGATGCAGGGCAGGGTCACGCCGGGGCCCTCCCGGGGCACGAGAGCCTCACTGCCTCCTTGAGTGGTCAAGGTACTTCCCCAGGCAGTGGGGAAAAGGAGATTTTTACTGCTGTTAAAAAGCAAAGGCAGTACCTTAGCTAGCCAGGAAGCTCTCATACGAGCTGCGTACATAAGCAGTAGCTCAAATGCTCACCAAATCGGAGTACCCCAAAAAACTATGCCATAAAAGCAGCCCTACATCACATCACCTTAATGGGTGTGCTGGACTCACAGGCTGATAACATAAAAATGAGCAACCATTAAGTCAGATGAGGAAATAGTGTATGTCTCTGACTATTCCTCAGCGCTTGCCCATTTTTCCTGCTTTCGGCTTCTTTTTCCTGCAAAACCAGTTTTTTAAGCAGGGTTATCACGGCTTATTCAGTGAATACCTCACTCGCATTTGCTTTCTGCAGCTCTTCAGCATTTGGATCCTCTGTTAATAAACAGTCACTTCCTTTTACCTCCCTGTGGGACTATGAGAGAGCCTGCGGGCAAAGGGAATTGAAAGCATCATCTCTCCTCTGCCGTTGAGCTGGAAAGAAAAGCCTCCTGCAAAGCCCATGGGACACAGTGCTTGTAGGAAACTCAGCTGAGCTGAGGCTGAGGAGAGCACAGAGATGAAATGAGACACAGAGGGAGTAGGGACACAGGTGGCTGCTGGAGGAGTGGTTGACCAGGGGGGTGGCTTCTCCTCCAAAAGAAGCTGGAGACATGACATGCAACTCGCCCCCTTTGTGCACAAAGAGGAAGAGATCTCTATCAGCTGCCAGAAGCGACTCACGTAGAAGGAAGAAGGTGGATCTAAAAAGCAATCTACAAACCAGGACTAAAGGGTTGTACCTTCCTCCTCCTTTACTATGCAGGAAGAACATTAGAATTAAAAAAGCCAGCTTATTTTTCGCAAAACAAATTGCAAATAACTGGAGGGCTTCAAGTGCATGATCTATTTATAATAAAACCAGTTGGAGGTTTAATTTGCTTATTTTCCTAGCACTTAATAAAATATCTGGCACACAGAAGTGAGAAAACCACTTATGTTAAAAATTTTGTGTTTTCACTTCTTCAACAAGCCTTTAACTGAAGGCTCTGCTCATCCTGGGAGACCATCAAGGGAGACTGGAAATTTGGAGAGTTAAAAAATAAACACACTCTGTGAATAAATCTTTCATGCCTTAATTTTTGTTAACAAAAGGCAACACCCCCATTTCTTCCAAGATAATCTTACATCACTTTAACAAAGATCCAAAGGAAAAAAGAAAGGGAGAGGTCTTTAAAAAGTGCAAATCCCCTTCCACTCTAGTCAGCTGAGCCGGTGCCAGCAGAGCCATTCACTGGGGGAGTTTCTATGAGGAAGCTCTGAAATATACTGAAACTGCTTGGAGAAGGAGACATTTTCAGTGAACATCTACATTCACAGAAGCCTGTGAACCACTTCACAGTGGTTCTTTGAACAGGGCTGGGAAGAGGAGGTTGCAGAGAATGGTGGTGGTGATGGTATGTTCTCTCAACATTTTCTCTCCAAGGCCGTCTGTAACATTTTTAAAATGCAGTTGAGGGTATCTGAGAGGTTCAGCCAGGCTAGTAGCCTGGCAGTGTGAGACCCTAAGGACAGGGGCTTTCTTCGCAGGCAGTGAGTAGGCAGTGGGATGGCTGCCACCACTCACTTGTCCTTTGGCAGCCCCAGGTCCACCGCCGGAGAGCTTGCTGCAGTAGACAGCTCAGGGAAAGTGGGATCTGGGACAAAAAGACATACATCTATTTATTTGCAAATTTACATGTATTTGAAATGTAAGCAGGACTTATGTATGCCTTAGAAGCAAGAAGGAGGATGAGAAGGATTTGAAGAGCTCTGTTTCTACCACGCACGTGAGTTGTGTGCACCTTTTCCTTCCTGTATGTATCATAAGACCTATAACAAATGAGAGACTTTGCACCAAAGGTGCCAAGGGCCATGGTATTGCTTACCCTGCGCTGCAGTGAGCTGTGGGACCAGCTGTGTTGGTGCAGGTTAGATAAGAAAGCCAAAGTGGCAGGTGTAGGGCATTGGCCTAGGATCAGTGCTGTGCTCAAACGCGTTCACTGCAGCTGGGTACCAAGCTCTCTGCCCTGCACAGCACCGTGCGGCTCGTGCAAACGGGACCCTTTGTGCCTGGTGAGTGCCTTTGTGGAGAGAGTAGCTGTGCTCTCAGGATGAGCTCTGGGTCTCCACCCTGCTCCGGAGGAGGGTACCCCTGCTGCATGGGTACCTTCTTCCCCTGTGGGGGGGGCCCCCAGCCCACTCGCAAGCTCCTTCCCACAGCCTTGCATTGCTCCCCACAGCTCCTCAGTCCCTGCTGCTGGCTGCCTTGAATATAAAGGCTTTGACCTTAATTTGATTTTCTATAGGAAGCCAGAACAGAAAATGGAGAATACAGTTATAAGCTTGTGGTGCTGTTGACGGGGAGAGTTGATCTCCCCTGAATGCTGAACGGTTTGTGTGTGTGTGTGTGCTGATAGGCAATAATTAATGACGGTGTCTATAACTGAGAATAAGCAGTCTTAAAGATGGGCAGAGTATCCTACTGAGAAGGTGAAGGGAGACTAATTGTGTGTGGTGTTTTTTGGTTGTTTTGTTGCTGTTGTTCATGTGCTGTGCTCCCTTAGGATGGTCTTTTCTGCTGGTCTTCCTTCAACCATTGGTTCCCACACTATTCGACATTTTTCTAATGCAAATGAGCTCCTTCTCAATGTCTGCACAATACTTGGGAAGCTCAGAGAAATATTGATGCCCTGAGGGCAGGGAATTTTCAAAACCCCTATGTAAGTAGCTGATGATCAAATCCTGGCAAGTTGTTTGTCTATGTCCTGGTTTCTCTCATTTACCTGACTTTTACTCACACTCTTTACCGGTGTTGCAGAGGCTGAAAGAGGCATCTGGTTTGTGTCAGCTTTTATCTGCCTTTTTTTCTTCCTACTGTGCCTCATTATGTATGCTCACTAATTCAATTCAGATTTGCAAGGAAATATATGAGAAATTAACTGGCAAGACATCAGCAGCTGCAGAAACTCCATGGGAGAAGAAATCCATGAACTAATGGAGTTAGTGGCAATGCAAAAACTAGACATGACTGCAAATTACTTCAGCACATGTGAACCTGAAAACAGAGAGAGGGTCCAAGAAACTGGAAAGGAGTCAGGAAAAAAAATATCTGGCTGTCAAGCGGCATTTCCCTTGCTCCTCTCAAGGCTCAGAGTGGAGTAAGGTATCTTGCAGAGCAGATGCCAGCAGGAAGACACAACGGTTTCCATAAGCATTAACGCAATAGCAAAACATGTCAGACTCGCTCATGGTGGCATGGGAGCTGCCACCAGGACCCAGGGCACAGTGTCAGCAATGTCCCCAGTCCCTGGGAGCGCCCGGGGCTGCGTCCCAGGTGCCTGCACTCCCCAGGATCACCTGCCTGGGCTGTGGAGCAGGGATATGGCTGTGAGGAGCTGGCTGTGGCCAACCTCCGCTTGGCTCCTGTGGGACGGTTGGGCACAAGTAATTGCACACTTTGAGCAGCCTTACTACAGATATAGAGGCAGCTCCAAAAGAGCACTCTGGCTAATTGCAGATTTGGGTGGTTGATGTCAGGATTAAAACCACAGCTGCTTCCCCTGGAAGATCTGTGAGGTGGCTGTGATGCCTCCCACAGTTAGTAAGGGTCCGCCCCAGCCCTGGGGCACCAGGGTGTTGGGGACACAGCACATGTTGTATTGTAGCTGAGTGTTCCCACTGCCTTTCTTCTTTTCTTGGTCTTTTTTTTCTTTTTTGTTTCCTCTTTTTTTTCTCTTTCTTTTTTTTCCTCTTTCTTTTTTTTCCTCTTTCTTTTTTTTTCCTCTTTTTTTCTCTTTCTTTTTTTTTCCTCTTTTTTTCCCTCTTTTTTGTTTTGTTTTTGAGACAAGTGACATAAATATTTCCTAATACTGGGGAGCCACATCTGTTTTGTAAGACTAGACATCTCTTACCTAAATGCTTGGGGCAGTTTCGTAAGAGTGCTATGCTTACATAGACCTCTTGCTGGCCCCTGATGCTGCCAGCTGGGACTCCTAGGCTTCCCCTCCAGGGGACAGACTGGTGACATGCCACAGAGGGGTGCCAAGGAGGGGAATGCCAGGCACAGGCCAAGTGACAACAGCCAGCACACAGAAAGCCTGTAGCTTTATCAAGCTGCTCAGGCTTACGGTTTCTGTGCAGCACCTCTGCACTAAATGTTGGGAGTCAGCCAGGAGAAATGCTGCTCTCTTCAACTCAGGCTTGCATTTGGCCAAAATGGAAAAACCAGGTACCCGCAGGCTATGGGATATGGTTACTCTGCCCGGAACCACCATGCGAAGTGCTGGCAGCGTGAGGTAAACAGACTTTAAATAATTTGGCTGAAAAGTAACCCTAGATCAGCAATTCTTACAGTAGCCCTGCCCTGTAATGCCATTGTGAATTGTTCTTTTTATCTTGCTGATTATAAAAGCAAAAGCAAAGTTTTTCTTGGTGTATTATGTTTGGGTTTTTTTCTTAGAAGAAAAAAAGATGGACCAGTGCTCTGCAGGCACTGTGGAGATAAGCGGATGTCTTTGGCCACAAAATTAAATTGCTTCTGTCTTTTTTTCTGGTCCCTTTTCCTGGGGCATTTGCCCAGGTCAGCTGGTGAGGCTCAGAGTGATGAGCTTCGGTGCCACATGTTAGACTTGCCAGGAGGTGAGGGCTGAGCATGAGGAGCCATCTTTCCTGAGCAAATCTTCCTGACTGACTTACTGAATGGGAGCCCTGACATGGAAGTATCGTAGCGAGGATTACAGCTCCTGGAAATCAGCATACCTGTGGTGTAAGTGTGGTCCAGGACAGCCCTGTGGTTCCCTCCTCTCCTGTGGATTCATGGCGAGCTCCTTGGGATGATGGCAAGCACAGAGGCAGCCAGGGGCTGTTTTATTCACCCAAGTGTCCCAGACCATGCCAGACCATGCCAGCTGCTCTGTCTCACACTGGGAGCCAGAATAAAGGAAGCTGCAAAGATTTTTAGACCTACGTTGCCATCCTCACCCTTCCCTTTGCCCTGTGTACTTGATTTACTCATGCTACAGTGAAGGGTGCTCAGGAACTCCCTCAGCACAGCCCCACGATGGCAGGTGCTGAAGCATCAGGGTTGGTTTAGGGCTGCTCAGGGACAACATGCAACTCCAGACCGATAGGCCTGGGCTCTGGGAAGGAGCCTTTGGAATGAGAAAGTCACGGGACATCATAGGCTTTGGACACTCATTGGGGAAGCAAAAATCACCAGGAATGACCTGGCTCAAGGGTCTGGACTCCTACAGGCAAGAATGAAATAGGTTTGGTGGCAGGAGCCACATCAAGTCATTTCAGTAAGTTCCTCCATTTTTGGGTTTGTTTTGCTTTATGAATGTCAAATGTGGGTTTGGTCTTTTTTTCCTTTGCCCTGTTGCTGTTGGACATTACCTCTGGGAATTACTTTGTTCAGACTTGTTGAGATGCCCAGCTGTAAGGACAGCAAGCACAGAAAAGTCCTTATAATGAAATTCTCCAGGATACTAAAAGATTAATTTATTTTCACTTGCAGAAAATGACCAAGCAGAAGCTTGGTCTTATGTAAGTGGAAAAAAAAAAAAAAAGAGGCTAATAGGAGTTTTCTGCAAATGCCAGGGAATAAAGTCTAGTGGAGAGTGTTCTTTTTCAGGTACACTACTGCAAATCTTCAGTAGGCAAAGCACAGAAAAAAGGGGTTGCTAGGATTGGCAGCACTATGCTGTTATCTACATCTATAAAAAAAGGTCAAATGCCTTTAATGTGATTAAAGAACAGAGGTCAGACCTGTTTTACAATGACTTTGGACTATCTGGAGAGAGAGAGATTCAGACTCCAGGCATCAGTAAGATACAGATAACACAGCAGGAGCAAATGAGAGATGTCCAGGAAATTTTAAAGAATAGAAAAAGGAATTTGAAGCAGACTCCCTGGAATGTAACTTGAAAAACAGGCAAATAGAAGAAAAGGAAAGAGAAACGCGAGTTTTTCCAGTTTTTAAAAATTATAATGGTTCAAGTGTGTGATGTGCAGTTACTTTCTCTGAAAAGCAGGCAAAATATTAAATCAAAGAAAAAGGAGAATGTATGTACATATGTATGCACTTCGAAAGCCTCCTGCTGAATTATAAATACCTTTGAATCATAAAATATAGAGCCTGTCAGTGGTTTCTATCGAAGTTTGAACATGCAATTTCACTTGTTCACAGCACAGCCTGTGTGTGCTATCACATTAAAATGAGAGAGAAATAAGAAAGACACAGAAACATCCTGTAGGTAAGAAAAAAAAACAACCCAAAACCGAAAAACAAACTCAGACTGACAGACTGAGTAATTATTAATGGGAATCTCAGCATGGAAGAAGCGTGTGGAGCAGACTCCTCTAGGAATTGGCTTTTATCACACAGCAGTCAATAGATGAATTGCAAGAGGTAAAGTTCTTCCTTCCCTTGGAAATGTGGGGAGGTTAAAAAAAGTGAAGGTTCACCTGTAACAGCCAGCAGCTGCCCCGGTGCAGTATAGATGCTGCAATGGGATGTTGCTGCTGTGCTGGCCGAAGCAGTGGCTCGCAAGGCTCTCCCATGGGCACCACCAAAAGGAGGACTGCTGGAAATACTTGGAAATACTGGGGTGGGGGGCACCTGACCCTGAGGAACAGCATGTAGAGAGCTGGCAAAGCACCCAAAAGCTGCGGGTTTAGGAACAGGCAGCTCTTCCAGTGCTTCCTCCATGCCACATGCCCAGGCTACTGCCTGTGACTGGAGAAAGGATGCTCCAGGATGGGCGGTCCACAGCTGTGGATTTGGGAAGGTCTACGGGGCTGAAGGATGCTGGTCTTGTGAGCACTTGGGGAACCACGGGCAGGAGGGCAAGCTGGGCTGCAGGTGCCATGATGCTGGCAGGGTAGAGCCAGGCTGGCAACAAGGAGGGCTGGTGGCAGCAGCAGGTTCTGCCCACCCTGGGTAGTAGGTCCTTGCTCCAGCCCAGCAAGCCAGGACCAGCAGGAGACAAGCCTGGACACCTGCAGCTGGGCCATGGGCAGGGGTGAGGGTCCTGAAGAGGGCGGTGGGGCAGCAAGGCCCCCAGGTGCACTGGCAACCTTGACACAAGCATGAGGAGGGAGGATGTAAAGTCTTGGTCCATCGAGTGGAATGTGTGTGAACAAATGAGTTGTGTTGTTTTTTCCCATCCAAGCACAGAGCTTGTTGGCAGCTGCTGTTACTTTAGGGACCTATGAAGGGTGTCAAGGTTGCTGAAGAACTTTTGCTATGGGGGAGGATGCAGGATTGGGGGTGGTCCCACTGGTCTACAAAGCCTTCAGTTGTGGTTGCAGTGAGAGCTCACCTGCAGGCTGATGTCCTGGCCCAGCTCCATCCCCCAAAAGTGTCCAATGCCCAGGACTGGGGCTGCCCCTTGTGCCTCCTGGCCTGCCCTGCTGCCTGGCTGAGGTGGTGGGACAGGTCCTGTTTGCTGGATCCTGCCCCGCTGCCCCAGGGAGCCTCCATGACTCCCACCTCCCAGACAGTCACTGGCACCAGTGACCTGGAGGACCAGGGAACTATGGGCAAGACAGTCCCATGAACTGCAGGCAGCAAAGAAAAATTTCTGGCAGGAATTGTACAACTGAACCTCAGGTCATGACTGTCATCTGTAATTCAGGGAGGAAAACCATAATGGGAGCTGGAGACAGGGTGTACAGAGCAGCAGGGAGGTACTGCATCTGCAGGCACAATCCAAGGAGTATAGAGGTCTGCCCAGGAAGGAAGAAGAGCTGCGAGCAGCTCAGCAAATTTGGAGGAGGAAGCAGCTCTGACGGAAATGGTGACCTGGATTCTCAGATCACTGAATTGCAGGAAGACTTGGAGTCTAATTGAGCAGCCAGAAAAAAAAAAAAAACCAGCAGAAACTCAAATTAGAGCCTGATGAGAAACTGGAAGTACTTCACCCAGCAGCACAGCTTTCTGGACGGAGAAAAAGGATGGCACTGTCTGAGAAAACAACGTTGAGGTCAAGCTGGACAACAGCAGAGGCTTTCCAAAGCACTGGGAAAGGAATGTGGTTGAACCAGCAGAAAGTTTCTCAGCTGGACAATATACAGGAGCAGATCCAGGAGGCAAACCTCAACACGTGGCCAAGGCAGGCAGAGGCAGTTACACTGCCCTGGAAATGCAAGGGACAAAGCAATTGTCCCCTAACTCTGTGGACGCTCCTCCTACATTACTAAAGCTGTGCAGCCTCAGTAAGGGGGAACTGGGTCATCCAGCAATTATATATCATTATTACATGCAACCATACCATATGGGCATCTTTTATTGATTTTCATTGCTGCTAAAAAGGAAGTTGTGTCAGATGAAGTCATTAATACAGGGAGATGTATGGATTTCTAGCAGCAATGTGTGGAAATCTGAATAGAGCTCAACAAAGGAAAAAATTTCCTACTCTGGAGAGCGAGTGTGTACGTTTGTGATGCCCACAAAGGCCTTGAGACAAGGTGTTTGAATGACTGGAAGGGCCACAGGAGAAGCTCACACCTCTTGCTAAGCAGGTGAGTGATGTCTCCCAGATCCCTTACACAGCACCAGAGGGGGTAATGCTGCTCTGTTCAGTCACAGCAAACCTGCCTTTGATAGCACAGAGTAGCACCCAGTTTTCACCTGTCGCTTTAGAAGACATCAGTATGGAGAGATCCTAAAGAGAGAAAACAGAGGATCTAGGAGCTGTAGCTCACTAGGAGTGAATCACAGCATTTGCTGATGCTTTTTTCCTCTCCTCCCTGCTGGCTCTCTGAATTAAACCATCTCTTGTTTTCCACTCCTGTCTCTAGGACTGCGGGTCTCCAGTACATCCTTATGTGCCCTCTCTGCTCTCCAGCTGTTGCTCCTGCGTGGACTGGTCTCCCGAGGCCCTACGTTGCGTCTGGTGTCTCTGTGCAGTCTCAGAAACCTCGGAGTGGTTAAAGTGGTGGGTAGGCAAATTGTGCCCTGCTTATCTGCAGCCTACTGCCAGCCCCTCCTCCGTTTCCTGTGAGCCCTTCCTGTCTTCTCTGTTGGCTTCCATCCAGGCCTCGGTGACATACCCAGAAGTCACAAATGATCTCCAAAATCTCAAGTGTTTCGCTGGAGTCGTGGCTGCTGGCATAGTCCATGTTAAAGCCACAGCTACTGCAGCAGTGAAGCAAGAAGAGAAGGCTGATGCTGCTGGGTCTCAGCACTGCATCGCTCACTATGACACTGAGAGAGCAGCTCCTCCCTCTCCTCAAAAGGAATGATCTGGAAGGAAAATGATCAACAAGAAAAGCGTGTTCATAGGAGAAAGAATTTCAGTTGCTTGTGGATTCAGCTGCCCAGCACAAGCAATATTCATTAGCGCTGGCAGGTAAGGGCACATGATGGTGTCTCTTCTTCACTTCGACTGGTTACCCAACCCCGAGGTGAGTGAGGGCAGGGGTCTAAATGGGATAGGTCCAGTGGAGAATCTCCCACGAGGGAAGGACTTGCATGAGCTGAAAAGTCCTTGCAACTTCCTTCATCCCTAATTTTAGGATACATCCATTAAATGTATGCAGGTTTGGATTTTTTCCTGTGCCTTTCCGTCTCCTGTCTCTCCCGCTAACCTCTTTAAATATTCAGGTGTGTCACGCCTTCCTGACCACAAAAGTCAGTCAGAAAGACAACAGTCGTTAAAAACCTGATGTCACTCTGAAGTTCATTCACGCCGTGGGTATAAACCAGACGCAGCTTTAACAACAAACAACCTTTTATCCTGTGGCTACCTCTCTTATCGGTAATGGAAACTGGAAAACTTAGCCTTTTTCCAAAGCCTTGTCATGAATCCTTGGAGTAGCAATGATGGTCCCACAGTGCGGTGCCAGGGTGACCTGTAAAGGTCTAAAGCCTTGCCTGCCTGCGATGAGAGGGGGTTGCACTCTGACTGGTACCGGTGACAATAGCAGCGATCAACCGCCAGGTAGAGCCTAAGCCGGAGTGTCCCGTGGGGTGGCCTGCCGGCACAGCCCCTCCGTGGGCTCTGGCTGCACTGGAGCCAGCCAGGAGGGCAGACTGGCCGGCGGGGCCTGGGCAGGCGGGGCAGGCTGTGACAAGGGCGAGCTCTGCAAATACGGGGTGTGGGTGGGGAGGGGCGCTGGGTGCCAGCGCTGGCCTTTCCCCCCAGCGACGGTCACCTCGCAAAGCGCCTGGCTGCTTCCCGTCCACGGACCGGCGCTCCGGTCCCTCTTCAGTCACCGTTTCCGCGGGGTCCGTCCCCACGCGTGAGCTGGTGGCCGTGGGCTCCCAGCGCCGCCCGCCGGCTGCACCCCGGCCCGGGCTGGGGGTTCCGTACCGAGCACCCCGCAGCCTCCCTGCCGTCGGGGCTGGGGGGGGCGGGCGGCTGCCGTGGCCGCCACCCCACCGTGCCGCCCAGCCGCGGTCCGCAGTGGCACCTGCTGTCGGGGCCGGGCAGCGCCGCCGCCCTGCTCCACCGCAACAACGCGTTTTGGGTTTGTTTCTTGCTTTTTTTGGTTTTGTTTTTGAACTCCGTTTGCCAGCGACCGGGGACAGTTTATTTCACTCGACTCAGCAAATGTTGGTAGGACTTAGGCCGGATTGCAAACCTAATTCCTTCGTGTCAGTGGGAGTTTCGCCCGCCTGAGAATCTGACCCATTAATTGAAGGGTCAAATGAATGCAGGAATACCTTCCCACACACACTCCGTGGACGGCTATGCAACAACTCATCGGGATAATTTGCATGGAGCCCTGACCCAGATCAGAGAACAGTTGTAGCTTTAGAAGTTTACTTCCAAAGCTTAATAATCTGTAAAGTATCTTTGCAGTAAACATTTTAACTTCGCAAGTTTTACTTATTCCAGTTGTGCTGTGAGAGCGGTCTCATTTGAAAGGAACGTTTTCTTAGGGCTAGAATAAAGCAGCCATTCTATAACAATTACGGGAACATACCAGTCAAAGGCTGCAGTCATCTCTGATACATTTTGGAGTGCGACAGAAAGGCTGTTCTCTGGAAGAACAAAGGGAACCAGTAAGTTTTTTATAACCAGGATCCTACCATGCATAGTAGGTGCTGAGCCAGCTTAGGGCCCCTGCTCCCTCTGACAGCGGCCTCCCCCAGCTGTTGTATTACCATGCGGTCATGACTGGGTTGTTTGATAATTTTGCTTTTGTCTTCCTTCACAGGACTGTGAAAACCAGCAGACGGTGTCAGGTGAGCAGAACAAGACTAGGAGTGCCAAATATGGCACACTCAATTCTAAATCAGCAAAGCAGCAAGGCACTTGCTTACTCTTGCACTGTGGGAACAGCCGGCTAGCAAAGGTGATGGATGGAGAGGAGGGGATGCAGGGTCCGGAGCTTGCTGGGGAGCCCGGGAAGGGCTGGAGGTCTCTGGCTGGATGAGCTTGCTGCCTCTGGGTGCTGCAGGGGGCGGCTTCCCTTCTTCCCCATCTCCTGCAAGGAAAGATGGGATGTAAAGGAGGGGGAAATAACATGTTAGCTCACATCATCCAAAGATATATTTCATTTGCTTTCAAGATCTGTTCTCTCTTTTCTGTCGAGGCATATGGAAATCGACTGCATTGTGTCCTGAAGCCATGTGGGTGTTGGTTTTTCCGATGTAACTAAGGATTCAATGGTGTGTAGCTTGTTATAATGTGGTCTGATAGGACATCTTCAATTTGCCACTGTAGATGAGTTTCTTTGATTGCTTTGTGACTAGTGCAATTGGAAACATATTCCAAACACAATGATGGGAAGAAAGGGAGGCCTACATTTCCCTCCAGTACTCCCCATGTGATCTATCTGGATGTTTTGGATCTGGCTGAGATGGAGTTAATTTTCCCCATAGCAGCCCTCATAGCAGTGTGCTTTGTGTTGGTAGCTAGAAAGATGTGGGTAACACACCAGTGTTTTGGCTTTGTGTTGCAACAAAGCATCACGGCTGGGAATGGGCAAGATCTTGGAAGGGGACATAGCCAGGACAGCTGACCCAAACTGACCAACATCTGCTCAGCAGTAAAAGCTAAGAGAAAGGAGGAGAAGGGGGTGGGGTGGAGATTCATTATTACAACATTTGGTCTTCTGGAGCAACTGCGATGTGTACTGTGTCTCCCATGGCTCTGATGCCAATGATGTGGGGCTCACCTTATCCTTTTCCCTCCCCAAGCCCAGCAAACCAGCCAGTACTTCCAAGACACAATTCTGCTCACGTAGTTTTAGGAACAGATAACACAAAAAGAGTGCAATGGGGCTGAATTTAAGGCATCTTCAGTTTCTCCCCACCCCCAGTTTCTGAAATTGGGACTTTATCCCAGATCATTATATGCCTAGCCAGGCAAAGCAGAGATCAGCTCTTCCTTCCTGTTCATGCAGCCCTGGGCAAACTGGTTGTATTTTGTTCAGAAAAATAAACAGCAACTAGCATCACAGTCAGCTCGTTTCTACCGTCATCACTGATCTCGATCTGTCAACTGCTTTTGCTGCTTCTTATTTGCTGGCAAAGACACTCAAGCCAGAGGTCCTTTGGGAGATGCAAAGACAATAGAAGGAAACATTTGTCTGATGTCTGATGTTACCGCAAAGGGCTGGCCAGTGCACATGAAAATATTGGACTTATGATGGAAAATTTCATGGGAAAATTGCAGGGATAAGACCTGTGCTTCTAAGGACCCATCTACTGCCTCCTGCATGCTCCAATTCTGGCTGGAATCAGCCTTTCTCAGCAAACTCCCACCCCTACAGCTGAAAGGCTTTTGGGCTCAGATAGGGCAGGGTAATACAGCAGCTCCCCAAGCCATTCCCTGCTTCCCATTCCTTATCCTGTCGTGTCATTCAGATTTCCAAAAAGGGACAGGTGTTCCCATCTGACTAGACCTGTTGTGGAGTACAATTTAAACTTAAGACACCAACTGTACAATCCTTCTTTTGGTGCGTTTTTGGCTCTTCCCTCTTGCACCAGAAACACCCCAGTTGAGGCACAAGGTGTGACTCTTCTCTGCAGCTGCTGCTTGTTATCGTGTCAGATCCTTTCATGTCAAAAGACATCCTGTCTATGCATGCAATGAAACCTAGTTATAAAAGAAGAGAAAAATGCGTATTCCTGGGGCTGGAGGGTGAGGCTGTGGGACTGTCTTAAACCCTGGGAGGTTAACTTCTGGTTCTGCAAACAAGCTCTGAGTGGGAAATGCTGCCTGCTGGATCCAGCTCCTCCCATTACAACTAAAGTGTTGAGACTTAGTGTATGTGAAGGTTGCGTCTCTGGGAAGTATATTGATGGACCACTGTCAGCGCAGGAAACCTAGAAAATGTTGCATGCTCAGTGAGTGTAAATTGGAAAAGCCAGACCATTTTCAATGGATTTACTGTAGATTTAGTAACATTTCATTGTTATTTTATATGTATTCAGATTTACTCATTAGTCACCCAAGCAAAGGGGTTTGCAATGGAAGTGACTACAGACCAGGAGGACAATGTATGTGAGTAACAGCAGAGCTCATGTCATAGCAGCACCAAGCACAGGCTTAGGTAATTTGGAAGCGTGGGTACCTGTCTCTCACCCTCTGTTGCACTAACTTGAATTTTTTTTGCAGAGGAACATGTACAGGAAAGGGCTGCATGGCTGTTTTTGAAGAGGAAAAACAGAAGAACTTGTTGATAACACAAGGACAAAGGCACAACCATGCTGGAAGGGATGTGCAAGGAGGGTCTAAAGATGGGTTCAACAACAGACATTCAGATGTGAAGAAGAAACTCTGCAATAAGCACAGGTAAGAGAGGCTATTCTATATAGGGAAAGTCTAAACAAAAATGTGAGTTGAGATTAACAGCACCGAAGGAGACAGGTTTTTTTCCAGAGATTTGGAACTAAAGGAGAGAAATTTGATATAAGGAAAACCAGGATTGCAGAGCTGATGGCTCCTTCAGGCCATCATCAACACAAAATGGCTTTTGGAAACTAGACAGATACCAGAAGCTTTCTCAATTACTGGGAATCAGGAAAGAGATGGTTACAAAGCTAACTTCAAATGTGTCTAGGATGCTGTTCAAATCAACAGTGAGGATACAGAGCTGGAAACTTGGAATCTGAATATATGGATAACAGGACAACGTAGTGTGTAAAAAGCACTTAAAAGAACACTGCAAACAGGTTAAAAAATCCATGGTAATGTACTGATCTCAGGGTCCTATGAGGTCCTAGAGGTGTCACTACGAATTAATGAAGTGCTGTCTCACTTTTGCTGACTTGAGAACACACATGCAAATTACTCCAAGCTGTATTAACAAGCACATATGGACCTGAGACTACAGCAGTGCTTAACACAAGCCAAGCTAACAGCCAAACATGGGCTCAAGAGTCGCAGGGGGTTGGGGGAAGACTCCATGGCACATTATGTTGTAAAAAGATGAGCAAAGTTGGGAAGCACAAGAAAACTGTTAGCATTTGCTGAGTTCTCAGATCTGAGCCTGCTAAATTAGTGTTTTAAGTAAAATAACAAGATTTTATAATATCTTTCCAACTAGTCATTTGACAGCTTTCCACAGATGGTCTGAAGTATGTATGAAAATATAATACAAGTGGAAAATTCCTTGTCTAACTTTACAGCATCCTTATGTGCTAGGAGAAGGGTGGAAGCAGAAGAAACCTAGCAAGAGAGTGATGTTCCCATTAGGAAAACAGAGTGTGGAAATGCAAGGGAGTTGCAAGGAAAAGCAAGGGGATCAGTGAAGGCGGTGCTAGCAGCACTCAGTTTATCTAGGAGATGGTAGAGGTTGGCTCAGCTGCAAGATGGAGAGACACCCACCAGGAGTGGGGACCAGCACAGATGGAGGTGATACCTGAAGCCCTCTAGGCAAATGAAACGGTCTCCAGAAGGTGCTCTGGCAGACATCCATGTCCTTTACATGGGAAAAAGGAGAGGGCAGGGGTGCTGGAGACTCTCAGGTGGAGAGGGCAGGGCACAGATGGAAGCAAGGAAGGATGAATAGTGTGCCTGGGGTGGGGATGGATGGAGGATGCTGGGGTCCTGGTCCAAGGGGCTGTGTGGAAAGGGAGAAGGTGGCAGAGAGAAAAAGTGATTCCAAGAGATGGGAGGAAATATCACTTCAAAGGGTATTTGCAGTCGATGTCATCAAAAGCAGCAAGACAGCCAGGAAGATGGGGATGGAGGAGTGAGAGGCTGTGAAACACGGTGGTGCAAGCACTGGAATAAAGATATAGACCAGGGCTGTTAGGCTGAGGGTAGAGCTGGCTGTGATGCTGGCTGGAATTCCTCTTTCAGAGGACAAGGAATAAGAAAGGTGGGTCAGGGTGGGATTTCGGGACAGTGAGAGATTATAACGTGCTTACTTTGGAGGGCTTGATGAAGGAACCTGGAGGAAAGCGAGGATTTGGAGAGGTAAAAGATGTAGTAAGGCTAGAGGTACAAGCTCTTAGGAGGTGGGAGGAGATGCAGTTTCTGGAGTATTGGATAGACAAGAGCAGAGAATGAGAAATGCTGTTGATTGTACAAGAGCCAGGGAGAGAGCAGGAGAGGAGCACGCCTGGCTCAGACCTGGGAGAAGCTGGTAGTGCCCTGCACAGGGGTAGAAGATAGAGAAGGACTGTGTGAAGGAGTAGCCTGACGTGGTGGGCAAGGGGACCTTAAGGGGAAGGAAACTGTAGTAGAAGGACTGGGAGAGAGGGTGGAGCATGAGGCACTAGAGAAGAACACAGAAGATGTGAGTAGTAGGGCGGCAAAGAGGAAGGAAGGTGCACAGCAGTGCAACATGGCTTCGTGTGCAAGAGAAAAGGGGACGGGAGTCAGACAGCAGAGCTAGCATGAAGGTGGAAAGGATGGAGACATGGAAATGTTCCAAGGTGGGAGGGACGGGGAGAGACAAATGAATAGGCAAATTATAACTAATGCAATAATTAGCTGCTGCAGCAGTAATCCGATTGTCACCCAAAAAAAGAGGATGAGGCAGGGAGTTCATGAGCGAGGGGGAGGCACGATCAGGCTGGCAGAGCAGGCAGGCAGAGGAGCAGAGGTGGGCTGAGCCTGCCTGGGCGCAGAGGCAGCGCGGCAGGAACAGCAGGCAGCAGATGCTGGGGCTGCAGTTCCTATGGCAACATATGCAGGCAACAAGTGTGCGAACGCGGCGGCATTAGCAGGGGACAGCTTGGCAGGGGACAGCTTGGCACGTTTCCACGTCATGCTCCTCAGGGTGGGAGCCATCGCTGGGTACCAGGGCTCAGGGTTCTGCCCCTGCGGAAACCAGCACAAGTTACGTTTTGAGGCCAGACCCCCTCAGTGCTCAGAAATGGATTTCTTCTGCTCTTTCTCCTCGATCCTAGGCATCCCGAAGCCCAGCAGAACAAGAGCTGGTGAGCATCTTGTCAGCAGCGAGGTGTGTGCGTGCCACGTGGCGAGGAGGCATCGTGGCCTCTGGAGGGTGGGATACGGGAGAGTGAGCGTCCCTCCCTCCGGTCCCTCATGGCCATGTACCACAGGGCTGGGAGCTTAAATCTCCAGCGCCCTGGCACAGCCTGCCCTGCTGCAGTTGGCACATACCTCCAGGCACCAACGGTGTGTAGGTGCCTTCCAATGAGGCTGTCAGAGCACAGGGCCAGCCTGCTTACAGCAGGCAGAAGTAGCACACGTTTTCCACGGGCTGGGGCCTTACTCTTCATTCCTCAGTAATTTTCAGCAGAATTTTCCCTTCCTCTCCTATTGTATCACCTGTAATTAAGCAGCGCCGTGGGTTTGCAGCTACTCCACAGCGTTATGCTGAAGTCCTACGCTGAACAGCTGGAGACAGAGCACAAAGGCCAATTTTTCTGTCTGAAGAAGCAGTGTTTCCTAACGCACTGACTCCCCAAGGGAAAGGGCATCCCTGCGGGGAGCTGAGCAAGGACACTGCTCCGTTTGCCTTCAGTAGGTGGCCTGGCAGGGGAGACAGCTGGCAGGAGGAGACCAACCCAGCCAGGCCATGTGGTCCAGGCTGCTGCCCACCACCCCAGGAGCAGCCTTTGCTCCTGCGGGAGTTGCATCTGCCCTCCAAAGCAAATGCTTGGGGTTCCCTCCGGGTTACAGCTGTATTTCGACGTGCGGCTTCATCCAACAGCAGAGGGAGCTCTGGGAGAGGAAGAAGAGCAGATGAAGCCTGGCAGGAGCCGCCCTGGGGAAGGATGGAGGCAGGCAGAGAGAACCGCGGGCAGCTCTGCTGCACCAGGTAGGGAGCTTTCAAACAGCATAAAGGGATGAGGGGAAAAGGGGCCTGAGAGAGGGAGAAGTGGTTGTAAAGCAACCACCATGGAAACGAAATGCCAGAAGAACTTTAGGTATAAAAAGACGTGAAAGAAGCAAGCAAAAGAAGTGTCTGGGTGCTCTTTCTCTTGTAAGATTTAAGATTTAGGCTAACTTCAGAGTGTCTGGTTCTAAATAGCTCTAAGGGGGAGGAGGGTATCTTAGTTACTCGGGGAATGTTTTCTGTGTATTTAAATGTTAAAAAGGTCTGACTACATATTTTTTTTCTGAGGAGAAGGCTCCATGTTGCACACTGTTCTGAAGTCAAGTTCATTTCGGAAAGTTTCAGTGACATTTTGAGAAACTAGTGCCATGAATTCCCACCAGGATCAAAGCAAAGCAGTGAATATGCCTTTGTGGCAGTGTAAATGCATCCACTGGAAGACGATGGGCATTTCTGCCACACATGGGATGACAGCAATAGCAATCAGCCACATCACAGTGCGTACAAAGCCAGAGCATCATGGATATGGCTCTCGAGCCACAGAGATCTCAGCAGGAAAATAAATATCCTGGTCTTTCTGTCCCTTGTTCCCTGTGGTCCTGGGTGCAGCACAAGAGCAGGCATTATTCATTCTACAGTCTCTGAGCAACCCAAGGGAAAAACCGCCTGCTAATTTCAGTTTCTGATGTCATAAGGTATAATTAACCCGACAAAGCAAAACGTTATTTTGGGTTAAGATGTGATCAGACCTTCCTTCTCCTGCTACCTGTGTGGTGATAAAATAAGTTGGAGGTGTTCAGGGCTGGGGAGGTATATGTTTAGTTGTTTTGTGGTGGCTACGCAGTGTTGGCAGTGAATTAATACATAAAAATATCACCAGTGCTTTCTCCAATTAATTTACATTCAAGGTAAACCCAGAGAAGACGGGACGATTTGGAGATTACAGTAACCTGCTTCCCTGGCCACTGCACACATAAGCAATACTCCTCCCTTGTATCTGTCTTTGGAGCAGGAGATGAAGCAGGTTTTAAATGAGTGTGCTGACTGCCATGGTGGCTGTGGGTAGGAATGACAGGAATACTCAGGTCTTTAAGGTGTGTCACATTAAAGTAGGGTGGACAGCGTGATGCTAAACTGACAGTGGACATCTAATTGTAGAAGCTTTAGGGACTGGAATACTTTTGTTTATTGTTGTTGTATTTGAAAAGAGTATGGGAAGAAGATTTCAGAGGTGGAGTTATATCATGTTGTTGCTATGTTTTCCCTTGGGTAGAAGTCTCTAGAATGGAGCGACTGATTTTGTTTGATCTATTATATGTACATGTAACTAGCAGAAGGTGCTGCAGTTAAAGTGAAAAAATTAATCTAGCCATTTCAAGCAAAATCTACTTCTCTTAGTGCTGTGTTGGCAAGCCTGGGTTCTGCAGGCTCCCAGGCTTAAACACATCAGCCCTGTTCCAGTTGTTGAGGTGGGAAAAGAGCTCCAAGTCCCACTAGGTCCTTGATTAAGGATTCCCATTTTTAAATAAGCTTTCTCTATGCTCCTTCTACAGAATGATTGGTGATTTCTTTGCTCCCTAGGAAAATAGGAAGACGGAGAGAAGATGCAGCACATAAATAAATTATATATTATTCCCTTACCCCTTCTTTTCTGCTGTTTTTGCCTGGTCTTCTTCAACCTTTTTTTTAATAGGCCAGCAGGGTGAGTCCTTAATCTTCAGCTATTTGAATGACTGGAGATCAGTCATTTGCAGGCTCTGAGCATTTTGGTCCTGCATATATTCTTTCTTTTTCCTCCTGTTGCTCAGAAAGCTCTGCCCAGCTGTGCACCTCATTATGCTCTTGTGGCTAGGCTATTTTAAGAAAACTTATTCTGAATGAGTAACAAAATCAGCAAGCTCTAGCTATCGTAACTGGGATTGGGGAAGTAAAGGTTAAGTGCTAGCATGGGTATATCTAAGCACTCTGAAGGTATCTGGCTTGCCATTTCTTTAAAGACCACCATTTTCATGGATCCAGGTAGGGCACTTAGGTTTTTTTGTCATGCCATTTGCACACAGAGCCACAGTCATTTCACTGAGAAAGCCCATCGAGATCTGAAGAGGGAAGAAGGGTTTTCAGTCATGATTTGAAGAAAGAAATAACAGACTGAGATGTCCCGGGGGAGGCAGGGAAATCGTTCCAGCGAGATGGTCTGGACAAGCTGTGACAGCTGAAAGCTTCTTTCGGTCTTACCCTGCTAATTCTGGTTATGGCAGGTTTTTCATTTTTTAATTTTTATTTCGTATTCAGCTCCCATGCTTAGTATTTAGAATGGAAACTATTTGCGGAAACCAGAGTGAGAGGAAGAGGTACAGATCATTGTAGTAGGAAAGTGTAAAATTAAAAAAATTGGAAGAGCTAAGTAGATGAAATAGACTAATTCAGTCATGGACTAACACCCCCTCCCAGCCCTCCGGCTCTAAAGATCTGAAGGTACTCAACACCCCGGCAATGGTACCTGGTGTGCTGCTGAGTTGGGATCTGAGTTTGAAGGTGCCATGTTACCAGGCACTGCATTTGACAGACATAGTTTCTACCTCGGGTTGACCAAGCAACGCACAACCTTGTTGCTGCTTCTGCCAGATTAAAGCCCTGCTTGGGCCAGCGGCAGGGGACGGTGTTTGTGAGCAGCACAGCTTCCTGCCTTCTCACCAAACCTCCTGTCCATCTCAGGTGATGCCGTGTGCTTTGTGAATTTATAGTCCTTTACTGATAAGTACAGGTTGTAACAGATTGGCCATCTGTTGGTATATCCACTGGATGTAAAGGGAAACCCTATGAAAACCAGATCTTCTGTGTAACCAGGAGCAGCCACAGAAGTCGTTAATGTTGTTGCTGCTGTCACTTGAAAAACTTTGCTGAGCTGTAGCAGGGCACCATGCACACTGCTCACCATGCACACCATCACGGCTGCTCCTCTTGTCGCTTCAAAATACAAAGGTATTTGCTAAGAATGAGGCCTCATTCCCCCGAATTCCATTTTTAGACGGCCGTACTGCACGTTGAGTGACTGACTTTGTATTATTGCAAACAAAATAGAACTGGTGAACATGTTGTGGAGTTATGGATGTAATTAGAAGGGGGAAGAAACCACTTTTTCTCTAAAACAGGCATTCTGACATTGTAAGATAGAGAGACTCCTCTGCTTTTCAGCAGAAAGGCAAGGTAAGCAGAGAGTGACTTTTTCCAACCAGGAGGTTCAGAAGCTGGGAAAGAGTTGTGGCTCTGGAGCAGAATAGGCTGGCTTGCAGGGCCTCCAAAGGTCACCGTGCTTTAACATAGAGACTGCTGTGCCAGGTATTTGAAGACAAGCATAACAGCTAAGTGTCTTCAGAAAAAGTGGTAACACGGGTCTGGATAATTATTTAAGATGGAGGTACAAAGTAGGAAAGGAAGTTGGTTGGCAGGAATTAAAAACAAAATAAATTGATGGAATTATAAATGGACCTAGCATGGTAGGGACAAAGTTTTGCAATGTTTTTTTATAGTGGAAAAGCATGCTGCTTTAGTTTTCTTAGATATCTTTCAGATTGTCAGTGGAACTGTAGGTAAGGGAGAACTGTCTGACATAATTTAGACTTTCCAAAAGCTTTGGCACTGTGTCCTGGTCACAGGACACACTGAGCTGCAGCAGTGCAGAAGCGCAGCCCTTGGCTGACAGGTTTTTCTCTCCTCTCTGGAGGAGTGGAGCCCCTGAGCCCCTCGCCCCTGGGCTGGCTCTGCAGGCAGCAGCCTCTCCGCAGCCAGCTGCGGGCACGAGCAGAGCAGGCCCTTGCCGATACCATCTGACTGCAGGGCAACAAAACAGCTGCCAACAGGTTGCCTAATTTTGCCTGGAAAGTCAGCCTTGCCGCCGCTGCGGGAGGGCGCGGGGTGCAGAGGTGGCACTAACAATGGCTGGGTGGGTGGCAAGTGGCAGATCGGGGCTGATAAGCATGACTGTGCCCTCAACCACATCTTCCTGCCCACGTGTCTTGGATGAGCACCATGGGCTGAACTGTTCAGCACTTAGAAACCCTTTTTTTCTGGGAATGGGTGGCCAGTATCCAAGTGAAGTGACTCATACGCATCCTCCTCCTTATTTAAACTGGAGTCTTCCCCTTCAAGTTCTGCCCGCTCCATGAAGACAAATTGCTGTGTTTCTGGAGAGGGGAAAGCCAGTTCCCTGCCCATATCTCTCTCCTATGTTGCCATCTGCACTTCCTCCCAAGTAACTACCTCATCTACCTCTTCGTGTTCCCTTTCATCTTAAATTTGCTTGGGAGAAGAATTTGTCAGCCTACTCAAAGCCAGGACTGAAAAATTTCCCAGTTTGGATTTTCCTCACTGTTTTCTGAGGAACCGTTGACCCTCACTATTTTTGGCACCATCTCTTCCTTATGTTCACCTTCTGCTGGTGTCCCTCCTGCACCTGGCTCCCTTGGACTAAGCTAGGACACCCTCTGGACAACGTCAAGCAGGCATATCTGAGATGCACAGGATGGCCAAAGGAAAGAACTGGGAAACATCTCAGAATAAATTGTCAGCTTTTCCATCTGGCTAAAACTGCAACTCCATTGGAGGGCTGATATTTTCTAAAAATTTTTAATGATACAAGAATGGGGATAATGCCAAAGTGGAAAAATCTGAAATCTTTTGGCTAGTCAAGGTTAGGGAATTAGAAAAATTTAAACTAAAATGGAGTTGTAAAACCAAACAGGATGAATTTATCCTGTGAGGCATATGATATGGCTGCATCGCTATTGCTTGTTAACGTAATCACTAATTCAGCCCCCTGAGCCACAGATCAAAATAACAATATTAGTTTAATTGCAAAGGGCCAACGTCAAAACTGTGCATGTGGAAAGAAGCCATTTTTCCTCCACTGTCTCTGTTTTTCTGGCATCTCTTTTATCACATGGAGTAAATTGGAGCTGGCTGACTTGTACTTCTCCTGAAACAGCCCTATAAACTATATCGAGATAACAGAACAGCTGGGACATATAGTTGCCCCAAACTGAGCTCTTTCAGGTTTTTCACTCCTATGTTCTCTCTTCTGTCCCACCTTAGCATGTCCCAGGTGCCCAGAGACAGAAACAGTGATCTTGAAAGAGCTGCCCAAAAGTACTGAGATTTGAGCCCAGGGAAGACCAAACCCAAGACAGGGGGAGATGTCGCTGCTAGAGAAGCCTGAAAGGAAGGAATGTAAAGAGTTTTAAATTAAAGAAAATTTGAGCTACCTCTAAACGTGTATCACAACAAGGGGAAAAAAAAATACAAAAACCAAACCAGGCAGCCCAGCACACGTTCTGTAGGAGGCAAGTCTTTCACACTTGCGTTTGCCCCATCAGAAAGGGACTCTAACTCCGCCTGGATCTCCCCAGTTCCAGGTATCTTTTGCCCCAGGTCCCCAGAGCTATTAGTTTGTTTTGCTGGTGTGCCTCAGCTTGGCAAGGTGTCTTGATTGCCAAGCGAATGTGGATTCAGCTAGCCCTTACCAGCTCTGGCATTTGAAAAAATCCTTTTTCTTCCGCTTGAATTTCTCTGCCAGCTGCCTGCGAGTCAGGATTTCCCAGCCAGCAGCTCTTGTTATTATCTGTTTTCACTTGCCTTGATGTTTACCAGATTGGACTGCTTTTATCTCTATTAACCCTACATCGCTGCGGAGCCCCAGTATTACACACCCTACGTGGCTTGGGCATCAGGTCAGAGCAAAAATAAATACATAGAAAATAAATTCACCTTATTGAGGAAACAGTGAAGTCTAATATGCTGGCCAAAAATAACACAAGTGTTGATGATCTCAGGGAAGAAAATAACTAAAAGGCCAAACGAAGGTATTAAAAATCAAAGCTTAAAATAAACGACAGCTCATTAGACTAAATCTGAACTCTGCTAAAATTCTCCACCAGATGAAAAAGGTGCTATGAAAATAGTGTTGAACAGCTGACAGCAGGACAAGCTGGCCTGATTTTCTCTGGTCTCAGAAGCTTGAATTGCTGCTAAGCAGTGTTTTCATTTGTAACCTTAGATACATTTTGCAGGCATTTAGAAGGTCTGATTAAAAATGCATCTAAAAATATAAAGAGGAGATTCTCAATCTTTAAAGGGCCCTAAAGCTGTTCTGAACAAGCACCTAAGTATCATTTCCCATCTCCTCCAGTTCCTAGAAATCATGGGGATAAAGTAAAATTTGAAAGAGCCAGTGGTTTTTAAAAACTTATATCTTGATCTTGATTTCTTGATCAAGCTCAAGTTCAATATAGTTTCAGGGTATTGATGCCCTTTCAGTTTAAGGAGGAAAAAAAAAGTTTCTAGCAGATTTTTGGGGGGAAGATCAGGTTCAGTTCTGCTCCTTCCATGTGCTGTGAGCTGCTGGGGGGTGCCTCAGCCCCTGCCATCCAAACGGCTGGCCCCGCCCAAGCTAAAATAGCTGCCTTTGGCTTTCTGGGTCCCTCAAGGGCTCAAGATAGATGCAAGAACACTGTATTTATTTATTTTTTTCCCCCCAGATAGCATGTTACCAACCAAAACGCGTCATTTGAGCTTGTCGCTATTTTATTTACCTCACCTACTGCACTGCGTTTACCTGCGCGACGCCAACGAGCGCTTTGCTACCGGGCTTTGCTACCGGCCGTCTGGCGGCCGTTCCAGCCCGCGCCCCGCCGCAGCGCCCGCCGCCTGCCAAGGGCCTTCCGGGTGCCAGCCAATCCCCTCCACTGGCTCCGCCTCCCCCCTCTCCTCGCTCTGCCAGTGCCAGCCAATCAGATAATGCCTGGCCAGCCCATCAAGGGTTCCTATTGGCTGCCAGCCCACCCCCACCCCCTCCCCCACCCCCCCAATCCATTGGCTTTGAGCCTGTCCCGCCGCCTGCCTCCAGCGCCAGCCAATCAGGACATGGCGCGCCTCAGGGCAGGCAGCCAATCGGGCGTCGTGCCACGGCACTGGGGGGGCCAATGAGGATGCCCCGCTGCGGGTGGCAGCACCCGGCCCATTTACCTCCTGCAGACCAGGCTGACAACTTCTTCTGCCACTTTAAAGAGAAGATTACCAGCTT
>JAOXNO010000004.1:16959358-17033939 GCA_028565335.1 Limnodromus scolopaceus | reverse complement strand
GGCCCGGCCCTCACATGCGCGGCGCGGCGGGAGCCATTGGCCACCGCCGGGCGGCGGGCGGCGCTCTCGGTGGCGGGGCCGGCCTTCGCCGCCGCCGCCGGCAGCCGGTGCTGTCCGTGCGCCGGGCCATGCGGGTGTGCGCCGCATGCGGAGATCGCGCTGCAGGGCGCTGCTAGGAGCCGAGCCCGACCGGCCCGGCCTCCCCTTTCACCGCCTGCTGCCGCCCGCATGGCAGCGCCGCGGGAGTGACCGCCCCGGAGAAGGTCTGCGTCCCCGCGGCACGGCCGGGCGGCTCTCGGGGTCCCCCAGCCCGCGGGGCCGTTCGTGAGGTGAGGTGAAGTGAGGTGAGCGCGGAGGCGGGCGGGCGGGCAGGCGGCGGAAGGACCGCATCGGTACCGGCACCCCCGCCTCTCCCTCCCTGCGCTTTCCATCGCGCTTGCCTTCCCTTTCTTTTTTTTTTTTTTTTCTTTTTTCTTTTTTTCCCCCCCTTCTTTTTCTTCTTTTCTGTCTTCAAAACGGCCTAGATTGGTACTGCTGCCAGCGGCGGTGTGCTCCGCGGCACCCCGGAGCCTGGGCAGAGCCGCTGGTGGGACCCCGAGGAGCGGCTGTGACCCGCCGGGGGGTGCGCACCCCCGCAGGAGGTGGCCGCTGGTGCGGGGGGCGAGCGGCGGCGGGGCCGGCCCCGGCTGCGGGTCCGGGAGTAGAAGACGTGCTACTGGGAAATGCGGCTGGGAAAAAGCGAGCCCCCTTCCGAGAATGGTGGTATTGAATCCATGTGGGGACCGCCAGCTGCGTGTCTTTTGTATGGGGTCAACTGTTCTTGGTGTTGCACCACACGCAGATTAAAGGGGCCTAAACCAGTCAACAGAACACGTCTTCAGGACAAAACCAGCCCTTGTCAGAGAATCATCTGTGTTTTTTCGAGGCACGTCTCCTCCCTTCCCCCAGCTCCCCAGTACGTGGCAACACCGACTTCTGCTCCTTGAAGCTTGGCACAGCAGCTCCTCTGTCTTGCAACCTCCATTTCCCCCCCGTCCCCGTTACAAGGGCTGCCACTGCCGTTCAACAAATGCAAATTCAGGCACCGAAAGCTTGTGACTTGCCCAGCATCCTTTAGGGAAGCTGGTCTGTGGTTAGTGGGGGGATGCGGGCTGTGCATTTGCAGCGTGCCAGCAGCCCCTGGCGGTTTCGCCCCTGGACTCTCCCAGTGTGTAAGAGCCATGAGGTAGGTTACTCAGACTTGAAAATGGAGGACGGTAGTGGTAACCAGCCTGTTGTTTGGTGGAGTAAGTCTCAGCAATATTTCCTGTAATGGTGGTGCTGAAAGTGATGTTTTGCTTGGCTTAGCTGCTGGTACAGAGAAGGAAACATCTTCAGTACTAGCTTTGGGGTACCAGCTACTCATATGCATTATCAGTTACAGCTCTTTTTTTTTTTTTTTTAAAGTGTAGAGAAGTATTCTGTTCTTTTCAGCATTATGTCTGTCAGCTATGCTAGAAAAGGATCATCCTTGCTGCCTTTGAAATTGAAGGTGGCTATGCCTCTTGTTTGGGAGAGAGGGCTTTAGGATGTGAGAAATTTGCAGGAACAACACTAAGGTTTTGATCTCACAGCTCTGAGCTATCAAAAAAGCACTCTTGTCCCAGATGGTGTAGCTAAGTCCCTTTCTTTGTGTCTTTCTTCCCCCCCCCTTTTTTTTTTTTTCCCCCTCTCCTCTTCCTGGTGGCAGAGGAAATCTCTTTTCATTAAACTTAGGGTAAGGATTGGTAGTATGGAAGGTTAGTGCTTGCTCTTGATTGCCATCTTATATTAATTCACCAAACCTTGCTCAAAGGCCAGGATCCGATTCATTCTTTGTGGTTTAAAAATCCCCTATAAACCTTTTATTGTTAGTTGAAACTGATTTATGAGATCCTGACCTGGGAATATGCTACTGTGGCTATATTTTCTGTGCTGTACACCATTTTCTCCTATGTTTCTGAGCAAGCATTGCCTTTATAGTAAATTCATTTGGTGCTTTGCCTGTATCTTGCTTAGTGTGAAAAACACTTGTCTGTTATGTCTGTTATATCTTTTTTTCTTGCACATAATAAGCAAGGAATATTTAAACAGATACTGTTATTTGCAATCGTGATTACTTTGATAAAGATACAAAGTTTACAAAGGCTACCTGAGGTAACGTGGGGAAGGGAGCATCATTAAGCAGTAATTTATTTTGTAAGATCCAGATATGCACAATAGATAACTCTACCAGTCCAGACATCCCCGGGGGGATGGTAATCTGTCCAGCGTGTTCAGACCTGGAGGAGGAATTCTAAAGCAGCAGCACCAGCAACAGAGAAAGTCTGCATGCTGCCGTCACAGGAAGGTAATTATTAATAGGAACAAGCCTGTATAATAACAATGCAAAGAGAGTGAAAGCATTTAGGTGCTTGCTGTGGAAAGAATAACTAGTGTATGTTGCACTAGCCCATAGCTGCACACGTGAAGTATAGTTCTTGTGTTCCAGTTCTTTCTTAGCCCTGTGTTCTGTCGCCTCTGACCAGCCTCTTTCTCTTCTGTAGCAGTAGGTGGGTTGTGGTATGGAGATATCTCAACTGTACATCCTGTGTACGGACAGCTTTCTTGACTGCGTGCCTGAAAAGGGAGAAAAAAGCTAATGCTGTTGGTGATATGCTTGCTGTAGGTCCTGCTAGTGGCAGGAGGATAAGAAAATAAAGGCTGGCAGAGCGAAGGGTACGTACATCCCTGTGGTCAAAAGCACTTGCCACCATGTGTGTTGTGGTTTGGTGCAGTTTTATAAGTGACTGTAGTGAAACTTCCCACCTTGAAGTTAGTTCTTTTAATTTCTCTGGGTCTTCCCATCTCTTCTGTGCATTGAGGTCTTGTTCGAAGTCTGTTGATGCCAGTGGGAGTACGTGGATTTTGAATCAGGTCCTGTACCACTGGCTGAGTTTCTTTTCCTCCTTGTGTTTTCTGATAGCGCTGGCTGCTGTGTCAGTTCCTCCTTTTGCTGCATACCGGTGGGCTGGTTTGGGATGTCTTGCAGGCAGGTGCTGACTCGGCCCAGGGTCTCCCTTTACTTTCTCCTGCACCTCCAAGAGCCAGAGGGGAGTTCTGATACAGGTACACGGGCACCATGATCGCTGAGGATCAATTAGTGTCCTGAGCCTTAAAGCATTTAATCAGTGTGGGGCTGGTGATGGATGCTTTACTGAGAAATAGTTTGAGTCACAAATGATGTCATGGGGGAACCCAATAAATGAGTTTCTCAACTGGATGCAAGCAAAAGGGCGTTTTCAGAGTTCCTGTTTTACCGAATAATGAACTCTGAACTGATTTTAGTTCATTTTCAGAAAAGCAACCTGTATCTACCAATTCACTCACTAAATTGCTGTAGATCCTTAAATACAAATAAAACACAGTTAGCAGTATTTACATTATACTCAAATGTTACTATATAAAGTGAAAGAACAGAACATGTTATTTCAGTTTCTGCTGTTTGAATTTCTCCATTTCTTGCTATTATTGAAACTAGACTACACAGTTCTCCTTTTGTATTGGGGTTCTTTTTTCCTTTCTCTCTGTTTTATTTTATTTATTTGTTGTCTCTTGATGGCGGGAAGATTATACCCTACCAAGAAAGAAAAAGCTATTGATGTACTAAGAAAAAAGGAAACAATTTTCCTTAGAAACCTTACATTTAGATAAAGCCTTGTCTGTGCTCTTGCATAACTGACATTTTAAACATTTTTTTTATAACAAGCAGTGAAAAGTCTGTGGACTTCACCATGCAAAGACTTGTGCACATGACTAATTTCCCACACACGTATAGTCTCATGAGTATGCCCGCATGCGTAAGGCGCTCTGAGGTCACAGTAAAGGTGCTTGGTCTTGAAGTGTTTATTCTTGGCTGTAGTGTTGAGGTGCTGTGGGCCTACACTTGTATTTTCCAGACAAGGGCTGAAACGTGGAGAAGGATGTTTGTGAAATGCAGTTGTCTAGCTGCTACCAGCAAAGTGAATGTAACTGGTGTTTCAAAGCTATTCTGTTCCTCTTACCTTGAGAACACTTTGAGCTATGTTTTATCAAAGTTTGACTTGCTTGTGTTGGGGATGGGTTTGGCTCAAGATCTTTTGATGTAAGCAAATTGAGGGCAATTTTCTTTTAACCATGTAACAAAGAATAGGTACTGATTGCTTGCCAAACAATTTTTCCCCTCAGAGATTCCAAACAAATTTAGGAAAGAACAAAGCCAGTATTTCTAGTGTTTAACTTCTTGAGAATCATCTTGGGTTTTGGTATGTTAAAAAGGAAAGTGCGTCACAAGTCAAGTTGGCACTTTCTAATACCATCAGTAATACTAATTTCCACATCGTTAATTTTAACTGACACTGCTTAAATCTCTCTCTCACCACAAGTTTCTTTAAAGAAATCAAAGCTCTTTTCGCTTATTTCTATATTCTCTTCAGCTGTATTCTTCCAGTCTTGCCAGACCAGGTTCCTGTCCCCCTTTGGGAAATGGAATAGGAAGAGAAACTCAAAGACCTTCATGTAGCAGCTGCCAGAGTGCTCAGGGAGATAACCATGGAAGGAGGAAGCTTGTTTTCTTGGAATCAAGCCAGCGAAATGCCACTTTTGCCCAAGACTTAGAGGCAAGCAGTAGTATGAGAAGAGTATAGCTGCACCAAGTACCTGTTTGTTGGTACTGTTTTATAAGATATGCCTTATCTTTTCTTCTTCTTCCTCTTCAAGTATAAGTCAGGATATGAAAACATGTTATTCATGTCATCTCAAAACTGTTGCTACCCATAATTTTCCTTCTTTCCACTTGTGCTCTTTCCTCAGCAGTGATTTGCTCTAAAACTGAAGTAGTTGTGATATTCAAGACTTCAGAAACAATCATGGTATAAAATACAGCCACCCTTAGGGGAGGAGGGAAGTTATTTATTGCTCAGATTTTTTCTTTTCAGAGACTCTTTTCTTGGTGAAGGTAACTGATGAAGAAGCATTAAAAATAACCAGGCTGTAAGCATGTGGCAGCCAGCAGTGGGTGAGGACAGCAATCACCTTTATTCACAATTGTCCTGCATTTTGTACTGTATGATCAAGAGAAAAAAAAAATGGTCCAGTTCTTGTAACGTGCCTTGCTCCTTGTTACTGTTAAAGAAAGAACCCTTTCTATATATGGCCTTTATGTTAAAAGGCATTTTGAGTATTCTGTCTTATGAAGGTCTCCTTTGAAGACTGGGAAAATGTAGTGGAAGACATCGTAGACCCAAGGAGTGGGCATAACAGATAATTAAATGCTGATGTTGCCTTTCCCTATCTCTTCAAACTGCTGTGCATGTAAATTTGAAAAAAAAGTGCACAGTTCCCAAACTGGAGTTTTAAAATCCCTCTCTATGCACTTGTTCAGGATTTATCTGTCTGAGTCACGTCTCCTGATGGTTTCCCGTGTATGTCGGGGCCATGGGTGGGGCTGCTTAAACACAGGTGTCTGTCGCTGGTTTAGGTGTCTTACCTGTGACAGTCACACGGAGCCGGTAAATACAATGAGACCTGCAGCAAACAGTGTCCTGGAGCATCTGCTGGAGATCAGTGATGCTCTAGATGGACCCTTCCCTAGATTCATTACGCAAAGATACACACAGAAAGGAAAAAATGAAACACGAAGGCTCTTTATAGCCCTTGCAGTAAAGCAGGCTCCTGCCTGCCCCTGTGCAACCTAATGGCTACAAAACCACAGCCAAGATGCAGGGCTTTGTTTTTTCTCCCTTGGACTTCATTCTTTACAAGTCAGCACTGAGATAAGTTTCTCTATAAAAGGTTTTCCTGATTGCCCTTAGGTTCTGCAGAAGGCAAGGCTGCCGCACCTCTGGTGTTTTCAAGTCTGGCCAATGCCACAGATACCAGCATGCCCGCTGAAAGCAGTGTTGTTTCTTTGGGTGGACTTTGAAGAACTGTATTCTTGCTGCAATGATTTTCCAACTTGGGATCATAGCTGTAAGGACAAAACGAGTGCATAGGATGTGTATGTGAATATGACATCTGAATATCTGTCTGTTCTTCAGCCATCACAGGATAGGAAGGAAAGAAAACTTACGCACTTTCAGCTGGTGTGAGAACTTGTATAAAGAACACCCATGCCTGGAACATCCCTGGTGCAGGCTTGCTGAAGCTGTGTGTGCTAGAGATGGAGGCAGTTCTGTAATCTTACGGTACCTTAAAGTGAAAAAAGCTGGTAATCCCAGGGAGATCTTTCATATACCTTGATGTGTCAACATACAAAGTTGATTTTGTCATATTTTGTCAACAAAAAGCATAGTTTGTCTATCTCAACTACACTGATTAAAGAACCAAGCTTATACAACACTGATTAGCTAATCATTGAAAATAACCTTTCAGTTCAAAAGCTTCCTCTGTGAATATTAATATTTCATACAGAAGTATTATGTAATAGACATTTTGTCACCTTTGCAGTCCTGCACAGAGGACACAACATTGGTAAGTTGTTGTCATTTGGGTTGTTCAGTATAAATTTGTCCACTAAACCAATGCAAATGTCAATGAATGATTAAAAAAGAGTTTATCTTGCATGTTTGTACATAGTCCTTCATATACAGATCGTGGAAAGGGAGGATAGGAATTATTTTGTTCTGACTCAGCATTAAAACTTGAGTGAGAAATATGAAAGGTAGTGCACTAGCTTGCTTTGTTTTCAAGCACCACTATGGTTACAAACACTTTCCACATGCATTAGCAATTGCCTTCATCAGAGATGCACGGAGGAACCAGACTTCACGCTTAATCTGACTGGTGTTTAAAAATACAAACCGAGAAGTCTACATACAGGGTTTCTCTCAATGGCTGCCATCCAGAAATTTCATGTACTTGCTTTCTGTCTAATTAAATTAAGAAATAAAGCCTAAACTGCCTAGCTTAGAAGAGGAACCGACAAAAGGGAAATGAAACTTTTCATGCATTTGAGTGTGTGTTTTTTTTTTTTCTTAAAGTAGCATTTGCTGTTTTATAACCCATACTAAATTTCTTCACTGTTTTACCTCATTGGCATTGTTAGCAGATAGAAAGGGAAGACTGGCTTGATAATTGTGTTCCTCTCCTTTCCTGTCTCTCTGACCAGAAATCTGTTGGCTCTTGAAACAACGAGGAATGCAGATAGATACACAAATGTGTGTTGGTGCTGCAGAAATTGTCACTTTGGTCAGTGCTAGTGCCCCGATGGAAAGCGTGTAGGGAAGTGGCTAATACGAGACTACTGGGAGAAGAGTTGTTCTCGGAAAAAGAGTGGACTGAGAATGAGACAGAATTGTACTAATAATAAATCAGGAAAATGAAAAATGCGGTGGTTTGGACAAGACTCTATTTCCAGTGGTTAAAATTTGTGGTTACGCTTTGTTTATTTTTAGTGTAATTTGATTTAGGTTGTACCTAGATTGAAAGGTGAATTTAAGAGTGTCCTTATTAGCATCAATCAGTACAACCAAAACAGATTTTAAAGAAATAAACTGCTAGGGCCAGAGTTACAGGAGAACAAAAATAGTAAAGCATGTAATAAAGCGAGAAAATAAAAACGTGAGAGGCATGCAAAAATACAAAAGAAAATAGTAACATTGTGGCAAAGGAAAGGAGATAACAAAATTGTTGAGGTAAGCGTGAGTAAATATAAAAGAAAATCTTAAAGCATGAAGTTGTATGTACTGTTCTGCGTGTGGAAAGTGTACAAATTCTGTTTGTTTGACTGAGGGAGTCTCATCTCCAGGAACAGGACTTTCATGCTCACAGCTGAATTGCCAAGTTCTCCCAGTTTGCAATCAGCTTGAAAACATGCTGCAAAGTAATATGGACCCCTGTGCGGACATAGGTATTCATTACAGCAAGCTTAACAGGCAGCTGTAAACTTACAGGGTGAATTGGTACAAGCCTGGTTTTGACTGAATAGTTTTGCATCTGCATAATTTGTGTGGTAAAATTGCAGTCTGCCAATGTGCAGAGTGGCGCAGAGCAGCCAGTTCATAACCAGTATGCAACTGGTTGGTGTGAGAAGCACAGAGTGCTGCTTCTCTGCTGGTTTTTTTGTGAATGAAGAGAGGATGGTAGCCCTCCATGCTCTGATAGCTGCTGCTTTTTATCACCCTAGCCACGTTAAGGCTTCTTCAGTGTCTAATTATTTACCTGCTTTCTGCCTAAACTTGTAGGATTTTAGATCTGGCTTGCTATCTGCTACAGAATGAAATACCAGAGCTACCAGCAGCAGCCCCCTCTCTTATTGCCTGTGGATCAAACAATGCGATATCTATAGAACTGAGAAAATTTGCCTGCTTGCCCAGCAAGGTTTGATTTGTTAATGTCTCGGTTATATTCCTGCCTTCTGCGACAGAAGAAAGGAAGCAGGGAGAAGTTTGTGCACAGCCCCTTGCTCATGGAAAGGGGAAGAGGAGGCAGCTGTGGAGAGAAGGAAAGAATTACAGGGAGCTCCCAAAATAAAGGGGGTGTTTGGTGGCATATGAAAAGCTGCAGCAAGGCAATGCTGCAGTATGGACAATGAACTCAGTGGGGAGCGGCAGTGGGATCCTGTAGGCTCCCATGGAGTGGAAGGAATGCCTAAGGTGCTTTCCGAAGGTAGTGTGGTCTCAAAACCAGCTGGAGCAAATTTGAGCTCAGACTGCTGTTGAAAGGGGGAGTCCTGTGCTGCCCACCCCCCTCTGCCTTGGCTGGGCAGGACACTTTGCCCAGGCACACGCCATGGAAGGGTGGGAGTGTGTCTGGAGGCGACCACTCTTAAACAGCAGGGTGGTCACAAATCAGCTTAAGCTGATTGCGAAACCTCACGCAGAGATAGCAACAAAATCTTGGTATTTATCTGGTTAGGTTACACGCTGCTTTTGACAATACTTCTACAGTAGGTTTCTGTGCTAGTTTGGGGTTTTTCTTCTCTCTTGATGGCATGACACTTTTCCTGTGTGGTGGTTTGTTGTTTTTCTTATGCAGCAACAAGGGAGGAAGATGACATTTTAACCAAAGTGATTGTCAAATGTCTGCTGTTGCCTGGGTACTTGGAGATACATGTAGGACTGAGAATTATTCAGTTTTGCTGAAATTAAACATCTAATGACTGGAAGTACTTTACTTACTTTATTAGCTGAGTTGGTTTTATTTTCCCCAAGTTCTCTACTTCCCCAGAATACTGTGATTTTCCTCTTTCTCCTTTCTGTACAGAATTCACAATAATTTGCTCTGTAAGTGCATCATCTGATTTTTTTCACTCTGTTAGCAGTGATTGTTTCCCTGTTAAACGCAACGCCCATTAAGTGTAACAGAAGCAACGTTTTCCTTGGTGGAAAGGATGTTTGATCAAGTGACTGTACAAATGAAGGTAGCCACATGTAGGCTACAGTATATAGGACGTGGCATTTGGAGGTTGCACGTGTTATGCCTGAAGTGCCAAGTGCCTGGCTGTGATTTAGATAAAATTGGCACTGGGTGATGCCAACACCCTAGTGTAAATGTGGTGTAAGTCTTTCCCTATGCTGAAGAGGCCTGAAAAAAAGAGAAGGATTAAAGGGAATGAGTGCCAGAGGGGACTAGGTTATAAGAGAAATAGTACATGTGCTCCTTATTTAATCTCCTTTGTGCCCACTGTCCCACATACTGACTCTATAACAGAGTGGGTGTGTAATCTTGTATCAGAGCAGATGTTTCTGTAAGTAAGATGTTGCTTTGTTTTAATAAATGGAGTTTGTCATTTCAGAAATGGGGGGGGGGGAGGGGGGAGATAACGGAAGAAGCATAAAGAGAGAATTGTTCAAATAGGATTTGGAACAAAATCCAGGAGGATTTCTGTGGCAAGAACTGCAGGGAATATGCCTTCACTGGTCTTGGCTCTGCCCAAGTATTTACTTATGCACTGATAGGATTTATATGAGAATTTCTGCTATAGTATCTTTTTAAAAAAACAAAAGCAAAACCAAAACAAAATATTATGAGTGTGTTGTTTTTCATTTGTTTCCCGCCACTTCTCCTCCACTTATGTTCCAACTCCTGTGCTCAGTCTGTCTTGGGGAGGGTGGTGGTGATGGACCTCAGCAGTCTTTCAGATTATGATGGAGCTCTTGAAGACAAGCCATCCTGTTCTTCCATGCCTTACCAAGTGTGGTGGTGGTGATGCTGTTCAGCTTCTCGTGACACCTTTCCTTAAAGACTGACGCATTTTCAAAAAACATATTTCTCCTACTTTGGAGGTGGGAACTTCTTTTGCCTTCTCTTCTCAGAAACCGTTTGTTGCCTTTGGGGTGGCTGCTGAGGAGGAGTTGGAGGGCACAGTGAGCTTTGTTTAGGCCTGTCTTCCGTGGGGCTCTGCGAGAAAAGGTTACAGAAACAGCCAAGGTGAATGGTCCTGTATCTATGAGAGTGTTTTCTGTCAGAGCTCAAGTATGATCCAAAGGTCTGTTCTGAAACTTGCTTGCAATAGACCTTTGTGAAGTATACAGTCTGAGCATTGTTTCTCCTGTGTATTTAAAAAACAGCAGTCTCTGAAAACTCTAGTTCCAGTGATCTATGCTGCAAAAAGGGACTTAGTTCTCCCCAGACCACTTGGCGACCCACATCCCTTTGAAGGAGGAAAAAGAAAGCCCCTGTAATTTCTGTACTTCTTTAAAATGCACTTATTATTTGCGCATTTGGCAGTGTCTTCCCCATCTCTTTATACTTTGTCTCTAAGAAGAAACCTGGAACAGCAGGTTCCACCTGACCTTTAAAATGCTCTCAGTGGAAAGCATGACACAGGACTTGTTCCTGTGGGCTTCTGAGTGCCAGCAGGTTCCAACCCTAAAGAGGCCTCAGCAAATAAATGAAGAGGGAAGTTTGTGTGGGGGTTGGTTTGTGGGGCTTTTTGCTGCGTTTTGGGAGCAGCTCAGGTGGGTGAGTGCACCGTACTTGACGCTGGGCGCAGACCCTTCTGTCAGAGCAGCTCTCTGCTGCAGCCACCGCCAGTGAGGAGGCAATGGCGTGGGAGGCAGCGGCTGGAGCAGGGGATGCAGCCAGTTGTCCCTGCCTTTGAGCCCTGGCTGTGGAGCATCCCTCACGCTGGGGGGGGGTGTGTGCCCCTGTTCCTGGCAAGATGCTCGAGTGCCCTGCTGCGCTGGCGTGTGCAGCCACGGGCACTGCTGGGCAGAGCTTGGGCACGCAGCAGCACGGCCTGGGGCACAGCCAGGGCAGGAGAAGGGCAGCACAGCGGTGGCAGCCAGGCTGCTGCCCACTCAGAGTCCTGCAGAGCCGTGCCGGTTGCTAGGGGAGTCGTTTCGATTATAAAGCAGCATTGGTCTACATAGCAGCTTTCTCAGTGTTTGTTGATTGGAGGCAATTACTGTAAAATACTTGATTTATAATGAGGGATACTTAATAAGCATCAAACTGAAATAAATACTTGGGAATTACCTGCTGGAGTCTTGCTGCTCAGTCTCCTGAGTTGTTGCTTTCCCTCTGTGGGCTCTGCCCTGCAGCCTTTGAGTCACTGGAGGCAAAGGTAGCAGTGCTGGGGTCTTGGCTGGTGGACGAGTGGGTGAAATGCTGTTTCTTCTTGTTCATCCTGGGGATAGAGATGTTTTCCGGGCAGCTCATTGACTCAAGGTGGGCTGCTTGCCTGGCATACGGCTGCAGTGCAGCAGGTCAGGTGTGATCAGTGTGGTTGTGTGGAGCACACAGAGCGTGCAGCTGCTGTGGCACTGGGGTCTAGTCTGGCTTTTGCTGTGGTGTAGGGAAGCAGCAGCATAGAAATAACAGTATGCTTGGTTAACTTTGAAGCTAATGTGTTTAAGAAAATATGTGGGAAATGGCAAATTGCTGGTTTGAGGGATCTGTGTCCTTCAAGAATAGGGTAATTCAGTTGGAGTATTTCTGAAATTATTAAAATAAGGATGTGCTCAACCTTCCTTAGAGATCAGGCACTAGTGGTAAAAGAATGACTAACGTTCCGCTTCCGTGTCACAGAGCGGCATTTCTCTGACACCCCACTAGCATCGACACTTTATTCAGCCATTTTGATTCACAGCAGTTTGTTTTTACACAGGAAGTGTCTGTGGCGCTTGTCAAAATGAGAAAGTGACTGTCACCACCTGGCTTGGTCATCTTGTCACCGGAGTCTCCTTGGAGCCAGTGCTCAGCCCAGCTGAAGCCAGAGGAGGAGAAGGAGGAGGTAGAATCACAGCCTGATCAGGTACTGAGCCGGGAATGGGAAAAGTTGGCTGATGCCGAGTTGAAGTTGTGGATAATCATTTGTTATAAAAATAGAATTCTATTTTTCTAAATTCTAAAACCTCTTGCTAACATGTCTGATATGATGGTGGCCCAGTAACGACAATGACATCATCTGTGTGCCTGGCATGGGTGCATGGTATATGCTCGAGTTCTGTAATAGATCTGAGGTAAACATAAACACAACTTTGTGTTTTCTGGGTATTTGATTTACACATCTAATGTGCAGTACAGCTCGGTATGTGTTTGCCCATACCTGTATCCAGGCTCCATGTGAGTTCGAAAGAATGGGCTAGGAATGCTTTTAACGAATGTTTGAATGTTGAAGAGCAATTTGATGTCTTGAAGGAGAATTTTTCTTCAGTTCTATTCTCTGCTCTAATAGGAAGATAAAAGTGCCAGCTTTCAAGGAGTATAATGTTATGTGGCAGCCATAGAGCGCAGAAAGGTAGCAGGCTAATGAGATTTTAAGACAAAACCAACTGTCAACTTGCTAGCTTTATTTTTATTTGCTGAGATTTCCATAACCATTCCTGGAAACTGATATTTCGTCTTGCATTCGCATCTTTCAAATTGTCATACTTTAGAAGACTTAGGTTTGTCTTGTTGTATGGAGAGGCAGAGAAGTTCAAGGTTTTAGTTGATTGTACTAGATTTATTTTTTTTTCTTACATAACTGTACTTTACAGTTTATGTGGAGCTCCTGCTCCGAGGATGATG
This sequence comes from Limnodromus scolopaceus, assembly GCA_028565335.1. Classification (NCBI taxonomy): domain Eukaryota; kingdom Metazoa; phylum Chordata; class Aves; order Charadriiformes; family Scolopacidae; genus Limnodromus; species Limnodromus scolopaceus. The sequence continues at coordinate 17,020,946 of JAOXNO010000004.1, read as the reverse complement.
TTCTGAAAAGATTTTTCATATTTTTATGCACCTTAAAGATTCCTTAAGAACAGAGCTAATACCTATGTGTGCGTGTACAATGCTTGGGATGGCAGTGGCCTGCAATTCACTTCTAGAGGGAAGTATTCTTTGAAGAGGCATAGTGTTTTTCACCTCAAGTGATGCTTTCTCTCCAGAAATACATCTGTCTTAAGTTATTAGTCACATTTTGATGTTGTTTTTCATTTATTGACCTAGGTGGAAACAGTGGGATTTTGTTTAGATGATTCCTAATGTTCTAGGGGTAACTTCCAGCTCTATCTGATTATATCTTTCCTTGTGTGGTTAAAAAAGGAAAGTCCTTTTCTAGCATGCATTGGGAATCCTTCACTTTTTTGTCTTGGGAAATAAGAATCAGCATTTATTTGATTCAACAACCAGCTTCCTGCTTCCCAAGAAAGAGATAGCAGCTCATTCGCCTGCAAACATCCCTCCTGTGGAGAGTCTTTGTTGGGGAGTTAGAGGAAAGCTAGCAGCTAGTAGTGAAATAGCTGCATAGCAGGATGAAGAGGGATTATTGAAGCATTACTAGGAAATTCATGGCTGTGTACAAGACTTTATGTACTCCACAGACAAGCTGACCTAAATTCTGCAGCCAAGCCTTACTGGTTTCTGCATTGATGTGATGTGGCAGCCTGAATAACCTGCAGCATATCTGGGTTTAAATAAAAAAAAAAAAATAATGGGGTGACAGAGAAAATTTACATTTGACTAGAAAAGCAGACAGGGAAGTCTTTATATCTTTACTGAATCTGTTCTAAACGTTTTGTTGTTTTCTAACCCACACTTCTTTATTCTTACTATTGAGCACTTTTTGTATAGTCAGGATGAGCCTGCTTTATAAAGGTGCTCATTAGGAAGAGTGGAGAATTGTTTACTCCTGGATAGGGAAATACGTGGATGGTTTTAACCATAAGAGGCTTTTACAGATGGTTTGGAGTTGAGACACGTTTTAGCAAAGAAATGGTGATATGTACCTTATCAGTAGTGAAACAGTTAACCCAACTGACACTTAATCGTCTCTTGGGGGTAATAGGATCAGTATCTACTTGACATAAATGGAATGGCTTGCATTTATGTTTTCAGGCAGTCTGTTTCCGAAGATTGTATTATACACAAAACATGACAGAAAAATCCAAATAGAAAATGAAATGCCATGTCTGTCAAAGTTGGTCTTCTGACCTGTGTGCAGAATTCTACTGCTGTTACTTCTTGTATTAAGATTGTGACTTTGCAGTTTAGTTTCTGCTGGCACAAACCTGGCAGTTACTGCTTCCTCCCTTTTTCTGTAGATGTAAGCCAGCCTGATGCAATGCTCCCCTTTGCCTTCACCCCTCCTGCACACACGCTTTCGGTACCTGGTCCTGCCACTTCCTCCTGAGCTGCCCCGATGGCTACGAGAGGAATTTTTCTGCTGGTGCTGCTTAAGCTGGGTCCTATGAAAGGAACAGTTTATGCGGGCAGAAAAAGTTCACAGCCACGAGACGGGCTTCTGCAGTAAGGTTTTTGCTGGCATAGTTGGGAGGCAAGAAAAAAATAAATCTTGGCTGATAACAGCTAAATCAGCAAAATGTTACAGTGTGGCTAGGGGCTTTTCTGTGCAAGTGTTCTAGTCTGCTTACTGTGATGGAGTGGGTATGTATGTATATATATATAATGTATTTGTGTCTGGAAACCTGTCTTGCGGGAGCATAAGCTTTATGCTCTTGATTATTTTTTTTTTTTAGAGGAGTTTCTGCAGCTGCAGAAACTCGAAGTGCCAGGGGAAACAGTGATATCCTCAAACATAGCTGGCTTATTTTAGATCACGTTTCACTGGTGTGCTTTTGATTTAAGAACAACTTGTCTGTATAAGCAATTTGTTTACTATATGCACATAATAAGTGGCAATGCCGACCTTCTGGAAGCAGGAATGAAGGGACACAAGGAAGGGGGGTGGATTTGCTTGGTTATTTTCTTTCAGTTCTTGTGTCCTGCTTTACCGGCATTTTGGCATATAACTCCGCAGTGTAAGACAGCACTCGTTCTCCAAGCTAGGCAAATCTGATGGATTTACTTGCTATGCATCAGCTCACTCCCTGATTTAATTACAAAAATGCATTGATACCAAACTTAATGTTAGGAGGTAACCTGAGTCGTCAGCCCGCTCTGATCTGATTGTGGAGTGAGTGCCAGGCGTAGCTTGCACCGATGGTCATTTGTATTTCACGTGTCTGAGCTGTGTGAGCTTGTGGCGGAGGGCGAGACCGTGAGTAGCTGGCTTATGAAAATAAACTTTTGACAAAACCAAAATCAATTTTTGACAATGGCTACCAAAGGGCAGACAGACAAGAGATGGATGTCCTGAAGAGCTGTGTGTTCTGAAGTGCCCCTCAGCCTCCGGGGGAGGGTGTGCTGGCTCCAGACTTGTTGTAAATGGCAGATTTTCCTGGAGATTTGCCTGCAGATCAACTTCTAACTTAAATACTGAGGCGCGCTCCCGCTGCGTTGTAAGGGGCTCCCTGCAGGTCTGCCTGCTCAGGTGTCGAGTGGGTGTGTTTCAATACCAGAAGCAGTAATTAGAAGCTTATTAATTGACAAATAATTTAAATTGATTTGAATTCCTCCCAAGCTGATAAATTGTTTTTTGCTGGCAACAATGTTATTGCCAAGGCTGCCTCAAGGCAGAAGTAATTTTTTCCTTAGGTGTAGATATGGATGTCACTTTGACTACTTCTCTGCAATGAAAAGGACTTCTGTGTACCTCGCTCCAATGTTGTGATTTTCATGTCAGGTTATCTTCTCTTTCCTCCTGTCCTCCCAGCAGAATTTTCAATGTTAAGGTCAGATACACAAACTGGAAAATAGCCCTACTTTGGTGGTTTTCCCGCTGTTTTTGCTCCCATGTTTTGTTGCCAGGGCGGGAGACTTGTCTGTTGCTGTTATCAAAAGCCAGTCCCCGCAGCCACATGTCTGTGAGCTGAGCTGCCTCCAGCCAGCTTGAACCTCCTGCCAGCCTGGACCCGGCCCTGATACCGACTCTGGCGCGGAGGGGGACGGAGACAGTGCTCATGGGTGTTCGCCAGCCATCTCGCTGTAGCAGAGAACAATCTGAGCAGGGTCACAATGTGCTCTCTTTAGACTTTCAGTGGACTAATGTCATGTTGCATGTTTTTGTGGGTTTCCTGCTGGATGTGTACTAAATTCAGTAGGCTGCAGTAATCTTAGCTGTGTGTTTTGACACAATACGGTATTGTTTTGAAATATTTGCCTGCTCTCAGTTCTCAACTGGAATCTCAGGAGGTGTGTTTTGGATAGATGGGGAGAGACTCTCACCGTGTGCTTGACCCCCCCAGGGTTCATCCCTTCTCTTTGGTAGGTGATGCTCTCTTGAATATGGGAGCACCATCACAGTGTGCTTGTTTTCTTAGAGGCTGCCTGTGGACCACTGGAGCACCAAATCAGCGCAGTGAGGCTCAGCGTTAAAGTATGTCCATCCTTGTCCATACATGATTTAGTTTCACAGGGATGTCCTGACTTCCAACAATTAAGAAACCACAGAATGGACTGGGTGAGGAAAAGTCTGCCTTTCCAAGACCTGGTTTTCCTTCTGTATATGGGCCTTGCATGTTGTCCATTAATCCTATATTTGCACCTCTTGATGGTGAAAAAGACATGCTGTAAGAAGTTGGTGACATTATTGCCTGGTACTTCAGACAGTAAAGATGGGGGGAGAGAGAGATTTGCAAGGGAAAAAATGAACAAACAGCTCTTTGTTGCTCAACTATTTTAGTGCTGCTGTGGTTTAGCTGTAATATTGTGTTACTCTGTCCACAGCTTTTTATGGGCCTCTTTTAGAAAAAATTTAAGTTTAAATAAATAATGCATTTCTCTAATTTTATTTATTATTTCAAGTGCTAGAGTTTGCTTGCAATTATAACATTGCATTGCCTCTGGTGATTGGATATATAAAATCCTGGCCTTTGTTGCTGAGCAATAAATTCCCAAACTTTTCACTTATCTGGCTTTGCATTTCATGAAGTAGCTCTTGCTCCGTGTATTATTGGAAACTGTGGAAAAGTTTTCTGTGCATAATTAGAATTGATTTGATCAATAAGGCATCAGTCTCTTTATTTTTTACTTTAACTCTTTATGTTCTGCAGGAACTGGGCAAAAAATGTTGAGGTTTTTACTCATAAACTGAATCTGTTACCTTTTGAAGTAGAATGTTTTTCCAGGCAGGCTGCAAAACAATTTTTATGGATGTTTCAAGTAATTAGGTAAGGAACTTTAAGGACTGTTAGCCTTACTGATGTTTGAAACATTAAGGGGGTAAAAAAAAATTCCACGAGAAGAAATTTTGTGAAAAAGGAAACCCCAGACAGCCCCTTCCCCCCCCCCCCCTCCAGTATGTTGTTTTGAAGTCCTGCAGTAGTTAAGAACACTGTCCAGGTTTGGTTTTTTTCAGTCTTTTCTACAGAGGAAGTGGGGTGGTTTGGGGCTTTAGAGGCAAAGCTGAACTACCACCACCCCATCCCACTCTCCCAAAAAAAGACAACCAAAAACCCCCAGATTGTTGCTTGCATCAGAGCTACAGTTTGGGTCCAGCCATAGCTTGCAACGGGATCTGGCAGTGCAGTATACCTTGTCTTTATGACAGGTCCTGCCGTGTGGTGACTTGCTGTCTCTCATGACACTGGGCTGTGATGGTGATAGTGCTGCTGGAGATCGGGGGCAGCGGTCATTCCTGTGGCATGGGGGAGGGCTTTGGAAATAGGGCTGTTGCATGGGATTTTCTTTAGATGCAAGAAGCCGTGGACTGGGATAGAGCTAGATGGTCCCACGTCAAATTACCACCATTTGGTTGATTAGTAATGACTGTTTTTTCCCAAGTCTGTGTACTCCCTAGTCCCTGGGCAGCAGATGATTGGTGGTGACTCGCAGTCAAGATCGGCAGCAATGTCAGTATTTCCTTTTCAGCTGAGGGAACAGGATGGGGAGCTGCGGGGAAGCTCTGCAGGCTGTGGATGAGTGTTTGGGAAGGCAGAGGTGGATGGTGGTGGAGCAGGGAGGTATCAGAAGGGACAACAGCACAGAGCAAAAAGCGTGGGTAATGGTATGGGAACACATTGGTCCACTCTTCCTCTGGATTGTGCCGTGCTGGTATGTGTATTTAGACTGAGACAACCTGGGATAACTGGCTGTCAGCTTGGTAAAATAATCAGGTTGCCAAGAACTCCATCACCTTATTAAGCATAATTTCAGATTTATGACATATCTGTCCATCTTTAATGCAGCTAATTTAAAATATGCAAATGGGTTTTTAGCACTCTGTAGTTTCTCTCCATATAGCTCATGCAAATTTTTTTGTTTCTCTTGGTTTTGCACCTCTGCTCTCTCAACCAGGGTTCAGTGTGAAGGCAATAACTGAGAAACTCTTTCCCTAAAGGGGTATGTGTAGGCTGTAGGGGATGGGAAGATGAGAGTTGGAGCTCTTGTCCATAAACATTTACCAAAGCTAATTTCAACAGCCTCTTCTGTCTTTGTTACAATAGCTGGAGCTATGCCAGCCAAAAAAGCCCAAAACCTGCTTTGCTTCGACATTTAGCTAGATCCTTATATTAATATCCTAATGAGGGGTAGAGATACTTCTGTTTTCCTTGTGTGTTGGATAGCACTTACATCATTGGTAGAACTTGGGTGGGTTTTTTGCACTGTCATTGAGTTTCTTTTGCTTGCGTGGGTTGCTCAAATAGCTGTGTTAGTGGGAAGACAAACACTTGAAATAGAAAAATATGATGAGGTGAGGGCTGTCAAGTATTATGCATCTATTCTGTACCTTGCATGCTGAGTCCCTGACCTACTTGAGGCCTCTAGGTACTCCTGCAATGTAAGTGTTTAGCAATGATAAACTGCAATGTCTGGCAGAGGGATTCAGTGTGCAGGAACAACACCTGAAAAAACAACCTTTAATCCTTTCCCTGAAATGAGCCAGTTCCAAGGTTTCTGTTCTTTTGGGAGGGGTTGAACAGGGTGTTTCCATGCAGTGTATGCTGGCATGATATTCAGTGGCCAGCGCCTTGTTTTAATACTTGTCAGCAAAGTAACATTGATAGAGCTGACTTATTTGACCTATTTTTTTTCCTGCATGTGTACTGCAGTAATTCTTTGAGGAATTTTATTTCTTTCCTCCCAGAAATAGTCAATATACCAGGAAAAGCCCCAGTCAGCAATAACATCTGAAAACAACAAAAAAGAGTGGAAGACGAGAATGCCCCCAGGTAGTCCCTAAACAGCAATGAACTATAATGTGGTCAAGGAGAGAGCTGCAAGCAGCCAAGGGCACTTGCTAAGGTGGGGATGGGTTATGAAAACCTGACAGCTATCATTGATTTTTGAATGAGGACAAATGTAGTTGTGTTCTCCAAATAAATGCTCAGAGTGGCCATGTTACTTGGTGTTCCTTATAATATTAAATGGCTGAGTTTCACAGCTTGTCACAAAAGGCCTTGGAATTTATTCTCGGCTTTCTGGATAGTCTGATCACAGATGATGGAACTAGGCAGGCTAAGGGTCATGGCATTTTAGAAAGAGAGTCTCTTAAAATAACTCAATGGCCTTTTAGAGTTGGAGTTATCCCCAAGATAAGCTGTTTCTGATTAATCTGAGGCCAGGGATATGAGTCTTTCTTGCTTATTAAAAGCACTAAACATGGGCCAAACATGGATAGATGTGTATAGGATTAAAAGGCTGTGTGGATCAGCACTGGTTGGAAATGTTTTCTGAAGTTTGAATGGGTTAAACAGTATTACTGATGTTTCTTGACACCTTTTTTGGAATATCATTTATCATATTAAAAGTGTATTTAGGGGATGGACTTTGTTTTCATTCTGTACAACTGGAGGGCACATCAGGAATGTGCGTCTTGTTTTCAGACCAGTCATAAACCAGTCCTCGGGAGCTGACTCACTGCTATTTTGTAAGCAGGGTTTGCCTTCCTTTCATGCGGTTCTGCATTTTTCTGTTCCCTAGTCCATGGTAATTTAGATCTTAAGTGTGCTGGTGTCAGAAAGCCTGCTTCCTGGAGTAGTATCTTATCCCTATATGCATGGTGTGTACTCGGCCTGATTTGATACCAGCAAACATAATTATTGATGGTTTAATTTCTTTCTAATTTGGTCTTCATCAAGCTATGGTACAAAGGTACTTTCCGTGCAGCTGTCTAACGTGATTATTAATACATGCTTATTAATCATTTGAGGGGATATTGTATTTAGTCTGTTATTGTTATACTAGCTCACTTGTACAGGCTTGTTTTCATTTTTTCCTACACAATAAATGAGACTTTCCTGAGTTTCAGATTAATTCACATGTTCTGCTTGTATTTTAACTGAGCTTCACTATTAGGATACCATGGTAGGGTGGGAATGGGAAAAATGGGCCACTGGAAAGAATCAGAGGGAAGACCATAGCTCTAGTACAACTTCAGCATTCAAGTTACAATTTCTAGTATGTAGCACACCTTGAATTATGACACTGGATTCCACTATTGACTTTCAAAATCACTTAAACTTAGTCTTATGCCTTAGTAACACTTTATTCATGGCACGTCAGGTATTTTCCCCTGATTGATAGTAACTTTTTATTACTTCCTTTTACTTGGATCAATTAATTTATTTTTTTTTTTATTGGCAATTTAGGAGTAGGTAAGATGCCAGAAATCTGTCATCATTCTTATTTTTTAACTAAAAGTTTTTCTGAAAATAACTGTGTACCAATGTGTAAATCAAACTCTTTCAAAAGGTCTGCACCTGTGATTATTTTTTTTTTTTATAGCTTTGCTAGGTTACAGCTGGAAGGTCTGATTGTTTTAACTGATGTTTTTTCAAAACTTGTGTGACTGGAAAACTGACAAGAATCATGCCAATTTCATGTTACTTGTGCATGATTAAAATTAAGGGCAGGAAAATAATACGGGAGAGACTAGGGGAGAGAACCCATCAGAGACTTCTTTTCCCTGTTCCTTCTCTTCCACTGTAGCTCCAAGGCTGAACATAGTAAAAAGGAAAAATGGAAGCCATTCTCATGAAAAAAGGGTGGAGTGATACCACTTTTCCTGATAGTAGCCAGGAGGCTGTGGAGAGGGGAGAAACAATAGGAAGCTTTTCATTTCCTGGGTGGAGTTTCACATTTGACGCTGATAAGTGGGAACCTGATAGACGAAGGCAGAAGGCATCGGGCTGGTAGAAAGGCTGCTGAACTTCAATCTGAGGGTTTCTGCAGGAAACTCCACCCTCTGGTCCTCTCTCTGGTACGTTTTCTAAGCCTTGATGTCGTTGTCTTGTTACTGCTGGCAAAAAGTTGCATGTGTGGGAGATATGCAAATGTGCTGCGATGTTCTGGTACAATTTTAGCGCAGGAAAAGAGCAAGCTCTGTACATAGGTATCGTCAGCTGAGCTCCAGTCTTGCAGCTTGGCTTATTCAACAGAGCTGTTCACTCGGAAAAGAGGCTTACAGGGATGTGGGGTATAGGACCAAGTTATTAATTTTGTAAGTTTAAAAAGCAATTCCTGTCAAGCCATACTTCCATAAAGCTAAATTCCTTTACAGACAGTAGGAACTGTCTGTGTGAGTGTAAAATAACTGTTTAATGGCATGATTATTGAGGATTTCTGACGATGTGAATTCTCTTATTGCTTGCAGTGTGTACCATGGCTGGAAGAACACTGGCTTTGCTATGAATAACTGAGGTGGACTTTATCTTCTCTTGTTTCTCCCATTGTAAAAATTCTAAATACTGTGTTGCCTTTTTTGTGTGTGTGTGATTTTTTTCTTTTCAGGTTCAATGAGAATATGATCTTTTTGTGGGAAAGAGGAATGAAGCTACTAAAATCCTTTCTCATATGCAGGGTTAAGTATTGCACTCAAGAGGGTAATGCTCCAGTGGAATTTGCAGTCTTCTCATAATTTAGACTTTGGTAAAGAAAGTAGATGAGTCATTGCAGGGGTTTGATGGCTGAAAAGACTGATTAATAATTAATGTAAAAACAAGAAGCCCTTTCCTCTGTCCCAGCTTTCAGCCATTCAAAAGATCATCAGATTCCCACACGTACTTTAGCATTTGAGTAATATGGACATGTTTGTTTTGATGTCTTTCCCTGAACTGCAAATGTTGCTTTTTCTTTGCTTTCGATCACACGTTATTTATAGAGATAAATGTCAAATTTAGTTGGAGCATTTTGATGAGGTTACAGCACTTTGAAAGAGCCAAATGTTCCCATTATTTTGGTATGAGCGTTAGGGTTAATTATACTTGCTTCATAACCTTTTTGAGTTGCACTGGTATAGTAGGTGCTTCGTGGGTAAAGGTGTTCCAATTTTTCAGTGTTTGCATGCTCTTGCGTACAAATTTATTTGCTTTTCCTGAATAGGCGTTTGTCAGTCAAGGCCTTCTATTTCTACAGGCTTGTGTTTAAGCTGGGCGTCTAATGGGAAACCCTAGGCCCATTTTGCCTTTATGCTGGGATGGTGGTAAAAGGGGAGAATGCTGCAGGCTCAGTGTGATCCTGAAGGGATGACTCAAAACTGGCCCTTTGAATTCAGTGAAATTAGCATAAATAATCTCTATTTGAGGAGTTCTTTCAACTGCAGTAGGCTCAAGATCAATTCATGAAAGGCATGGAAGCTTCAGTAACCTTTAAGATGTAAATTGATGCCCTCTGAGTGCTCCTGTCTGGAGAAGATCTTTGATATGAGGTAGGTTTTGTGACTCTGATCCTAGAAGCCCTGGTAAACTGGGGTTTGTCTTTTTATCAGTTAAAACCATGTTGTGTGCAGTCCTGGGCATTTTTGGTCCTGAATCTTGAATATTCAATGCATGGTGAATATACATTCAAGGCATTTTTTTGCTGACAGTGAACAAAAAGCCACTCTCCGAAATTTATTTGATTTTTTTATTATTTATTTATAAGTATGAAAGGTGATGAAAATGTGCAATAATTTTACCTTGGGCTATCACTATCATTCAATTTAAACCTGAAATAATTCACATTTGCAGTTCAACAGTCCCCTTGGTCATTAAATCCTGAATTATGGCTAGGCTATAGTCTTCTGACCAAGCTCCTCTAAAAAGAAGATGGCTGTCAGATATTTGGCACTGAGATGTAGCTATAACCTTCTGGTGTTGGTGTTTGTGACATTGCATTTTGTCAGATACGTTGGGTGCAGCAGCTGAACCTTGCACTTCTCAAGGCCTCAGTCTGTGAAAGGTTGTCTAAATTTTCCAGCTCACAGACAGCAAGATACTTTGGCCTGCTTTAACCATGAACTTTAATTTACCTTAGTCAGAAGTTAAGATTTAGTTGCATGCTGTATAAATTCTTTATAACTGTTATCGGGTGGTGCAGAGTTACCATGAGTAGGGTTTTTAGAGTGGAAAATAGCGTGTGCAGGACAGCTTTGCAAGGATAGCACTGGAGTTAGACTCCAGTTACTTTTGTAAAAAGAGATTGTTTCACCTTTGTAATAAAACAACCGTTTATTTGCATTGGCACGAAATATGGAAAGGAAAGCCTTTTGATTTTCTTTTAATTTGTGTTAAAAGGATTGCAAGTAGAAAATGTGAGCGTGATGAAGAGATTTTAGCTGCAGAGAAGGATATGCAATTTTATTTATAAAACCAGACCTCCTCAAATGCTTGTTTTGCTCCAGTACAACCTCCTCGTGTAAATGTCATGTGCAGGATTGAGTGGGTGGTCACCTGCTGGATTGTACAGAGAGGGGGACAGGAAAGCAGTTTCCTCTTGAGGGGTACTGGGAAGAAGTGGATGATTTCGTGGCTTCAAGTAGGTAAAACTTGCTCTGGTGGCAGTATGGGCAGTGGAATTTGACGAGAAGTGGGAGGGGAGAAGGATATGTGTGACTAGGGTGACGTTTTGCGTTGTGGAAGGAAGAAGCAGGGTCTGGAATTCATAGTCTGACATTTTTGAATGTGTGAAGTAAGCCAAAGGAAGCTTGTGGGTGTTGGGACATAACTGATTTGCTCCAATTTGTTGAGTAGGTGTGGACAGAAGGACAGCAAGAAATCACTAGGCTATGTTTTAACCTAAGAGGCAAGAATTGCGCAACTGCACCAGTCAGAAGGAAATGTCCCAAGGCACCCTGGGCTGCTGTGGGTCCTGGTGTGCGAGCCTGGCAATGCAGCTGTACTCAGCTCACAACTCCAGAGCTGCTTCTCTCTGGATTCCTGCCATTGGAAACCTCCTAATGCAGGGAAGGCCCATACCAGAAGTAGTTGCAGTTACATTTGCTTTTCCTGTGGGATCACTGCAGAACCCCTGGACGGATGAGATAGGGGTCAGAGATGACCTGTATTTCCTCCAGACCTTAGTTTTTCCTACTCGCAGACTTGTCTGCAGAGGGAGATTTGTGGGTTGAGCAATGGTGCTGTGAGGGGGTTCCGTGGCAGAGCGAGTGGATCTGGCTGTTGAAACTTGCCCCAGGGAGCAGGGCTCACCAGGGCACCTCACCTCGTACACTTGGTCCAGAGTCTGTAAAGCAAGAGTTAACATACACAAAATATGTGACTAGGCAATGCTTTTACATTAAACTTTGTAACAGTGTATCTCCTGCTAATTGCTTCACTGCAGAATAGGTGAGATGAGAAACTGTTGTTTGTTTTTTTCTTTTTTTTTTCCTTTTCTTTAAGCTGAACTCAAACTAGTTCCTATAGGTTTTCAGGCTTCACCACAAAAACGTTACTTGTCATGTGGTGTCACATCAACTGAGAACTCCTCAGACCGTAAGCCTGCTTGGATTTTCTGACACTTGGCCTTTCTCCTGGTCTTGTCACAATTCTTCCATCGTTCGAACTGACTTTGCTTGTATGTTTGTATTACAGGGGGTAACAAAGCCTGTGAAACATGACTATCCACGAAAAATAATAGTCCGTAATATTCTTTCAGTTTTCCTAATGGGATCTTTTTTTCACGTGTACATTTGCATTAATAGCAGTTGGCTTCTAGTTAATAAATACAGTGTGCTGTGAAAAAAATGGGTTATTAGGACTGGATGGGTTCCTATGGTGCCCTTAGTGCTGCAGCTTTCACTAGCTAGCCGTGCCTTTGCTTGTGTACACAGCAGAGTTGTTTACATGTTAGGAATATGCTGGAGGCAAGGAGAAAGGAACAGCTTTAATGTGATGCAGTTTAGATGCTCTGTGGGGGAGGCTTCAGAGCTGTTCATAACAGGATCAAATGTCGATCAATGTTCCAGGAAGAATAAAGTTACTGTTTATGAGAAAATTGAAGAATAGTATATTTCATGCTTTCCAGCCATCTTAAAGCCTTTCATTTTTGATCCTATCTAGGAAAATGTCCCCCTCCTCGGGTTCTTTTGAACCCTGTAGTGTATCAGTGGTGCCTAGTAGAAGCATCTATCCAAACCACTCCTGTTTGCCTCCAGCTGCTTTTCTGGGCTGCCTTCAGTAAGGAAACAAGTAAGATGCCAGTTTTACTTTCAAGAAAAGCCTGTTGATCTTGTTGTTGAGGATGCTGCAGGAATGTTGTGGCTACTATTAAATCTGTTTTAAAGGTAGATATGGGGATTTACTGGCTCCACAGAGTAAAAAAACAGTTACTCTTACATCAGCCCATGAACATGAAACGATGGCTTCTCCCTTATTGCAAGGTATAAAAGCTGGAAGGAGAGGACAAAGACCAAGGAAACAGCTAGAGAGGACTGGGGAAGAAAACAGCTGAAAACCTCCTCCTCTCCCTCCAGAGCTCTTTTTTTTTTTTTTTTTTTTTTTTTTTTTTTGGTCAGTGACAGAGAGCTGTGGGATGAGGAAAGCTGATCTGTATCTGCAGCAGGCCATTGCTCTCATCTGAAAATGTGTCTCTGGGAAAAAAACAGTGAGAGCCTAGCATCTGAAGTCAAGGCACCTCTCTGCTGGATCTGAACCTGCAGTTCCTGTTCCAGACTACTTTGTGTTGTATTCAGGTGATGCTTGAAATCGTACAGCAAGGGGCTGTCATGTTTTATGTTAGATTATGCCCTGTGTGCCAGCTGTCTGGGCAGCAGGTTGGGGTTTGGGAAGCAACAGCTGGGGGATGCAGCTTGTAGAGAAAGGGTAGGGATGGGGAGGGAATGGAGAGGAGTCTTGGAAAACTGTGTCAGAATAAAAGGCTTTTCAAACTAAGGCTAGGTGCCTGTTGGAAATGCTTCTCTAAAACAAACCTGGCAAATACACTGTCATGAATTTACCAGAATGAAAGCTTTTCTGATTGTGTGGTTTCTTGCATTCTTCTTAGAAGGGTTTGGTGTTGAACCAGCATCCTGATGTGTTGTGTTGTCTGGGCCTGTCCCCTTGGGGAGATATTTTGGACAGTTACTTCTGAGTAAATCCTGTGTGGTTCTGGAGTTAAGAGCTTGTCTTCACATGCTGTTGAGGAATTATTCAAGTCAGCTGAATGTGTGAATTTAAAGTGAATTGCTTCAGCTGCCCTACATCTCCAAGACAGAATGAATAAGAGTCACTCTGATTCTGGAAAAGAGCATCTGAAGAGGGTCTCAAGCTGTTTAATCAATTTTTTAATTTGTATGGGTTTTGTCTCTTAAGAAGTAATCCAAAGTGCCTTATGCAGACAAAGCCTCGAAGTGGATTATGTTATGTAGGAAGGCTGTTCTTAACGGTTTGGGAGGGTTTATGTTGACACAGGTGTATTACTAGTCTGAAATAGCACTTGTATTTTAAAGTCACTCTGTACATTCATCTGAATTTAATATTCAAGCAACTCCTTCAGACTCTGCTAACCTTAATCAGAAATTACGAGAGGAATGTGAACTGACTTTTGTCTTTGCAATAGACCTTTGAAACACTGTTGTGGCATCTTAAAACTGTCATAAACTGTGTGATGACTGCAAGTTTCAGTAGAAACTTCTAGTTCGTGTGTTTAATCTTTTATAGTGAATGGAATTCACTTCTTAGGTGGGTAAAGCTACTGATTTCTTGGGAGATTTTCGAAGCCGATGGGGAGGATGATGAAGGATGTTAAAGGAGTCTGAGCCCTCCCAGCAAATCGTGGACTTCCAGCCCAAACAGAGATTCTTCCCGTCCCATACAAAGCTTTTTTAGATATGTGTATGAAGCAGAGAACTTTAGCAAAATCTGGGCAGTAAAAAAAGGGTGAATGTTTTAGTATTTGAGGCTTTTGGCAATCTGCATAGTTATGTTTACCTCAAGCCTGAGAGGAGGGGACAAAGGAATCCAGGACAGGGAGTGTACACTTCAGACTGAACTGTGTGTGCAAACCAGTGGTTTTGAATATTTGCTGCCTAATTTAATGGGTATTTGTTGCAGAAGGTATGGGTAGGGCTCTCCATTTTGCTTTTTAATGTACTGCTACAGTCTTTTTTTTTTTTTTTCCTCCACATTCCTTCCCATTTTGCTGTTTTAATAGAAGAGGAATTACTGAACTACTGTATTTTTTCCTTAGTCAATGACAGTGTCAGTGGTTGATGTACAGCAAGTACCCAGGTTATTTCCTTTTCAGCTACTGAATTTATACTCTTACTAAACATCATAGGGAATTTCTACTCTAAATTCATGCAAGTATGTGCTTCAGGAGCCATGTGGGACTCCTGATTATGTGATAAAAGTCCATCATGTGTGTTGAATTGCAGAATTACATCTGTAGACTGCTACCACCATGCTTCTAGGATACTTAACAGATCACTGTGTGTGAATAGTTAGCATATTTGTTTAAATGAAGTTGTGAAACTGGAAGGCTCTGAATGTTTTTCCTACTATTGTGGCAATTACAAAACCAAATGTTGTGGTTTTCTTGCTGAATACATTGAGTTTTATTGCCCTGTGAGAGACTTGGTCCTAGAGTCTAAAGACTGCATGTGCAAATCCGTTACAGCATAGGTGCTTCCACTTTGGGCAGGTAAGGAATGTTGTATCTGCACTCGGAGTGTGCGTGCTTTGCACTGCCTTTCTTTTCTGCTGAGGAGCGCTTCACAGAAACTGAGCAGTTTCTGTGGTAGTGCCACACTGGGATAGGACTGAGGTGGGTTCATTTTGCCTTATTCATCAAACAAGCAGCAAATAGCTGCTGTGGAGAAGCTATTAACCTGGGTGAGGGTCAGACTGATGAGGTAGAGCCTGAATATGTTCATTGTCCAGTCTGGCTGACTCACCAAATTGGTGACTTCTTAAATGCCTTACCTTCACAGTCAAGGACGAGGAGAAATTAATATAGATCTTTTTTTAAAAGGACTTTCGGGCATGTCCAAAATGGCTAATCAGCAAACATACTGGTTTGTTTCACTTTATGCACTCTGTTATGGTTTATTGCTTCCGAGGTGCTGAACATCCTGTTGGCATTATGGGAAGATGTTTGGTGCCCTGGAAATTCAGCCCATTGCAGGTCAGCTCTTGTTTCAGCTCTTCAGCTGAGAGAGCTACCGTGGACTTTGGTATCGCACAACTGGAAGTTGGTGGTTGCCATGGGACCATTGAGCGTGACCCAGTTACAGACAGGATGGACAAACAGAGAGCAGCCCCAAAGAAATTATACTTAATGCTTCAAAAGAGCTTATCTGTCACCATGGAGAATTGGATGTTATTGTAGGAAGAAAAATGTGAATGGAGAGCAGAGATTTCTATAAGAAGATACTAAAGAGCCCAAAGCTGAAATTCTGGTTTAAAGAAAAGAGACAACAGCTACACTAACAGCCCTCTGGCTTCAGGACACATCTAGAAATTTCAAAGCAAAATACAGTAATTAAGGGGACAATGGATATGTGAGAACTAGTGCACGTTAGAAGTTAGGAAGTTAGACAATTAGCTCTGCATTTTCTCTCCAACTGAAGTATGTTAGTAACTGGAATTATTTATTTCCTAGATGGAGATAATAAAGTAGCTCATGCAAGAAAAGTATAAATATTTGTTAATACTGTTCTGTATTTGGGAAGGTGCAGAATGCTATTCCAACAGAGAATTAAGTCCATCTTAATAAATACAGATTTATTACCTTCTAGGGATAGACATATGTAAATCAGCAGTGCTATTACTTGATTGTTTTAAAGAGCTTGATGAAAAGTCTGCAGTCCTGTAGACAATTTTCAATAACTGTTGGTATTGAGGGTCTTAAAATTAACTGTGCCAGAGTAGAAAAGGGAAGGGTGGGTCACCGATTTGACTATATTGTGGCTAGCTTGACATTAATCCTCATCAAAATATTGGAAAATTTAATGCAATATTCAATTGATAAAACATGAGACAAACTAATATCACTATCAACCCTGTATTACTTCAAGGGAAACGTGTCTTAACAAACATGGTGACATGCTGGAAACTTAAGTTTTACTTGAGAGAGGGACCTGTGTCTTCTGAAGGCACCTGATGCAGGGCCAGGGGTACAGTCCAACACTTGTGGTCCCCTGTTATTCTCTGGCTCCTTCCAAGTGCTACCTTTAGTTCCCTTTCTCAGCAACAGCATAGGTAGTCAGCTAAGATTTTGACGTACCCCTTTGGGACTCCTGTCCTGACACGTTAGTGCTATGTGGTATTGCAAAAGTAAATGAATTGTGAACTGACTAACTGATGTCTAAAAGTTAGTCACTGGTGGTGAATCATTATCAAATGGGAATGCTTCTAGAAATCTGTTTTAAGGATTGAGGTGAGGCCAGATTCCACTGAACCTTTTCATCAAGTACCTGGAGACAAGGAGAGGGTCTGTGCTGGCACGCCATATCATGCTAGGCAGCAGGTTAAGCGAGGACAAGGCAGCTTCTACAGAGTAATCTGGGCATCCTGGTGATCTGTATCAGTCATAAGTACATTTTAACATAGTCTGATACAAGATCATGGGGCCTGCTGGTGTCGTACTTCAACGTAGTGACAGAATAGGAGTTTAGAGAGAAAGCTACTTGGGGGTACAGTGAGTAGACAACTGAACATGACTGTTCTCTTGAAAACAGCCTTCTGTTTTCCACAGGCTGCTTAGGACCCCAGAATCATACACAAAGGTGCGTAAGTTTGGGTGTATAAGTAGGAGGGGCAGTGGGCAAAAGAAGGTGAATTGTGTATGAGTCTGGGGTCCTGAACAGCCTTTTCAAGAAGGCCTAGCAGTGCTTTTTATCAAGCAAACATCTCCAATTCCCTTTATTAACTACTTCCTGACAAAAAGCCCTTTGAGTGAGTTGAGAAAGCAGTCAGAGGAGATACTTGAAGGCAGGGTGGTGTTCAGGTACCATAAGGAGAACCTGAGAAGCTCATTTTGTTGCTGGATCTGTTGTTTCTTGATAGATGAACAGGGTGACTTGATAATTGGCGGGAAGCACCTTGTGAGGGAGAGCACCCTGCAGGCTAAAAGGCTGATGGAAACGGGCGTAACAGAACTGATGGCTGGGAGCTGAAAGCAGGCAATTAGAAATGAGACATGCATTTGTAATGGTGGGAGAGCATAAGTGCTGGAACAAGTAAATGACAAAAGAAAGTGGTGGATTCCACCCAAAACGTTCCCAGGGCTGAAAGCTTTTCTGGAAGTGTTATGTTAGGCAAACAAAGGTTTGGCTTACTTACATGTAGTCCTCTGGGCTAAATCCAGGCATAATTGACTATAGTGGTCTGTGGTGTCCTTCTGGTTTGAGTAATTCATAGATGGGATTGTACAAACCTGCAGAACAAAATGTTCCTCGTGCTGATTAATTGAGCACTGGCTGGCCTCTCTGATAGACATACACACAATATACATACTTTCTATATATATGTACATACATGTGGGGCATAGACATGGATGGTGCCTCTTGGCCTGAGATATGAAGTTCCTCTGCTGCATATTCTGAGAGCAAAAGAAGAAACTGGAGTCCACAAGTGGTTGCCAAGAGTTTCCTAACCATGCATATGGTTCTGCATGGACTCAGATGGGTGCATTTCCACTATGCTTATGCTAGGAAGAAATTCCTCTCTGCAGGGTGGATTAGCTTGTGTGTAGTGCTATCTGAACTCTACTCTCTTCTCTCTGGAACTGATCTTTCTTACATATAACCAGTTCTGGAATCTTTGTGCTGCTCTTCTGTTGCAAAGTAGCAGCTCAGATCTTCCTTCTTGAAGGGGCATCTGAAGAAGTGACAAAGAAAAGTAGAATGGAATGGAGTAAGTGCAGTGGGAGGCTCACAAGCAATGACTTTATAAGCAATGTTTTTGGGGGTTTTTTTGGGTGGCTGGGTTTTTTTTTCTTTTTATAGTGGACAGTTAATCTCTGGAACTTGCTGCTGCATGATATCATTATGGGTAAGAATTAATGTGATTTTAGGAAGGATCAGGCACCTCAAGGAATCATATTATTTAGTCCCATATAAATCTATAAAACCTCTTGTTGTAGGGTTTAAAAACATTTTGTCACAATGGGGTTTAATGTGGTGGGCAGATTATAATTGTTTACTAAGAAACTTAATTTGCTGTAACATCTGTTTCTAGCTACTTTCAACAACAGGAACTTGTGATTCAGAGGTCCGTTTCTAAATTTAATATGAGAAGGAGCGTAGTGCTGGCTGAAGGAACACCGAGGGTGTGTGTACGAAGGGGAGGTGGTGATAAAGGGAGAACGCACCCTGCGTGCTGGAATGTGTCATTGTGCCTCTGATTGTGGGGCATACATGCTGATACACAAACAAAATACACATGGATCAGAGTAACAAACAGGTTTTGAGCATTCAGCTTTTTTCAGTGATCATACTTGTACTGTATCCCTTATTTGTATTTAAAATAATTGATCTGCAGAGAAAATGCATGGTCTGTTTTGGAGGATTGATGTCTTCAGAAGTGGAGAGAGGAATGGGAATGGAGCAAGGAGATTTAAGATGTGGAAGGAAGAAGGTCAAGCAGTGATCTTTGTCAAGAAAACGTCTCCAATTTCTTTTATTAACTACTTCCTGACACTTATTTTGGAGAAGCTTCTCTCTGCTCTTAAATTGAGAGTTACAAATGTTTCCATCTTCAGTACTTTTTCTTCCCCCCTCCCAAGGTTACATGCAGGCCCACACATGCACACCCACAACTTTATTTGTGTATGAGCACTGCATCTGGGAGATACTAATGGACAGAAGGTCATTGGTGGGGGGGTTTAGCTACAGACATAACAACTATGAGGGTTGTTTCACTGTTCCTTTGTGGTTTTCAAGCACTGGGAGTAGCTGCTCAGCCTTGTTGGCAGTGTCTACTTCAGTATGTTCCTGAGAGGTCACTTGAACAGCAGAGAGCTCTTCTGTGTTTTGTCACTGTTTGTGTCCACACAGAAACACATGTACATGCTCAAAGAAAACTAGTCAGCTCCTGGATGTGTCTTGTGATGCACATCTTTGCACTGTCCAAAAGTCTCAGTGGAAAGGAATCTGCAGAAATGCAAAGAGGGGGAGGGAAGTCTCAAAACAAGAACATCAGAGGAATGGTAATGCAATTAAAGCTTTAAAACTTGAGCAAATACAAAAGACAAAGCATTTTAGCATCTCTATCTTTGTAGGTGGGAATGATTATTTTGTGGTCGTGCCATTCGTGGCCCAAAGATGGAACTTCCTTTGAAGCTCTGTGCAAGGATAAAAGTATCAGCTCAGTCCTACCTCCCTGGGCTGCCTATCTAATTTAATATAGCACTAATCTGGCAAAGAATCGGGTACGGATACTGGACCTTTGAACAGAGGATAATACATTGTTAAATTCATAGGAGCTGTGAATTAGCTCTTAAGAGCTGCATCAAGAAGCACAGCTGATAAGTGTGATATTTTGTGGCTTCTCTATGAATGCCATATTTTCCCCTGCATGTAGTCATTCTAACACAAGTTAGATTCTTTGTTGTAGAAAAAGCTAAATATTTTGGAATGCTGAGTCTGAAACACAGATGATATACTGCTGCAAAAGACTCCCATGGGATTTTTTTACGAGATGGCTTTTATTTGTTAAATGAGTTTTCAGTAGTTCTTCAGTACATGCTATTATATTGCTTGCAAGATGTCTTGCAGTGTCACTGGTCTGATCTGGACTGTGATGACTGAATAAATTGCATCATTTGCTAACTGTGGACACATGCTAATCTGTAAGACACATTTGTGTATAAGTGCATTTTGGAATGTAATTGTAAATCATAAATTAAGGACATTTGGTTAATGCCAAATACGAGCTGTATTCATAGCTCTTGGTGTTGTCTGCCCACAGGAGTTCCAAGAGTCAAAGGCGATCATAGAGGAAACTGAAGCTGCTTTTGTACTTTGTTTGGTAGTGGGGGGGAGTAATGAAATAAGTTATGTAGTCTAAGACATCTTGAAGATGAAGACTTTTAAGTGGTCTTTGGGCTTCTACCAAGGAACATGCTGCTGGCATTTTGGTTTTGTGTACTAGAGGAAAGAAAACACTAGAAATCCCTTGGCTTTCATCTGTAGAGAAATAACTACTTTGCTGCTATGTTCTGGGCGTATTGGTTTTTGACGTGGTTGTGGTAATTGATAGTTTTATATCCTGTGGGTTTTCAGTGATTTAAATTACTAAGAAGAAATAGTTTGTCCTGTGATGGTGAAATGGTGTTATAGTTGGCAGGGGGACCTTTTCTAGGACTTGAGGATCAGACCTGTGGTCTATTGTGGCTTTGACAGTGTCAGCTGTCTCGGAGGAGAACTGGAGATGACTATAGTAGGTGGCTGTGGTGACATAACCTGGTTGACTGTTCCTTGCTGACCTTTGCTTTGGACTACAGAGGTTTAGAGCTCCTAAGTAAAGAGCTTAAATGCAAGTCTAACCTGGAAAGTTTGATTATTTCATGTTAATCTGCTTTTGCTCGGTGCTAATAAACTTCCATTTTGGGTCTGCTACAGTGAGGGGGTAGAAGGATCTTTATTCAGATCTCTGTTCTAATTGCAGCTATTCACAAACAGCAACTCAGAAGCAAGAAATCATTTTACGTAACTGCATAATTTCAAGTGTGCCATCATGACACAGGTTTTTTTTTTTTTTTTGTGTTAACTGAAGGCAGTAAAGATTCCCTAATAAATGAGTCACAATAGCATTATTGCACTTATATAAATAACTTGAGATCTTGTAGCCTAAGCTTGTTGGCCTTTACCTTCATGAGTGTTTTAATTGTTGATGGGGGTTTTGTTTTTGTTTTAAAGCTACTTCATGATTACTCATTTTGTTTGTCTTAGAATCATAGAATCATTTAGGTTGGAAAAGACCTTTAAGATTAAGATCATTGAGTCTTGTACATATACAGCCAGTTGTATCTTCTCCCTTTATGGGTGGAAGTAAAGCTTTATTACAACTCGCTTCTCTTAATTTGACAAAGCAAGTATCAGTGAATGTGGGAATGTGGCCAGTTTAGCAAGTAAGTCTATGCAGAGCACTAAGAAGCATTATCCCCAGATTAACTGTATGTGGAAACCTCAGCTATGCTCCCTGAACAAGAGTTCCAATAACTGGAGAGAAAGAGTTTTATTTGTGAATTGCACCCACATGGAAATAGCAAAATTTCCTGCTAATTTATGTGCTTTAATGATATCTTTGTTAAATCACTTTTCAGAAGAGTCACGTATTAAGGAACAATTCCAACATACTGCTAATACTTGCAAACGTTTTTAGGATGTCTTTGTGATTTTTCCCATGGTCAAAGTGTGCTAATGTAGAAGATAAAAGGAGATTGATTCCCCTTTCTAGCCCACGTCATAGACTTAAAGGTTCTTCCTTTTATTACTGGTCAAGCTTGAAACTTTGCCTTCCTCAAACACTTTGCCATGTTATACAGTATGAAATCTGATGCAGTTCAACTGAATTTTAGGACTGTAATCTTTTTGAGACAGAATTACACAATGCATAATGCAGTAATGCTTTGATATGGAGTAGGAAATCGGACCTTTTATGCGATATAAATATCAAGTGCTAGCAATGCTCGGTGTCCAAAAATCTCTTCTCTGTTTGATTTTTTTTTTATTTGAGTATGAAGGAACTCTGACCAAGACCTGGGAGCTGAGTGCTATACAAGGAGCGTAGAGCATACAATGGAAGCCTTGTGAAAGGTAGTGGCATCTGATGCATGGCATGATGAGACAGGGAGGATGCCTCTAAAGAGTCAGGAGTGGGATTGCCATAATGGTCCATCATATAAAGAATGTCTTAACCCAACAGTAGCTCTGACACTCGTAACAGAGCAAGCAGCCCAATAAGCCATTAGCCCCATTTTGGGATAAGGCTGCAACTTTCCATCAAGCCTAAAGAACGATGTCTTTTTGACTGCCAGCCAGCTTTTGTACTGGCTCTTCCCTCTCTCAGCTTCAAACTCAATGTAACAGCCATATCGTGCCTGCTTATATGTGGTTAGCAAGGATCCAAATTCAGTATTTCTGGAAAGGCCTTGTGATCCAGGGCCTCTTCACTTGAACGTGGATGTGGCTTACAGCAATTAGCACATCACCTGCCTTCAAGTCACCATTTCTTGTTTGTCCCGCAAGGTCAATTGATGCTGTGTGTGGATGTCCCAAGCTTTGTGCTGGCGATACAGAACGGTCCTTCATTTTGGCTTCCTAAAGCAAGTCTGTTCTTGAGAAACTGAAACCAGTGAAGGCTTAAAGGAATAACTTAATTAAATTTTGTTAATCCAAAGTCACTCAGTGGTTTTATATCTAAGAGAAAGAGTTTTTATTGCTGTCCTTTGAGGAACTTGAAACAGAGATTAGAATTGCTGATTAGCCTAAAAGGGAACAAAAAATATGGTAGAGTCCTGGGCCTTGATAACATTTTTTCTTATTAAAAAAAAAATGCACTTGAGGCTAATTTGGCACGCAAAATTCTTGGTCAAAGGCTGTTACAAAACTTTGTAATAAATTAAATGGATGGTTTTGTTGATGTTTTGGTCTGGCCATGACAAATCCTAAACTCTTAACTGATGGTTTATGGGAATGTAGTCATATGTATATTATTGCTGTACACCCACATGGACAGGCAGTAATCCAAGTGTGCAGATGAGATAACGGGAACATATAAATAAAGTGGTTGGCTAATTGTCCTAACCTTCTTGAGTAGATCCTTGTTAAAATAGTGCCAGTCAAACTTATGAATAGATCTGGTGTATTGAAGATTACTCGCATTCATCTGTGACATGGTACAGGTCATTGTGTGGGCAATTTGTGTTTTTGTTTTGTGTTGAGTCAACAATTTGAAATGCAAACCGAGAGCTCAGTTGCAGGTTGCCTCCAAGCTATTGTGTTCCAAGCAAAGTATGCTTGCAAGCCCATAGGGCCTTGCCACCTGATCTGAAGAGGTCTCTGAGTATGAGGAGGTCTCTGCATGCCTGTGGGAGAGGAACACTATAGTTGTCCTGTCTTCCACCACTGCACTGGAACTGGTGTTTTCTAGCACTCTCACAAGATAAAAGCAACATTTGCTCCATTGTTCCTGTCTGTTTCATGTATGTGAGTAGGTGATGCCCTATTCATCACACATACCTATAGAAATACTGGTGGAAATGATGTTAAAATAAAATTTACCTTAGGACAAATCCGGAGTCTCCACCTTGTTCTGCACAGGGCATCAGGGCAGCAAGGGAGACTGGACTGCACCTCTTTCTGAAAGCCTTGTGTTATGCTTGGTGGAAGGCACAATGAGAACCAGGACTCTGAAATCGGTGGTGATGTACTTGCACAAGCTCAAAGACTTTCTGTTCCCTCCCCCCCCTTTTTTTTTAAAAAAAAAATCTTGGCTTGCTAGTGGCAGGGCTAGAATATGATTTAGAAGAAAAGGACCTTTCTCCCAGGTCGGTATGATGCTAGTGCTGCGTCCTGAACTTGCCTTGCTGGTTACCTGTGCTTGCACAGAACCTCTTGGGGACCTGGCTGGGGCCTACTGGAGGATGTGAAAATTACCGGGTTTGGCTATGTATTGAAAAAATGGCAACAACGAAACCTGACTGTTTTGTTTTCCTCCAGTTAGAGGGCAACTCTCCTTTTATTTCCATAGCAGCTGGGGAGCAGCTGTTGTGCTGCTCTAAGTGATGAGTAACTTGCCAAAACAAGTTCAAATGGTGAGCACCTGGGGTAAGGAGAAGTGTTGCCTACAGAATAAGAAAAGCTGCCCCTGGACCAATTTTCCCATTTGGCCATCCAAGCAGATAGCATGTTGGCTGTAAAAGTCTGACAGACAGTGACATGGTGTATGACTGTGAAAGTGGCTGCCAAAAACATTATTGCAAGTGCACGGAAAGGCTGTACTAATCACAGCAAGGTGGTAAGTGCTGGAGCAGGAGTGACATCTGTCTGTAAATGAGAGTGCATAAAACGTCTCCTTTCTAAACTCTTTATTTTGTTTGAGTTGAAGTACATACTCAGAAAGCTTCATTGTCTGTTTTAAAACAGATTTTACTGGAAAGGAAAGCTTCATTGTCTGTTTTACTGGAAAAGCAGGCTTCAAGAGCTGTTATGTTTAGTGCCTTATTTTTAAGATAGCATCATCCTCAAACCAGTGGGAAAGAGTATGGCTAAGCATATAGGAATGCTGTAACTGTAAACGGATTTATCTGGACATAATGTTAAGCCTTTTCAAAGACAGTAGTTCTTTAAAATGTTATGTTTGATTATACTTTTAATCATGCTGCTATCCCACTCTTTCTGTCTTTTTCTGCAAGCCTGATGGTTTTTGTTTTCTTGCTTTGAATTTTACAGCCACAAACAGCCTTGTCATTGCCTAACAAATAATAATCACTTTTGGACTGTAAGCCTTCAGGGGCAAGGGTTGTCTGCCTGCTCCCTGTTGGAGAGCCCTCAGTGCAGAGGTTACAATTCCAGCTGGAGTATTTGGGTCAAATCAAAATATAAATTTAGCAATAGTAAATATTTAAATTGGAGACTGTATGGATCTGTTGGTGCTTGTAATGGCAGCAAGCAACACAACTGAGCCTTAGTGAACCTTTTTGCAGAGCTACAAGGTTGCTTGTTAGAGCAGGAATGCTGCAGTCTCAGAAAAGTCTTTGGAACCTTTCTTCCTATTCTTAAGGCAATATTTTGAATGGGGTTTTGAGAAAATACAGCATAAAAGGGAAGGAGGTGATCTGAACTCATCAGCAGAACTCCCAACAGCCTCCAAAATATGTGCTGCGGTGTAATTCCTTTTCATGCTTAAGTACTAAGATTGAAGTACACACCCTGAACGAAACAATTATGGGACTAGATGGACTAAGTAAATAGCTTACCTCTTACAGAAAGCAGCTTAAGTTTAGAAGAGGAAAAAGAAATATAGTAAACTTAAATCCCTTTGAGGATAAATGCTTCAGCTGCAGGCATTTTTCCTGGCATGAAACCACTGGAGATTCAGCTATTGGAAGCTTGGCAAGTATGCGGTAACATTAATAAGTCATCCTTCATCTGTTGATCAGAGTTCTATGTGAGAAATCATTGTTGTTATCCATCTGGCAGGACATCTGAAGCACAGAAGATCTCTTTGCTTGAGAAAGAGAGCAGGTAGGGATGGGAGCAGGTTATTTGTTGCCCTGTGTCTACCCAGGGTGGGGGGAGACAGGATGGTGGGAGAGGTGTTGGAGGCTGCTTAGCACTTATCTGGAGTAGTTTCAGTGACATGGGTTTAGAGTTAGTCCTCTGCTTGAGCGTGGAAGTCTCCCCTTCTCCCCAGGGAGAGAAGAAGCTGTGTGACATTTAACTAGGAACGTAGTTTGACTATTGTCCCATAAAGAGTTGGAGAGACTGTGTATTTGAAAACTGAAGGTGCAGCCTATTTAATGAGCTGTAAACTTGACACTTTTTTCTTTTAATCCAGGCAGATGTATGTTCACATATTGGGTAAAAGGAAAAGTGGACTTAATGCGTGCTTTTTCATATCCTCATTCTCAACTGAACTTGATGTACCTTCCTAATGCCATGGAAAAGATCTTGGCAGAAATGTGGGAACTCTGACGTGCAAGTAGAAGGCTGGTGTTTACATGTTGCTTCTTGTGTCGCTGGGTGCTTTTTGGTGTGTTTTTCTTGTGTTCGTGTGTGTGTGTGTTAATTTGCTTTTAATTTTTTAATTTGTGTGACTTTCCTAGATCTCTCTTAGCTAATGGATGTAATGGAAGAGTCACTGCAGGTACTTGAAATACAGTAATTCATATGTGTGCAAATCTTATCTATGAAACTTCTGTTTAATATGTAACCCAGTGAGAGTCACTGTGTTTGCTGTTCTGTCTGAAGAGATGAACCAGCTCAGGTAGGGAACAATGGAGCCTGTTCTTTAGTTAAAGGAACTTCTTGTCTGCTCTTGGCTCTAGATCTGTGACGATGCGAGGTCACTGGAACACATACATTAAAAATAAAAAGGAAAGCATTCATTGAAAATAACTTGATTTAGTTACTCAGTAAACCTGTGTCCATTCTGATGGGAATACAGTTTAAAAATTAAGTAAACCTAGACTTTAGTACCAGGAGTTAGGGTGGAAGGGTCATTATGCCTTTCCATAATGGACATAGGAAGGTTTTCCTACAGCAGTAGGAAACCTACAGCAATGTGAACTTCAGCGACGCATTTCTTTCTTCAGTAGGCGCTTCCTATTCTTTAAGTATATTTAGGGTGTGTAGGTAAAGGTACTAATATATCCTGTAATAAGATTTGTATCTTTACAGTCTGTGGCTTAAAATCATCAAACTAGCAGCTCTATGCCAAGTTCAATTTCTTACCGCTTTTGAAGTTGCCCCAGTTCCAAGTGAATCCAGAACAAGATGAGACAGAGACTGGTAGCATGTGGCTGCGGATCAGAAAGGAGTATTTTTCAAAGGAATTGCATGAGTTGCTGAGTGCCATCTCTACCTGAGATCAAGCTATTTCATATAACAAACTTTGTAGCCATGTGGACTTATTTATATAAAAGCAAATTTAAATAGCATCTCAGGGTCCAAACCATTTTTAACTGTATTTCTAAACTAAAAAAGAGAAAATATAATTTTGTTATTTTTTTTTCTTTTTTATCTTCTAATCCTTTTACTTACTTTTTAAAAATTATATCACTGGGTTTTTTTTAGTGATAAAGAGCCTCTAGGGACTGGAGTTACCAGATGTGCTTTTATTTTGGTGCAGCTTGCTTTTGCATCTTGATAAATTCCAAAAATGCTCTGGTCAGTAGAAGCACCAGATGTTTACTGTGTGTTCCTGTACTTCTGATAGCAGTCATGGAAACACTGCAGAAACATCCCTGGATAAAAGATAGGGGAACAGGAGATTTTGAAATGGCAAAGGGATTAAACATTTAACATTTGAGTACAAGCAGCTATAAGAGTTTATTGGATGGTGTAACTTTTAATTGCATTGTATGTCCATGTCAGCACAGGTAAATCAACTGCAGTAACATTCAGTTGTGTCTGTACTTGAGCAAAAGCGCTTAATGTTAAACTGAGGGTCTTGCACACACAAGTCAGGCTGTCTTTTCAAGATTACTGACTTGGGTATGTTTTAGGAATTCTGTGAAATGAGACACAAAATGTCCGCTCACTGTTTTTGCTCTAGCCTGGCTAGATAAAACAGAAAATGCTGTTGGAAATCTGATCAATGAGCCTTAGCATCGCTACCACAATCACTGGTGATGTGCTGTGCTGCCTTGGATAAAAGGAGGCTGAACTGGTATTGCGTAAATAACAGCAGCTGTAACAGCACTGTAAGGTGTGGGGGGGTGTGCCAGGGTACACTGAGGCATGTTCTTTGCCCTCAATTGCAAGTTCCTTGTTACTCTGATGTAGGATTTCTGTTCAGGCAGTTGTGCTATGCAAGATTCCTGTTCTTCCTGACAGAAATGGCCAGTCAAAATGCCTGTGCGTTCACGGAGCGTTACTTACAGATATAAAAAAAATAAGTTCAGTATTTACCCCCGCTGGGGTCTAGCCTCATTAGTCATCTATCTTGGTTTCTTGCATGTTGCATTGCTAGATGGTTTGTTTTATAACTGTAAAACCACATGGGGCTAACTCTCTTGAACTATAACACATATACCTATAACACTGAGCTCTTTACCCGCTACAGAGATCCATGCAGAGAGATGTTCAAGGGCCACTCTCCACTCTTGTTTCCTTCTCCCATCTCTTCTCTCACACCCTTTATGGTCTCCAGCGCTATTAACCTGCGTGAAGTGAGGACAGAGCACAGTGTTGCTGAACATTCAGCTTAGGATCTCTCTGAGCTTTTCAAGGTCAAAAACTCACAAGCTGTATTCTGAAAGGTATTGAGTGTCTGCACTGCACCCTGAAGCCTGGGGATAAATGTGAACAAAAACCGAAGCTTGTAGTTTTGGTCAGAGCAGTCCTCTCTTAAGTGGATGGCTCAGGAGTACCACAGTAGGCAAAATGGGATGTTTCTTTTCTGTGCTCTGTGGAGACAGAACTCACATGTGGCAAACACAGAGTTAATTGTGTTATTAATCTTCAGGTACTTTGGGGAGCTAGTCAGAAATACAACATTGGGCTCCTGTTATGAAAGTCATCCTTAAACAGACCTCTCCAGTCATTTACAGCAAGGCAGGAATGAGATATGATTGTAGAGTTTATTGTTAGGGAAATTATGGCTGCTAATACTGCTTTTAAAATATCACATTGATTACAAAACCATCTGTGTAGGAGTGGTGTGTAGCACTAGACCTTCAAAGAGCTGGTAAACAAGGAAGATTCAGTGTAAACACTTAAATTGCAGGATCCAAAAGTAGGTTAGAGTGTTATACAACCTGAAGAAGCCCAGCTTTGAAGGGCAGAATTTTTGAAGATTTAAATAAAGAAAAAAGTTTTTTATAGATTTAATTTTTGTAAATGAGTACTAATTTGACAATGATTATATAAAGCAAGAATCTTATTTTTGTCTCCAGCTTACTGAAGCCTAATATTTCTCTATGCAGTCTGAGAGAAATAAGGGGTGTTTTGTGTGTTTTTTTTTATTTACCAAATTATTGTCCGTAAGATCAATGTTGTTCATAAAGATGATGATTGCTTAGTTGGGGAATTGATTTATAGTCTATGTATTTGTGCAGTGGGATGAGGGAGCTGGGGAGATGGGTTAATTCTGGGGGGTTTGGGGTTTTTGGTTGTTTTTTTTTTTTTTCTCAAACGATGAGTGTATGAGTGGTGCTAATTAATCCTCCTTAATCATCTAAGTATGTTATCAAATAACAGCATCATATTTTTCCATATATATTTATACAATGAGATTTAGTTATAATTAAAAGATATTGTGGAACTCTTGTTCTTAGTTGGAATGTTTTCTCTATAGGAAATCTTCAATTTTGTGTTCGTTGCCTTCTCCTTATTCATTTATCTTCCATTATGCCCACAGAGCACAACTTATGGTACGCCATCTCTAAAATACTACCTTCAGTGTGACATGCAATTAATTTTAGAAAGTCAGATCATACCGATAAATATCCTATCCCATAGAAATTTACTCAGCGCAAAATATCAAATAGGCCAAAACAATAACAGTTTGCTCAGTCAAACCTTAGTCAGACAAAACCAACCCAACCCAGGTCTTGGAGATTGATCTAAAACTTGCAGATTCGGTCACTGTCAGATGTTTAAGGAAGAAATAGTGAGTGAGAATTCTTGTCATTCTAATTTGGTGGAAAAAAATAATGGAAGTCATCTTCCATGTAGGTTCATGTTAAATCTGTTTCTGATCTTTCTAAGACAAAAGCACTGATCAAGAAGCATCTGATACCATAAGCCACACTGTAGCCTTTGCATTCTGCTGTTAATGTTTTGCAAGACCTTCTGTTGCTGAAGAAGTAGCAAAACATCGCATATAGTAGAGAAACACATCTTTAAAAATACCTATGTTGTATTTCATTGTGGAACACTTCCTGGGCTTTTCAGGCAATAGGAGTATTCAGTGCACAAATTCATGCTTAGCTGAATTTGGGGGTTTCATTTGCAGGATGCTTGAGAAGAGAAGCTGTACTCACAGTTGTACCTTAAACTGGTTTTGTAACTTGAGTTGGATCAGGTAGAGCAGAGCACAATAATCCCCAGTGGAATAAAGCAGCAGAGTTAACTCCCCTTTTTCAAATGGGCTGCTGCTTCTCTGCAGCTATCCAGAGGCAGTGCCTCACCCTGCATACTAGGAGCTGCAAACCAGGCTAGGAATAGCTGTAATGTTCGCAACTACAGCAGCAGGGACGATTGGTGTTTTGGTTAAACCTCCTTCAGTTTGCTCTAAACTTCTCTTAAGCTCAGAAACTGAATGCAGGTGATGAATGTGTTTGTATGCTCAGAATGCATAAATTTATTCATCGGCTCTTTTCTGGATGTCTTCATGCATTATTTTACAGGGGTGCTGGGGCTCCTTACACTTGGTTCTGTGGGGAAGGGGAAAAAAGGATGGTACCATATTCTTGATCTTTGCAGATTGTCTGTGGAAGAATTGATATTTGTAGCATTCTGGCTAGGAGGAATCTCATAATCCATTCTTACCACACTAAAGTCTAATTGCCTGCCTTAATAGGATATTGCAGAAGTAGAAAAACAAAGGAAGTAGAAATGGTTGGTGGAGAGAAAGAGTAAAATACACAGTGGATATAAATTTAAATCTATGATCACTTGATCAAAAGCAAGCTAGCAAAGCCCTTTAGTTATGGGAAAACTTTTCTTCTCCTTAATTTCCTGTGGGAAGGGAGAAAACAATTTCGTTCATGGTTGCACTTTTTCTTTTCAACTAGAAATGGGGTGGGTTTTTTTAGGAAATTCTTGACCAGTTGTGGTGACAAGGCTAACTCAAGAATCTTTTTGTTTCCTGAAACAAAGTGGTCTTGTTCAGAGTCTTGGGAACCTGAAAGTAAAATGAGAGGTTCATGTGCTACAATTCTGTTTTTATTTGTTTGTTTTAACTTTAACTTTAAATATGCTTTTGAAACAGGAGAGCCAGTGAATTTCAGGGGCAGACACATGAAGTTTTTATCAGTAAGTACAGGAAGAAGTAGGATGTAAATAAACATTAGTGACATACCAGTCAATTGCTTCCTTTTCCTCTAACTTCTGCATTTAAGCCTGAACAGTTTCTTAGGAAATAACCCCAATATGTCCTCTTTGTATTTTAGCATTTATAGTCTGAAATATGCCAGAGAAATTCACCAGGTTAATCGCATTCGAGCCGCTTCTATTACAGCTTTTCTTTAAGACTAATGAAAGGATTATTTGCTAAAATTAAAGGTCTTCCCTATTTTTGTGTAGCAGTGCAGCCCTAAATATCGTACTATAATAAGCTTGAATTAAAATCTGTGCTTATTGAAACTGAACTAAAATACGCTATTATAAAAAGAAGACTGTGTCCTGAAATTCTGTATTAGGAATTAAAAAATATTTCTCTTCAAAAAAAGGTTTCTAGTTTGGGTCTACATCTTAGTGTGACAAAACCCCATCATCTCCTGACCCTCAAGGCCCATTCGGTACGTTGAGAGGCCTGACAAGGGCTGAAAGAAATGCATGTTTTCATGATGAGAAATCAGAGATTTTGGCTTATTTTTGGCATCAGGGTTGTGAATAGAGCATGCACTGGTCTTGAGGGGAGACCACCTATGGCAGGGTGGTCTCCCCAGTCTGGCACCCCACTGCAATCTGCACCCTTAAAAGGAGATGAAAATTAGTGGTGAAAATAATATCTACTCACTCTGAGTAATATTCTGAACAGTGGGCTTTAAAAGCAAGTTTTGAAAGCTTCAAATAGTTCAAATTTAGCCTTGGAATAAAGAAAACCCAAAAACATTGCAATACTATAGAGACCTGTTGTTCTGAGTACCTCTTAATAGCTTGACTTCGAAGCATCTGCAAAAATAAAATAAAAGTTAACTTCTATGGTTACTAGTCTAGTAAAATCGAACACCGAGACATGTAATGATGAATTTAAGGGAGAAAATATCACATTTGTTTGCAGCTTGTCGGTCAGAATGTGTCTTATACTGTGTGTAGGTTTATAGTTTTTCATTTTGTTTTTTAAGACTGGGAGCATTTAAATATTTAGTCATATGAGGACAGAAACCTGTTTTCATCTCCTGGAATTGACTTTTGCTAGCGAGAAAAAGGTCTGCCTCTCTTTCGTGAGACACAGTGTTAGACAATAATGCCACAGAGGGGTTTTTTTGTTAAAATGTTTGACTAATCTCTGCCAAAACAGCAGCTCTTCTGTGAGTATCAGTTACTTGTAAGAAAAGAGGTGTTCAGAGCATTGAATGTGGTACTTCTTGGTGTAAAGCTCCTGTTACACCACGCTGCCTACAGCCTCACAAAGAGGATTACACGGGCTCTGTTGTGTCTTCTAACCTTTCTTGAAATCATCTTGTGTGCGTGCAAGACAGAGGTCTCATAGAGGTGATTTTTAGCTTTGGCTTTTTTTACTGTTCTTTCTAAGTGTCAAGCTGGAACCACTTTGTAAGCTCTCATTTCTTTTCTGTTATTCCAGTTGCTTAGAGCAGCCATGTCTGGAGCACTTGGGTTTCGGTGCTTTATCCACGTGTTCTCATGGCAGAAGCATAAAAGTCACCTTCATTCTGTGAAAGGAATTCTGCCTGTTGTGCCCCAAACCGCAATGAAGTAACTTCCCACGTAATTAGCTAGTGCAAATTTGAGGGAAAAGCTAGCCCCGGAGGAACAAGCAGCGGCAGCTGCCCATCTTTGTTAGAGCAGTCAGCTCGTTCCTCCTTCCCATCCTGCTTGCTGCCTCCTCCCTGCACATTGCAGAGCTCTATGTGCAGAGGCATGGCTGTAGTAAGCGTGCAGTGGTCCTTGCTAAGTGTTTGGCTCTGTGCTCTCCTGTTAACTATCGCACTAGCAACCTAGGGCAGGAAAAGTTCTTGTGGGTGAGACCGCAGGGAAAACAGCCCACACATCTATGAGAGCATCCCTTCCAAATGGCTTCCAAGAAAAAAAAAAATCCACGCAGGAAAAAAACCCCAACCAAACACCAGCCAACCAACTCTGTGGTTGTCTTGTGGTTCTCCTGTCCTGGGCAGGTGGCAGTTGTGATTTAGGAGTAAGGAGGGTCCTTTTATATCTCTCTGTTCATAGTAGTACAAATGACTAATGCTATTCTTTTGCACAGGGCTGTTATTTAAATGCCAAAGGTAGCAAGTCCTGGGGCAAGCAGTCAGGCTGTGACTCAGTCTAGGTAAGCACCGGGAGATATTAAAGAATTATGGGACTTTGTTGCTAACTTCAAGTTAAGCACTGTGAGGGTTTGATAGCTGTGGGGTGTGTTACTGGTCTGTGTCCTTCAGCGCTTCCTATAGGAATTACAGCCCTGGGAAGGCGTGTGGGGAAAGGCTCAGGAACCATGCTGCTGGGGAGGAGGCTCTTGTGGAGACCCTTGCAACTTGAGTTTCTGATGACGGAGGAGTATTTGACATTCATTTGTCTACGGGAAGAGAGAGCTGGAAGCTCCTTCAGCCCTTTCCCTGAGTAACTGAGCCTTAACTTCTACATTTTTGGCAACTCTGCAAAGAGCACCGAGATGAGTGCTGCAGTGAGATAAACCCCTCTCCTCTCTGGCTTCACCAAATCCCAGGCTAGGTATGCAAAACTGGTAAAAGCCCCTGAGAGGAGAGTGTGGGAGGCCAGGGGCTGGATCTCTCCCTCCCTGTGGTGGAGGAGACACTTTCATTGTGAGCTCCATGCCGGCCTCTGTAGTGGTGACCACTGGCCTTCCACACAGACTGAGATCCTGGGGGCTGCTTGTGCTGTGCAGGGAAGGAGAGGGGCTAATGCATGCCTTTGACCATATAGGCAGTAGCTGATACTTGAGTTCTGTGTATAGAAATGTCTGTTACCTTCTTCAGAGAAACATGGGCTAGAAATAATCAAATGATCACATTGTGTATTTGTGGCCTGTGACACTGTTCTTTAGGGTTTGTAAGGTGCAGGTCTATATGAATTGGTATGCTATAAGTAAAAAGCAATAAATCTGATGCATCTGTATACTGCCTGCTTTGATCTTCTTGTGCTCTGCTAAACCCTTCTTCTCTCCAAAGGGAGCCAGACTCTGTGTCTCTTTCCCAATCCCGTGTGTGCACACAAGCTGCATATTTTACTTTAGAAATGGCAAATTTCGGTCACAAGTTCAACATCTAAAATGATGATTTTACCACATCCTGCTTGCACAGGAAGCGTATTTTTTAAAAAAGCTGATAAATTGAGCCCTCTAGATTTTGTCAAAAGAAAAAGCAAAGCAAGCTATTGAAAGCTGCGAAGAGGTTTGGATTCTCATGTGATCAGTTTGCCACTTTGTCTCACAGTGCGTATGTTTAATTTGAAGGAAAGCCTTGTATCCAGCTCCTGTGCTACCTGGACTAACCAGCTTCCTATAATCACCAGGCTGTGATGATAATCTGAAAAAATATTTTCTCCGTTATCTTAAGAAAGAGTTGTGGGTTTTTTTCTTGGTTAGCTGAATTGTATTTTTCCGAGGAAGGAAATATTTCTTCCTTCTTCATTATTTGGCGGAAAAAATTATACAGTACCATTTGGTCCAATAAATAGGTGATAACTGTTTCTCACTGTACAACATCCAAATACATTTAAAAAGAGTTGTGCCAAATATTCACGTAGTAACTGCAAGACTTTCACTTGTGCAATGGTACTTAAGGGAAAAGAGCCAATCAATCTGGCAAGCAACGTGGATGCTCAATAGCAAGGAGTGGGAGACACTGACTGCTGTTGTGTTAGATGAAAAGAAATGAGAGACCTTGCTAATAATGTAACAAGATACCTAAAATTTGCTGTACAAGTAATGAACAAGGTGCAAAGCATTTAGCAAATGCTATTTTGTTTAAATGCAGGGTACTACAAAATAATGTTAGTGCTGGATTTCATGTGTTCAGACTGAAGCAGTTAGTTTTACAGAATAGGATTTTGTGCGGTGTAATCAATTGTTGCTCTCCATGTTATTAATAAGTACTCCACTTTACCTTTCAGATATTTCAGTTGTACAGAGCAGGCCTTAGTGCTTGTACTGTCAAGTGGCAAAGATATGTAAATACGATCTGGCCTGTAGTGAGAAGACTTCTGTTTTGATGCTAAAGTAATGCATCATTTCAGTACATATTCGTTGAGAAAACTGTGTTGAGTGAAATGATGGACAATGCGTAACGGGTGAAAAACCATAATAAAAGCTGGAACCTTCTGAGGATCTGTATGTCATGGTGTGATTGTTATTAAATGGTAAAATAACTTGCTCACCAGTCAACAATACTGATTTTGTCTCTGTTCTCTTGTAGGAATGTTTACCCTTGCAGAAGTTGCATCGCTCAATGACATCCAGCCAACTTACCGTATCTTGAAACCATGGTGGGATGTATTTATGGATTATCTAGCTGTTGTTATGTTAATGGTTGCCATTTTTGCTGGAACCATGCAGCTGACCAAAGACCAGGTGGTCTGCTTGCCAGTTTTGCAGTCTACTGTAAATTCAAAAGCACAACCCAGCACATCAGGGAAGGCTGACTTTACCACTGTTGAAACAACCACTGGTCAAGGAGAAGAAGCATCAATGAGAACGGTTTCCTTTGGAAGTGCCCCTACTGTAACACCTGACATACCTCTGAGCAGAGCTACCTCTTCTCAGTATCAACCCACTGAATCAGGCCAGGAGCTGAAGAAGGAGCGGAGAGATTCTTCAGGCCGTAAAACAAATTTGGATTTTCAGCAATATGTGTTCATTAACCAGATGTGCTATCATTTGGCCCTTCCTTGGTATTCAAAGTATTTTCCCTACCTTGTTCTCATCCATACTATCATTTTAATAGTCAGTAGCAATTTTTGGTTCAAGTATCCCAAGACTTGCTCAAAAATAGAGCATTTTGTGTCTATATTAGGGAAGTGCTTTGAGTCCCCGTGGACTACAAAAGCATTGTCTGAAACGGCATGTGAGGACTCTGAGGAGAACAAACAGAGGTTAACTGGTGCCCAGTCCCTGCCTAAGTATGTTTCCACTAGCAGTGATGAAGGAAGCCCAAGTGCCAGCACTCCCATGATAACAAAGTCTGGCTTCAAATTTTCAGCTGACAAGCCGATGATTGAGGTTCCCAGTGTCACTATTTTAGATAAGAAAGATGGTGAACAAGCCAAAGCACTGTTTGAGAAAGTCCGTAAATTCCGGGCTCATGTGGAGGACAGTGATCTGATTTACAAGCTCTACGTTGGCCAGACTGTCATCAAGACTGTTAAGTTCATATTTATTCTCTGCTATACTGCAAACTTTGTCAACACCATTAGTTTTGAACACATCTGCAACCCGAAAGTGGAACACCTGATTGGCTACACACAGTTTGAATGTACACACAACATGGCTTACATGTTGAAGAAGCTGCTTATCAGCTATATTTCCCTCATTTGTGTCTATGGTTTTATCTGCCTCTACACACTTTTCTGGCTATTCCGAATACCGTTAAAAGAATATTCCTTTGAAAAGGTCAGAGAAGAGAGTAGCTTCAGTGATATCCCTGATGTCAAAAATGATTTTGCATTTCTCTTGCATATGGTAGACCAGTATGACCAGCTGTATTCTAAGCGATTTGGTGTCTTTTTGTCAGAGGTAAGTGAGAACAAACTACGGGAAATTAGTTTAAACCATGAATGGACTTTTGAAAAGCTGCGGCAACATGTTTCCCGAAATGCCCAGGACAAGCAAGAGCTGCATCTTTTCATGCTGTCGGGGGTCCCCGATGCAGTGTTTGATCTGACGGATCTGGAGGTGTTGAAACTGGAGCTGATTCCTGAAGCAAAAATCCCAGCGAAAATTTCCCAGATGACAAATCTTCAGGAGCTTCACCTGTGCCACTGCCCTGCGAAGGTCGAGCAGACTGCCTTCAGCTTCCTCCGGGACCACTTGAGATGCCTTCATGTGAAATTCACAGATGTTGCAGAAATTCCTGCATGGGTGTATTTGCTCAAAACCCTCCGTGAATTGTACTTGATAGGCAATTTGAACTCTGAAAACAATAAAATGATAGGGCTTGATTCTCTCAGAGAGTTGAGACACCTTAAGATTCTCCATGTAAAGAGCAATTTGACCAAAATCCCCCCCAATATCACAGATGTGGCACCACATCTGACAAAACTAGTCATTCATAATGATGGCACTAAGCTTCTGGTACTCAATAGCCTTAAGAAAATGACTAATGTTGCGGAGTTGGAACTGCAGAACTGTGAACTGGAGAGAATTCCCCATGCCATCTTCAGCCTCTCTAACTTACAGGAACTGGATTTAAAGTCAAATAGCATACGCACAATTGAAGAAATCATCAGTTTCCAGCACTTAAAAAGATTGACTTGTTTAAAGCTGTGGCACAATAAAATAGTCAGCATTCCTTCATCCATTACCCACATAAAGAATTTGGAGTCTCTTTATCTCTCCAATAACAAACTCGAGTCCTTACCAGCCGCAGTGTTCAGTTTACAGAAACTTAGGTGTTTAGATGTAAGCTACAACTCAATAGCATTGATTCCAGGGGAAATAGGTTTGCTTCCAAATCTGCAGCATTTTTACATCACGGGAAACAAAGTCAACATTTTGCCAAAACAGTTGTTTCAATGTGTTAAATTGAGGACTTTGTGTCTGGGACAAAACTGTATTACCTCAATCCCAGATAAAGTTAGTCAACTGTTGCAGCTGACGCATCTGGAACTGAAGGGAAACTGCTTGGACCGTCTGCCAACCACGCTGGGGCAGTGTCAGCTTCTCAGGAAAAATGGGCTCTTGGTGGAAGATCACCTCTTTGATGCTTTGCCCCCGGAAGTTAAAGAGGTGTTGAACCAAGACACAAGCATTCCCTTTGCTAACGGGATTTAGGCTGAGTTGAAATGCTCCGGTAGCTGACTTCCAAACAGCAAATGCTAAAAAGTATGGCAATCGTGAGACCATGCATTCTAGAAAGCAGAATTCCTTGGAAGGCAGGACTACTAGCAGGATTAGAAGAGGTGTAACCGAATGTTCAATGTTTGCAGTGTTTTAAAAGATTATTTCCAAAATTTTTGAGAGGATAAAAAACCTTAATAATCTAAATTCTTTTTTCCTTAAATTGTTTGTAACTTGGATGCTGCCGCTTTTGAATGTTTACAAATTTGCTTGCCTGCTTAAAGTAAATGATTAAATTGATGACCTTTTCTTACTATGCAAGTTATTCTTTAAGGTCTGGATTTACTTTAGTGCATTATGGGGGGGAAGAGCAAGGTTAAATGTTGTATATGGTATGGTTCTAACAGCACTTCAAACACATGTTGATGTGTTAGTGTTTAGCCATCCTCAGCAAATGAAACCAGTTTGGCTGTGCTTTGAACTGCACCAGAACCACCATTTTCCCGCATTAAGGTATGTGGTTTGCATCAGGCCAAGTGTATTTGCCTTCATTCTTCATCCTTAAGGCCCCGTGGTTTTGGGTGAGACTTTTTCTGTGGCTTAGTGTGCTACTCCTTCACACTGGCAAAGATTGGTCACATTCCCTCAGCTAGTCTCTCCCCCAGCGACCTCTGTCCCACGCAGCAATGGGTGGTAAAAGGGAGAATACTGCCATTTGGCTTTCAAGTTGGGGATATTGGAACTGTTTCGCAAGGTGACTTTGAAAGCCATTAAACACCAAGTGACTTTTACTGCTCATGTTTTGTTCCTCTTTCGAGTTTTCATCTGGGAAACTCAAGGCATTTTATGAGTTGGACATTGTTTTGTTTCACAGCCCTTGCTTAGGGACTCTGGTGTCTGTTCCATTTTCTAGACTAATGACACAGACATAAGAGTTACAATTTACCCAAATGTGATTTAGCTTTATCCGCTATCGTGGTGTGTCTTCCACACCTGGACTTTAACCACAGGACCACCCTTCTCCTCTGCCCCAGCCCAAATAATTTGATGCTTTTGAACACTTACGCACTGTTAGAAAACCCTAACTATGTGCTAGATAAGTCATCAAATAAAGAAAAAAGCAGACAGCGATAAGTGTGGGATATTTTTTTTTGGGTTTTTTTTTTTTTTTGATGGTGGTTTTTTAACTGAATTTGCATTGCTAGAACCATAAAAGAAATATAATCCATTAAATCTGCAAACTCATCAGTTATAAATCTTGGCCATTTACATTCCATGTGTGCAGAAAAGAAGTACTATGCTGGGAGATGATTACATGATTACTCATGGTTTAAACACAATTCCCCATTGTAGTGTAGTCAGGACTGAACTAGTCTGTAGTTCAAGGGACTGTTCTTCTCACAGAGATCCTCATGCACAGTGATTTCTACTGTAACTTCACCAGAGCTGCCCTGACTTACACCACTATTAATGAGGGGATAGTTTAGGCCTAGGGGCATTGAGCAGTCAGGAGCATTTCAAATACTGCTCTTATGAATCTTGCACATTTTATTGTTAATCATTTACTGTTAGTAATGCTGGGAGGACTGTTCTCAGCTGTAGGTAGCAGTCTCTGAATACATACATGTACCCTGTGTTTATGTATATCAGAAGACGAGTTCATGAATAGTAGTTTTCCCACTTCTTTTGGGGATACAGTCTGTTTTCTACTTGCCAGCAGGTAGTAAACTTGGGATGTTGACAGTTCTGCAACACCAAGTCACAGGTTTGGTAGAATACTTGCAGTTTCTGATCTGTCCTCCACTGGGAAATTTAGTGCTAATCCTCAGAATTTTTTTTAAGTAGAAGTTAAGGCTGCAGTGGATATATATATATATTATTTTTTTTTTAAGAAACTCTTTCATGTGTTTATTTTTTGCACATAGATCACTTTAAAATTGCTGGACTATTGACTCTTTAGAAAAACTGTGGAATATACTATTGGTGTATGCTTTGTATTTGCTGTTGAGTCTCATTTCAGCTTCCAAGAAATTCTGCGTAGGAGGGAGGAAGAGTTCAAGAATGACAAAGTAATTAAAATATTTAGAAAAAATAGTTCTATTTTTCATCTTTTTTTCTTATTTTAATAGCAAAGTCGCACAGAATGCGGCTGTGGATTGATCCAGCTTTTAAAGGCTTTTTTTGGTGTTTCTCATTCTCCTGCTGTCCCTACTGATGTTCAAAAAATAAACCCATGTCCACTTCATATGACTATGGTATACATAATTTAGACCACTGTTTTGACTAGTTATTAGCTAATTGTGCTTCTTTAGACAACTTCCTCCAAAATGTTAATTTTTGGCTTGTGATGCTTGCTTAGCATAAACTCCATTCTTGTTTTTAGGAGAGCTTTCTCAGAGTGGGGAGGAACTGCGCATCATCCCCATGTCACCTCCCACTAAGTCCTTCCTTCTCTTTGTGACTGTTTATAATGTTCCTGTTTCCTGTGTGTCAACTGACACAGTCTTGCTTTAAAGTCTTGGAAGTTCATCTCTTTTCCA
The DNA here is from genome assembly GCA_028565335.1 of Limnodromus scolopaceus. Taxonomy (NCBI): domain Eukaryota; kingdom Metazoa; phylum Chordata; class Aves; order Charadriiformes; family Scolopacidae; genus Limnodromus; species Limnodromus scolopaceus. Next base: position 16,980,547 of record JAOXNO010000004.1, on the reverse strand, counting down.
TGTAAGGCATGTGGAGTATATTTTGCATTTCTATTTGATTTAATAAATAAGATGTTTATATCTTCCTCTAATCTATTTTTTTTAATGGGGGGGAAAGTGTGTTTGCATAAGAAAATCTCTGATTTCAAGTATTTTATGCTGAACTTGTTCTGATGCCTGTAATAAAGAAGAGGTGTAAGTTGCTGCTCCTAGTAAATCCTGTAGATATGGTTCCTAACTAGAATACAGTATTTCAGGATAGGGTTTTTGTGGTTTTTTTTTTCATTTACATAATCTAAATGACCTGCCATTGTTCCTATTTGGCTAAGGGAGTTTTGCAGAATACATGTAGGGCCCTGGAAGAAAAATTGTGTTCATTCAAATGAGAGGAAGTAGGAAATTGCCCATTCTGTTTGCTCCTGCCACTGTAACACATTTCTGTGAAGATCCTTTAATTTTCCAATAAGTTGCCCTTTTGGAAGATGCTTCCTGTGACGCAAATGGAGCTATGGCTGTCCTGAGCAGGCATCAGGCCTCTTGGTGTAAGGGAGGATGCTAACACTTGTGAAAGGCTCTCTGTTGCTAAATAAGTAGCTTTGCACTCCTGGGCTGCCCTTCCTGGTAGCAAATGGGGAAGCCCAGACACTGTAAGTCATGTCTGGTTATGGGGGATTCACTTTGTAGACTGTATTTTTAGTAAAAATCTTACATAAATAGCTGTTCTGTATATTGTGTTTCCATGAATGTGCACAAAAATTAGTGGTGTATGATAATGTGAAGGCAATGGGCTAGACTCTTAATCTTTTACTTAAAATCAAGTCAAACAAATGAGGTGTTCCATCATCATACTGATACCTTCCAGGACCAGATTTTGGCTTTCAGACTTCTCGGTTGTCAAGACAGGGAGCTGTATGGGAACCTGACACTCCGGAGTGTAACTTCTGCAGCTTGTTGTGGACGTGAAAGATGAGGCTTCTGTCAGGTGTGGGGGATGTGAACCCATAAGGGTGCTAAACACAGGAATGAAAGCCTCAAATTTGCTGAGGCATCCCATTGTTGATGGCAGAGCCATTGGGCACAGTGGCAGTAGGCTGAGGGTAGTTCATCTGGGCGGCTGTCGCCCAGTGTGATGAGATGATTGTCTGTGCCACAAGTGACCTTGAAGATAACACGGAGCATGGCACTGCTTTTCAGTCCGAAGCAAGAAGGGAGGCTAAACCCCTGACTTGAGACCTACTTTTGGTTTTGGCACAATCTTCTCCTCACCTGGGCAGAAGGGCATTAAAGAGATTAAAATTTCCTGTCTATAAGCTGGGGATCCTTTAATGAAGGTAAAATGCATGAATGATTGTGAAAAACACAAATCCTGTAGAAATGAGGTTATGTAGAAAGATTCAAGAGGCATGGGCAGTCTTGTTATTAGCTGCATGGCTGAGCCCTATCAATGCCTTTCTAATATGTGATCCCAGAACAATTTGATCTAGCAAACTATCATAGGCAGGACTAGAAGATACCTCAAGATATCTTTAAGCCTGCCTCCCTGCCTCATGCAGAAATAAGGTTCCCTAATTCATTTCTGCCAGATGTTTCGTAAGATGTAGGAATGGGTTACACGGTGATGGAGATTCCAGCCAATCTAGGCGAGCTGTTTCCTTAATCATCTTCCCTGTTGAAGAAACACGGCTGGAACCTTAGCCAGACAGCAACTGCTGATGCTCCATTTATGCCAAACCAAATGCTTAGAAATGTATTAATGTATTTGCTTGCAGAAGGACAGACTGAGATGGACTTCTCTGCGAGCTTAGTGTGTCGCAAGCAGCTTAGGAGGACTGAAGTTTGCGATTCCTTTGAAAAGAGTTGTGAGGGACAGCTAGCATCAGTTTGGTTACAGACATAGTGCAAAAAGTTGCCTTTTCCAGTGATGGCAAGGCCATTTGCAACCATGGTGCAATGCGTTTATGGCTGGTGTGCCTCATCTTAGGCTGGTGGTTGACAGCCTTACCCTTGCAGAGCCTGGGTGGTCTTTTTGTTCAGAATGACATTTTGTGAAGGCATTCAAATAAAATGTTTCTCAAGCAAGTTTGCTGTAGGGCAAGGTGATCTTTAAGATTACCAGAATTGAAAGAATTGAGACAAATTCTGTAGTGTTTGTAGCCTTGGCATTAACCCCTTGCCTCCCACTGTGAACTGATAAAATTGCTGCATGAACTACCGATTAGCTTAACAGGGTTCTCTGAATGATTGGCAATTTTAGCACTGCAGAAAAGTTGCCAGTGCAGGCTGTCCACTTGTGCTTGTACAGTGTGTTCAGCACTTAACCGAAGGCATCAAACATTGATGTTGCAAAACCCTGCAGGCTTATGCTGTGACCAATTTCCCAGGACAGCAAATCATTCCCGATGCTGCTAAAGGGAGGGAAAGCTGTGTTACTGAGTACAGTTGTTTCTGTAGCAAAGACGAGTCTCTAGAATTAAGCTCAGAAACAGATTTTCCAAGCTGATTACAAACAAGTACCCATTCCATGATAAAAGTCATGAGAGATGGCATTTCTGGCAGAGAGATGCTGAAAATAGTTCCTGTAACTCGGCCAGGCATGGGTGCAGAAGTGGCAGCTCTTTAACGCTGCACATCAACACAATACAACTCAAGTGAGGATCTTTAAAACCACATGCACTGGAGTTTGGCCAGGCTGCATCTCCCTCCTCTCCCTGAAGAGAACAGCCCCTAAGCCCTTTTGCAATTACTACAGCCAGGACCTTTGTTCTGTCTTGCCTCCAACAGCACGTTGCCCCTTGATGCTGGAGGTAACATAGGGTTATTGGTTTAATAATGACTGTTTGGGAAGAATGCCATCTTCTAAATTAACACCACAGTCGCTTGCAGGAAGTCTTCTAGCACAGAGCAGGTCTGTTCCCATAAAATGAACATGTTGTGCCCATAAACAACAAAATCTTGAATTGGGATTGGGTTGCATAGACCATTAGGAATAAATGCATGAGCACGTTGCTGTTCTGCTAACTAGTTCTGGGTAGTTTTGCTGCTTAAGGTGCTTGTAGATTTCAAGACTTTTCACTAACACCATCCTGCAGCATTGATGGCCTGGGAAGGCTGACTTGTCCCAGGGGGTGCTGCTGGAGCTGCCTGGGCAGAGCTGGGGTGGGAGAAGGCCTGAGTGCCTTGGCCACTGCCAGCACCCTGCGGAGGCTCCCCTTTGCTGGGGTGGCTGGATTTCTCTCTCTCCTCCTGAGGCGTCATGTATAGAAGATGCAGCATGAGATTGTGTCCTTAGCTACAAAATAAAGGGAATGCTGTTAAATGCGACCTATTGCCAAGCAACGAGTCTGAAAGATGGGGATTGTGATAACTGGAGGAAATGCAGAATAATGGGGGGGGAAAAACAAAAGGAATAAATAGACCTGAGAGATGGTAAGAACCCCCAGGCCCAGTTTGAAATTTCAGAAGTTTTAGAAAGATGGTGTAAAATCTGGAGTGTGACTTACAGCTGCTCCTGCCTAGAGCCGAGCTCAAACCCTTGGGTCACCCTAGGACTCTGTCTTTTTTTTTTTTTTTTTCCCCTTCCATTTACTTCTGTCCCCCCTGTCTCTCTCACTGGGCCATGGGTGCCTGCGTGGCTGCTGCTTATGTGCTCTCCTTCCCCTCCTGCTCCTGTGCAAGTGTCTGCGATAAGCTCGTCGCTGCTGAGCTGTTAATGCTTATCCCAGCACAGCCATACCCAGGGCTGTCCCCTGCCTTGGCTGCGTGCTCGGCAGCACTCAGCAGGGAAAGCCCAGGCCCTATCGAGGGCCAGAGTCTAATCTTGGACCCGCAGCTTCCCCTCCTGAAGGGATTCTCCCTCTGGCCGGCAGGCGATACCCAAGTTGGGCAGACCTGCCAGCACAGGGAGGCTGAAGCTCCCTCCCGGCTCCCAGCCTCCTGCTCCAGGGCTGCTGTGTGGAATTGCTGCAGAGCTGGTGGCACTGGGGCTGCTGCGGGTCCGGTGGGGTCCTGTCCCACCTCCAGCTCTCACAAAGCCCATGAGCAGAACCATGCTCTTCCTGCAGTGCTCTGAGGAAAGGGTTTGCATAATAGCTTTTAAGTTGCAATTTCTATAGGCATCCCCACTGCTCCTGCTCTTCTGTGTCCCAACAGACACCCCTGTCTTTGTTGGAAATGGGGCTGCGAGTTTGTTAGCCTGTCTGTAAAGGATGCAGAGAGCACCTGATGACTGTCACAGCCTCCTCTGCAGTGAGCCCTTCTTCATCACACCTTCAATTTTTTTTTCTCTGTCCTGGGTTAAACCCCTTGCTTCAGCCTTTCTGCATATGTTGTATGGGTGTGTTTGTTTTGTAAATCCTGTTGCTCTCTCCTCAGACCTCTCAGTTTATTGAGTTTGGCAAGATTAGTGGTGTCTGTAATGGGATGTGGGACCTGGGCTCCCAGTGTAGAGCCACTGACCCCTGGGGACATGCAGTCAGAAGGAGACTCTTTAGGAGCAATGTCTTCACACTGTACACCTGGGTTGCCCAACCTGCTTAACCCTGAACGGGCGGCTCTGCAGAAAGCCTGGCCACATGGACTTCCCGGCATCCTTCACAGGAAGGGAACTCAGATGCAGTTTTGCAAGGTGATTTTGGTCTGATGGTGAGCAGGGGAGAGTGGCAGGGTGTTACACAGCCTCGGAGTGCCTCTGCGCAGAGGACTGCTGCTCTTGTGTCCTGTTTGGCTTCTCCGAGGTCCATGGGATATATCTGAAGGTGGTATTTGGTCTTCAAGCCCTCCAGGCTCTTATCTATCATAAGAGTTTTATGTGGGTTTCCTCCCATGCTGTAGCTGCAAGGATGTCCTATGGATGTAAAATGCTGGAGATTCTGGGTACATACCCAGATCTGTAGAGTTGTCACGCACAACAGAGCTGGAAACCAGATGCCTCTCAGGACCTCAAGTATTAACCTATTAAAACTGGGAAACGTGCTTAACGAAAGGCAAAGGCTGGCTGGATTGTAAACGGATCCCTGTCAGTATCAATGTTTATGTGTATTTGAGACCTAAGAAAATGCCAGCATGATCTGACCCAGGAGAATCAGATACATTTCCAGGCTGTCTTTGTACAAAAATCTAGTTAAGTAAATTGGCTTTAAAACTGAGTGTGTTAAATGGGTGTGAGGCGACACTGTCCCTGCAAGCTGGCACTAGTGTGGACAAATAATTCACACACTTGTCGCTTGGGCAAGTTCCTCACACCTTCAAAGCTATTTTTGCTTATGTGGTGGCTGAGTCTCTGTGTCCCTCTCGCCACAAACTTCAGCCTGCACACAGAGCATGGGTGTTTTCCCCGGGTGCTGATGGTCTGAAACCACAGTGATGCAGTGCCATCGCTGCTAGACAGAGGTGAGCTCCAGGAGTCCACGCAGGCATTGCGTAAGGAGCCTTAGTGCATCCTCTCTCAGGGACCGCTCTTCTTTCAGTTTAGGACCAGTAAAGCTGACAGGCTGCAGTTTGGAACTAGAACTGTACAGAAGAGGCCTTAATTAAATCATTTTTCTGAATTAATTAAAAGACTGCAAAATGATCATTTAGACAGCAGTGCTGGGTCATGGTTTGAAACCTGCCTTTATCCTCCCCAGCAGGTGGTCAAGCTAAGCTTGGCCACCTCTTCCCTAGCAGAGCAGGTATGGTCCCAGCTGGGGTGTCTCTGCAGGAGTTACCCCCATAGAAGAGGTGCACCCGCAGTGAAAGGTAAGTGCCTCTTCAGAGGAAGGCATTCCAGGCTACCACCCCATGCAAATGAGGTCCTTCTGCCTGTGGGACTCTGTTTATCTTTGTGCTTGTGTTGATCAGCCTTAGCAACATGTTTAAATCTGAATATATTTGTTTAATTAAATGCTTTTAACATTCATTACGGGGCTGCTAATTGCTGACTCCTCCTGAGGAGCTCGGCAGCAGACGGCGTGGGGTGTGAAACACTAGTGAACAGACTGGGTGGGACCACTCAGTGGGTCCCAAAATGAGCGTTTTAGCCTTACAATCTGCTGCTTTCTCCTCACTAAACTGAGAAAGGGCTGGCTTGGAGGAGACCTGGAAGATCCAGCATTGCTACAGTTTTGTTGGGCTGCAATCAGTGCTCCTGAATGCCTGACGGGCTGCTGCTATTATTAGCAAAACGTTGGCAGTGTGATTAGCTCTGGGCAAGACTCAAAGAAGCTTAAAGGATGAATAGAGACACACAGACTGGTCTTAGGCACTGCCTACTCTAAAACTGCGGTAGCCCTATGTGATGTGGAAAAAGGTGTGTAGACACTGGTTCTCCACTTGTTATCCTGCTGGCCGCAGCACTTCCAGTGGTTAGCAGCTAACGGGCCTCTGCGTGAGCTGCTGCTCCTTGGTGTACGAGTGGAGCTGGCCCAGATGGCCCGGAGGGATTCCTCGTGCTGGGATGTGCGTTGGGGTTGGGCAGGTTTATGAGGACTTGGGGTGAAAACGCCCTGAGCCCCAAGGCCATGGGCTGTCAGCAGCCCCACTGCCTGCAGGCCTGGCTCTGTTCCTGTTCGTAGCTGTGGATTACGCATTTTGGGAAAGAAAAACAACCCTAAACACTTGAATAAGCACAAAAGTATTTTGGTGTGGTGCTGTTTTGGGGGTTTGCAGCTGTGAGACTCCTCGCTACAGGATATTGGGGGTGCTATGAGTTTTCATAGTCTCAAGAGGATGTGTTGTGGTTTGGGCTGTTAATTTTAGAGAGTTCAGTTAGTTAGAAGAGGTTTAGCTGAAAAGTAAAATTACTGAAAAGAAAATTGGTTCTGTTTTACCTCAAACCAGGACAGGATGCAAAGGAAGTTCATGGGAGAGAACTCCAGGGAGGATTAGTGAATACATGGAAACCACCTCTGCCATGGCACAGCCCTGGCTTTTGCCCTGATTTCCCTATTATCTGTAGCAACTCCTTTGGCTGCTGTCAGAACGGGAGGCTCTCCGACAGCATGCCCTGACGGAGATCAGACAGCGGCAGTGTGCTGTGCAAGCCTCCTTCCTCCCCTCTGGATGCACCACAGCTTCAGCATTGCTCGTGCCCTGGTGCGTGTCAGCGGGGCTGCTCGCCATGGGCATGGCTTCAATTCCTCCACCATGGCAGCTTTATTACAGGCTCCTTAGGATAACTTTCTGTGATAGAAAGTCCAATTTCTCTGTCCTTCTCTGCCTTGCTTTTGTCCATCCTCCACAGCACATACCCCTTTTGGTTTTTCCAGACCAGGCTGTGGTGGTGTCTGGGCATAGAGGCACCATCTGCTTGAAGGGAAGAGGCATTACTCCTTGGTGTGAGCTACAGCCAAGGTACTTCCTTGGTTGTGTCACACAAACAGGCCCAGACCTCAACATGTACCCCAGCTGCTCGCCTTTGTCCTTCTCGGGGGGTCCTTGCTGACAGAAGCCCCTCTCCTTGCTGCCCTGTGCAAGATGTCCTATTGTTTGCTAGTTCCTGAGCAGTCTGAGCTTGTCCAGCCTTCAGAGGCTGGCCACAGCGTGGGCTCCTGTACAGGACACAAGGCTTCAGACACTGCTGGCAGAGGATATTTGAGTCCCACACATGCTCACACAGAGGAATGAAGGACTGCCAGATATCCCCTGTCCTCCCCAGTTTGTGCCAAAGACAGGGATATGACCCTGGTGTGACACCCAAAGGAGAGGAAGGGATGACCAGTTGGTGCTTGGCTTTTGCTGATTTGGTGTTTCTCCAGGCCACAAAAGGCCCCAGATGGGGTTCCTCCACCTTGCCTGCATGCCGGGGGTTGCTGGGGGTCTGTGCTGCGTTTCGGGGCAGAGCAACCCGTGCTTTTTGGAGCTCTTTGGGGCTGTTTTAAATGCAAATGTGTTTCCAGCCTAAGCAGACCAGGGTGGCTCTCGCTCTCTTCTGGAGCAGATGCCATGTTTGGAGGCGCAGCTCTTGGTTCCTTCTATGAGTTCTCACACAGTGAGAACACTTTTAGCAGTGGCTAAATGGCTGTCAAAGGCCGGGCTGGTGGAAATCTCCTCTCTCTAACATTGCAGTGTCGAAGTCAGGCCCAGCTTGTGAGATTAATGTGATGATTATGAGGAGTTTGGAACTGGTCCCAACACATCACAAAAAGCAAAGAAATCCTGCAGTTCAGCGTGATGACTGTTTGCAGGACTGTTCTACCACTCTGCTGCTCAGCATCTGAAGCTCTGTCATATACAGGGCAGGGTTAAATGAGCTCCAGTGAATCCATCCTCCAAAAAACCTGGGATGCTTCTCAGAGCTTGATCACTTGCTGGGATAGAGGTGAACTCTTTCTGCCCTGCTTCCTCTTAATGGACGTTTTTCTGTTCCCAAAACATTTATTTTCAATTCCTTTGGCTTCACATCCAAAACAATTCTAAGCTTGTTTTTTCTAGATGCCTCTTTTGAGAATTGCACACTTGAGCCATTGTGCAGGGCAGCTCCAATTACAACCTGCTAAAAGTTTGACAACAATCTCTGCAGTCTTCTTTTTCTCTTCCCTGTGGCTTGGGTTTTGTTTGGTTTTTGAGTTGGTTTTTTTTTTTCTGGCAGAATTTTTTTTTGTCACAGTCAGGCTGACAGTGGCCTACAACATCATTTTTAGATTAAAGGACATAGGGCATTTGGAGTGGTCTTTTACATGTTTCTGAATCCAAATTGTTTCCCTGTAAGAAACTACAGGCTGTCCCAGAGCTGCTGAAATGAATCACTTGGGTGAACGCTTTTTCTTCTTTTTTGCTGCCAATTTGAAACAGTAAAAAGTCTGGCTAAATTCTTCCTCCCTAATAAAATCTGATGCAAAACTTCCATTTGTTTGGAAGAATCATTCTACTGCAGCACCCTATCAGTATGAGGGGACTTTTTTTTTTTCAGCTTTCTTCCTGAAAGGGTTTTACTGTACTTTTATGCTAACTTTATCAGAAAAGGGCACCCTCTAAAATTCCGTGCTGAGACCTTAGCCGTTTTGGAGATGCTGCCATCCTTCATTAACTAATTTGCTGGTTTATTGAAACCACAGACTCGTGGGGAACATTTCTGTGCCAGACTTTCTCAATGGGCTGGTTGTGCAGGTGACTGCTCAGTGCTGTAAGGGTTGCACAATCCAGCCTTCAGCTTCTGTAAGAATATCCTTTTACAAGCTCTGAGATCAGGAGAAGTACCTGCGATATTTTTACTTTGGTGCAGTCCTCTTTAGCAATGAAGGACTGTGTGTCTGGCATGTTTACTGGGCAAACACCACAGCTTTAAACTCCTGCAAATGAAACTGCCTTTATTGATTTTCACTGTCCAAGGCATGCCAAGAGCAAATACAGATACAGTATAGAACGTGGATCTTCAGATGCCATTTGGGGATAAATGTTTACAAGGACATGAGTAACACACGAAGAAACGTGCTTGCAGCTGAAAAATTTCCAAGCTTTACATTGTCCCTGTCTTTGCTGATCTGGTTCAGCCAGGGAAATAGCAGCGAGCTCCCGGCTGGTCAGCCCTGCCCTGGTGCCCAGACCCAGAAGCAGGCAGGGAGCAGGCGTAAAGCAGGTTGCTCCTTGTATCTGCTCTGCATGTTTTGCTGAAGCCTCAGGAGGAGAGCCAGGAGGACAGCCAGCCAGTGCTATTCGTTCTGGAGGCATTGAGAAGCGGGCACTAGCCTGCTGGGAAGAGATCCAAGACCATCAATTCATTTTCATTTCCCATGCAGCAGTTAGATGGTGAGAGTATCAATTTAATCCGAGAGCTAGAATTGACAAACCATATCCACGGTCGCTGATACATAGCTTTGCTTTTCTTGTGACTTAATGCATCTGGGAAGTGGCTTTAAACGGACAGCTTCTGTATCATCTTTGAGGAGGGAAATGGTCAAGGTCCATGCAGAGACAGTTGCTCTAGCACAGCCCTTGCTAGACTGGATGAATCCTGGGCAGGTGAGACACTACCTTGATTGTTGTGGTCAGTTTACAAGTTTCTTTAATTTGCTGAAGGAGTCAGGCCTGACAGGGCTGCAGGACTTCATAAACAACTGTAATTTTCTTTTTCCCTTTCCTTAGTCAGATGCCTGGGTGAACATAATCTGAGGAGACGTGAAGCTCCGATTCAAAACCCCACATCCTACAGCTGATGTCCTAAGTGACCCTGTCCCATGTTTAACAGCAGTCTGGTTTCTGTGTTTTAAATAAACACGTGGGGATCTCTGACCTTTCCACTTGAGGTATACGCCAAGGGAGGGTATGATCACAGCGCTGGGTGATGTTCCAGTGCTGCCTTTAACTTGGCTGGTTGGACTAGCAGCAGCACGGATATCAGCAAGGGTTGTTGAGACTCTACTTCAAGTGCCTGTAAAAATACCTTCCCTGATGTTGCTGGCACAGCCCTGACTGTGCGCACACAGGAACCCCACCTTCACTTGCTAGCAGGTGGCTCTGATTCCCCACGCTTCTGATGCCAAGTAATTTTGCAATTTTTTGTGTAACTTGGATGGAAAGTGGTATTTTGGGGTTTTTTACTGTGATTGCTGCTTTCACTCTCCTTCTCTGATATATATCTTGGAGAGTTTATACATCTTAATGAAATTATGCAAAGGGGAGGCGTTACCCAGAGGAAAGGAGGAAGTGGAAAAAAGTTATGTAAGCTTCCAGAAATAACATGGAAACCATTTTATTTTTCTGTAGTACTGAAAGCCTGTTCTAGAGAGGTAAATTAATAGTGTTTGCAGTCATATACAGAAAAGGCAATATTAGGGTATGAGTGCCTGCTAGGAACGCCCTGCCTGAGTGGGACCCCCACCTGTACAAGAACCGCCACCAGAGAGTTTCGCTGGCGTAGCCAGGGGTTTTCCAGGGGACAAGGACGGGGATGGCTCCTTGCAAATGCCATCTGATGAATCACACTTTTCTGAAGCAGTTGTGGAGCAATCTTTGGCTCTGCATCTGAATTCCACTGAACAAGCACAACACAGGAAAAATTCCTTATACTTAATATGAGGAGAAAGCTAGAGGCAGTCTAGCCCGTGTCAGTTCCTGGGCCAGCTGTCTCACACGAGGTCTCTGAACCACGCGGAGCTTGAGCTGGTTGTTGTACGTGGGTGTGAGCTGGGCAACCACAGACCTTGGGGCCAGTTTCAGGTTTTATCCATTTCCAAACCCCAGTATTTTGCATGCAGGAATGCAGCAGGAGGCAAAGGCAGACTGATTTCTTCATGGAGCACTAATCCCGGTGCTCGGAAGCTGGCTCTGAGTATCTGGGCCTAACGTTATGCTAGGCTTAAATGTTTGCATTTGAGTTTTGTGTATCATGGAAAAATACATAGGAACACATCCCTCACAGTGGTAGCTCTCTGCTAGCTTGCTTGTAGTTGTTGGAGACATAACTGGGAAAGGAGAGAGAGCAAGAAAGGCATACCTCAGCCACAGGAAAGATTTGGGTCGGAGCCTAGAAAAAATCCAGTTCGTCACTGCCCATGGCTGGAGGGGAGGTGACTGGGCTGGGTGGTAAATATTGGCAGGAAGGAGAAACATATGTATTTCTTTTTTGTTTGAATCCTGATTTGACCTTTCTGTCCTGGAATGCCTTAGAAGGGAGAAACACAAATCTTCACTGCTCCCTCCCATAGCTCCCTAAGATACTTGTGGGCTTTGTGCGGGGGAATCTCAGCAGTGAAGGGAGTGAATCCATTTACCTGGCGGGAGTTGAGGTTACATGTACCTTGGTAGCAAAAATAGGTGAGAAAAACTGCCTTTGAAGCCCCGCACTCCTCCCTATGCTCACTTCTGCCCTTCCTCAGAAGGTCCTTTCAGGAGAGCTGATTCAGCTGTTTGTGTGGCTGCACATACAATGGATGAAAGGACAAGATTTTTGAAAGCCCTCAAAAAGGGAGAGGTGTGCACCTGTGCAAAAAAACCCACATTGTGCATCTGTATTAAGATCCATAACCACAGTTAGATCAGGTTATCTGCACTTAAAGTGCTGCTGGATTGGGAGCACAGATAATGAGGCTGGTGGGAATGGTGTGCCCAGGAGGTATATGACCCTGGAGCATAGTGTTGAGTGAAATCCACGTTTCACTGGGATTTTTGAGAGGCAGCCAGTGCTGGTTTCAAAGTGCTCTCAAGTATCATTGAGGAAATCTTGACAGAGACTGCGATCCTCACACTGATAAAAGTGCTGAGGCAGTGGAGAGCATCTCTACATTCATGCCAAGACTTGAGAACCAGAGTAACAAGTGCAAACAAAGAGAAGGAGGAGCAGGAAGAAGCAAAGGCTGATACTGAGCAGATGCTCTCTGTCCCTTTTGGGATGACCTGCTTTGGGCTCAGCAGTAGCAGCTGTCTCCTGGCAAGGCAGAGCTATGCTGGGGAGTGGAGCAGGAAGAGTTACCAGGGCAGAAATCATTTTTCAGACCTCGGAGTGAAGCCTCCCAGGGCAGAACTGGGGGAATGCGAGACGTCCCTTGGTGCAGAGTCACTCGTCTCCCTGCCATGCTGGGAGCTGCTGCTCTGGCTGCTGACGTGTGGGAGGCTGGCGGTGGGCGGCACAGCACTCACCTTTTGCAGTGAGTCTACCCCGTCTCCAGACCAAGGCTCCAAGGAGGGTTAAGAGCACAATTATTGAGTTAACAGAGTGTGTAATCATCAGATGTTTCACATTGACCACAGCATTTGGATGTGAGGCTCCTCAGTGCAGATTAATTCAAAGCACAACAAATGGAAAGCACAGAAATTTCCAGCATTAAATTTTCAGATTGTACTAAACGTGCACTACATGCACAAACCTGATCTAGAAACATGTGTAGCATATGCAGGTTTTATGAGCCTTGAATCGTAAAATATTTGCTGAAATTTTTGTCATCCTTGAAGTGCAAGGGAAGTAGCATGTATGCAGTGTGAGAAAGAGGATGTAGCTATTTTCTTCTCTCATACGTTTTAAAGGATTCTGCGTATGTTCCTTGCTTTCACAAAACTATGCAGCAATTCCCCTATAAAATGTCAGCAACCTGGAAATAAACTGTTACATTGTGTGCCATGGTGTGCACACTGTATCATAAATCTAGCAAAATCAGATGACAATTTTTCCTTCTTGCGCTATAGGAAAACACCTTCTGCAAACCAGCTCCTTTGGTGATATTCACAAACATAAGAGAATTTAAGGAAAAAATTGCTGAGAAATCTCATGGCAAGACATATCAGCCACGTGGAAATTGTTCCTGGAATGAGCTACTTTGGAAATGCAGGGAAAAAAAAAGTCTGAAATGTTATGTCAGCCCGTATGTTGACATTATGGTGATTTTATCACAAATCTTGTAACAGCTAGTGTTTGCTGTACACCTCTGCAGTCTGACTCTAGACAGCACAGAAACCTGAGCTTTAAATAACAATAAAAACAATAAATTCAAAATGAGAAAAAATGTTGCTCAGCGTCACACTGAAAAATTCAACAATAAAGCCCAAGAGCAAAGGCTCAGAAAGTGGTATGCAAGCATAAATAAATATACCTCAACCTTTTTTTTTTGTCCTCTTTTTTCACTTATTTTTAAACTTTGTGTGAGTTCATGGCAGCTTTGAGGATGAAGGCACAGGAGCACGGGCAGCCTCCTACCTCTGTAAGCATTTTCTGTAGGAAGCCCATCATCCTCAACTCTTCTAAGCCTCCTGCAGCATGGAAAAAAAGGAGACATGCCCTCTTTTACCCATTTCCTTACAAAGGCAGTAACAAATATGCTACCGTGTCCTGCAAACTACACAGAGAGAGAAGGCCAGACATCAGAATGGACACAGCAGCATGCTGTGTGTTCTCTTCTGCTTCTATGGCAGGGATGAGTTTTCTGTTTCTGAAGAGCCCCCCCACTCCATGGGAAATTGCGTGGAGTAGGTTCCTTCCCAGCTGGGGCTCTCTTCTTCAGGCTTCTCTTTTTCTTTCTATAGCAAGCCCATGGATTTGTCTGCACAAACCATAGTCACAAGGCGGACTAGAGACCGAGATCTTTGGCCTTAAAAGTCCTCAGCCACTTGAGCTGTATGAAAAAGATCACTTAGTTATTTATTTTTTCCCTAGAAGATGACATGCTTTTTCACATCTCTGTTTGACATTCTTGTCTTCAGTCAGAGTAACAGTATCCTCGTTAGTGGTGACTTTTATTTTAAAGAAGCATGTCCATGAACATGCCTTTATGCTCTGTGATAAGCTGTCTGACTGCTGCTGTGTGCTGCAAGTGTTATTTATCTTCATGTTTTTTACCTTGGAACCTCACAATTTCTCATACATGCTGCTTCTATCTAAAACGTGTTTCAAATGTATGTGCACTGGCCAAACTTTCTAAGAAAGCAGTGTGAATAAACTCTTCCTGTGGATGGCACATTGCTGTTTCAGCTACTCTGTATATGTGAGAGAGGGCATGGACATAAAATCTACTTAAATGCAAAGTTTCTTGTGAGGGAACTGAGTTTGTGCTCTTTCTGGTACGTAAGTACCTATACAAGAGGGGTTGAAAAATATTGGCAATTAATATGTGTGTTTGTGTTAGTTATATGCTTTGGTTGGTTGGTTTTTTGTTGGTTTTTTTTTTTTTTGAAGGGCAGGGGAGGTTAGGCAAGGGGATATGGCACAGACATCTCTAACGTGGGAGCAAATGGGCATGCAAGAGGCAATTGAAAGAAGTGCTCGAGGACATCAGTGGGCTGACTGACAGTGAAAGGGCAATCAGCAATGGCAAGTCCAGCTCTGTCTTTACTTAGGGCAGCTCTGACTTGCCCAGTGTGGAGGCTACAGGGCAAACAGCCCAGCCAGAGTCCTACACACCTCCAGCGGCTCTTTCACGGGACCGTGGAATCGTCAGAGTTGGAAGGGACCTCTAGAGATCGTCTAGAGTCCAACTCCCCTGCTAAAGCAGGATTGCCTAGAGCACATTACTCAGGACTGCATCCAGGCAGGTCTTGAAGATCTCCAGAGAAGGGGACTCCACAACCTCCCTGGGCAGCCTTTTCCAGTGCTCTGTCACTCTCATTGTAAAGAAGTTTTTTCTCATATTTGAATGGAACTTCTTATGTTCCAGCTTGTGCCCGTTGCCCCTTGTCCTGTCACTGGGAACCACTGAAAGGAGTCCCGCTCCCTCCTCCTTCAACCCACCCTTTAGATACTTAAAAGCATTAATAAGGTCTCCCTTAGCCTTCTCTTCTCCAGGCTAAAGAGTCCCAGCTCTCTCAGCCTTTCCTCATAAGGGACATGCTCTAATCCCTTAATCATCTTTGTTGTCCTAAGTGCTGGACTCCCTCCAGTAGTTCCCTGTCTCTCTTGAATTGGGGAGCGCAGAAGTGGATGCAGTATTCCAGTTGTGGCCTCGTGAGTGCAGAGTAGATGGGGAGAATATCCCTCATCCTACTGGCCACACTCTTCCCTATGCAGCCCAGGATTCCATTGGCCCTCTTGCTGACAAGGCCACATTGCTGGCTCATGAATAGTTTACTATCTACCAGGACCCCCAGATCCTTCTTCCCAGAAGTGCCTTCCAGCAGGTCCATCCCCAATCTATATTGGTGTCTGGCATTCTTCCTCCCCCAGTACAGGACCCTACAAGATGAGATAATAACTAGAGCTGGCCTCCAAGGAGTGTAAAGTAAAACTAAGTTGTACATCTAAAAAGCATAAGCATAATTGCTCGTAAGTATTTGCATGCAAGAAGAGTAATGCACTTCACTGATAATTTGCCAATTACTAATAAGTTGCTCTGTAAGGATTCTTTTTCCTCTAGGGATGTGTGAAAATGAAGCTGATATCCTCTTTCTATTCCCAAACAACCAGCAGTTGGAAGTCATGCCAAAACCAAACCAAAGCCTGAAATGGGTTCTACTACCCTCATTTCTGTGTTCAACCGTGACCCAAAAGTTATAGCAATTAATCCTTCTGTTGAGTTCCCACTGCTGCTTGTGTGATGCTGATGGGGCTCCAGTGTAGCCATAGCAGCATGTGAGCTCTATCAGGTCTGTGCTATGGCACATTAGAAAGCTTCTAGTCTTACCAGTAAAGCGGCTATATGAAGTTTGTTAAGTGTGGTTGACTTCTAAGTCATTTTTTTTCCTGTAGGAAAGGATAACATGATTAGTATATTTCTGCATTAGGATATTTCCACTCTCTTCTGCTGAATTTTAGGGTGTTTTTTATGCTTGTGTTGTATGATATATACATACAGAGGCCATAATATTTCAGCTTTGGAAATACCATATTATGGCTCTGACTTATGCTGTGATGACATACATAAGAGCCCAATGAAATCAGTGTGGCTCTGTATGGTTACCATGGTTCTTCTGCAAGGCTCAGATGGAAGGATCTGCTTCTATGTTAATATCTAAGAAGAAACAAAGGAAATTAAATTTCATGTTCTAGAAAGAATCAATGCAATTTTCATGTTCCTGCCCCACTCTCCATCATCCTAAAATTCAAAGAAAGCCACCTCTTGAAAATGTCAGGTGTTAGTGGAGATATATGTTAAAAATGAATATATATATTCCACTGCTGTGAATCTGTTTTAACAGATTTATGTCAATCACACCTGCTCTAAACAGAGTTATGAGACAGAGAGCTTTCATCAAAGGCCAGAAGAGCCCCCCCACTCCCTTATTGTTGATGAGATTTAGATCAACTCCACTGCAATGAAATATAGAGGATTTGCTAGTGTTAGGCCTCCACAGTTGCTAGTAACTGGTTGCTAACCACTGCTAGCAGCAATTGATAGTCATTTTACAGAATTTCTTCAGGTTTTAGACAATGCTTTAAATGAAAGGGTAGAAGAAAACACAGCACTAGGAAAGAGAAAGAGAGGGTGTGGGTAGTTACAGTACCGAAATACTGACGCATTGTATTTCACAATAACCGTTGCTGCTGTGTGTGCTTGGAGAAATCACTGATTGTTCTCTTATCCCTGTACTGCTCTGAAGAATTTACAAAAAACCTGAGAAGACAAACCCAAGAAAGCAGCAGAACATGAATTCAAAAGCAGAATGGGGTTACAAAGGGAGATTCTACACTGAACTGTTCATGTTTTGGATCATTGAGAAAGAAACTACAATACTGGTCTGTTCCCTTTCTCTTCTTATGTCTCCATTTTGTTTTGCTTTGCTTAGCTTAGATTTTTCCCTTTTTGGAGTCCTGCAGGGAGGAAAGAAGGAGCCTTTGTTTTAAAAAGCCTGAAACCAACAGTGGCCCATTGATCATAATTAAGTCTAAAATAATATGCTTTTGCTGACCTGTTTGTATTGAATCCAAAATATTGTATGTTATACCTGCTGTAGCCTTTGTCTGCCCCCAGATCGAGTTTCTTCTCCCTGAGCTTCTGGTTCTGGGACAGTAACTTTAAAAGCCCAAAGATATCTGTGTGTTTGCACGGCTGCATGTGAAAGCATCTCCTCTTCTGTCTAGTGCCTGAAGTGCTTGTTGGTATGAGAACAAATTCTTCATAATCAGATGTTCTCTTTGTCACACACCCTTTTTCTTTTTGACTGGCTGCTGTCCCCGTAACAACCACCTCTGTTGTCAATAACTTCCTCAGACGGTGAAACAACACACAGGACAGCAGTAATTCTCATAGTAACACTGGGGGTCGCATAGAAATTATAAGTAACCTTGCCATGATGTGCCTGGGCCCAAATCAGAGCTTCCTGACGTCTGTATGAATCTCTCTGCTGATGTCAACGATCACTGGTTTCTTCAAGGGCTGCTTCTAACCTTTTGAAGTCAGATTTTTAATATGACAAAATATAGAGGCTTAACGCTGTGACTCTTGGTAGTCTAGTATGCTCTGAGTAAATATGCTGATGGATTAGTCACAGAACATATGTGCTTTAGGAAAATAGTGGAGAGATTACAAAAAAATGCCTTTTTTTGGCATCAAGTCCTGATTATCCTACAAATGAGGAGCGTTAGCTGCCTTGGTCCTGCTTCTGCCCATTCTCAGTCTCGGTCTTTATAGAGACCCACACCATGCATGCAGGCAGCATGCACAGCCCAATCCTGGTTCTAAGGTTGTGTGCTCAGGGAAACCTCCTTCACCAATCTCCCCAGTACCTGTCTCCCAGACTGCTCATTTGACTCATCAGCTAGTCTGGCTTGGAGTTCATGAGCAAATCACATGCGCAGGCACAGAACAGAGAACACACTCACATGGAAAACAGAATTTAAAAAGAAGATAGGACAGACAGAGGTAATCAGTCACAGGGCTCAGCCACAATAACGTACTGACCAGCAGCCTGCTTACATGCAAACTGTCCTTTTTACTCCCCCTTTCCAATCCACCTCTATCTTTTTGTTCTTCCCTGATCTACCCTTGTTCCTCCCTTTCTTGACTTATGCCTTTACCCCAAACATCTCATAATAATCCTGTATCATCTTGACGGTCTCCTATTCAATCTGAGAGTTTCCTTCTCAGACACCTCGTCATAGATCCTGTTCTCCTTTATGCAACAGTCCCCTTAGGTAGGCATAGCCTACCAGAGAGTTTCATTTGTTGAATCCCTCAGTAGGTTTTGCACCAGGGCAACAGCTAAATCATTCACCTTTGATAGTCTTAGGAGTAGCTGATTCAGATGTTTTGCACCAGGGCAATAGCTAAATCATTCACCTTTGATAGTCTTAGGGGCAGCTGATTCAGATGAAACAGGTTTTCTGGATCTTTGTGTTTATTTTGAATAACCATTAGCCAGATATTCTTACAGTGATCACAAATCTACCTATTCTGCATGATTTCCTCCCTTCAGAGCTGCTTATTCAATAGCGTTTTCACTAGCTGTCTCATTTGGCCCAGCCAGATGCATTGGAAAGGGGTGAGAATGCACCTAGTGCATTCCTCAGCAATTCATCCTGCAGCATGCACTGAATTCCTCAAGCAGAGATAATACTTTACCATTTTGACTGCTGCATGTTTCAGACCACCTGGGAAAATCAGTTTATTCCCACCACATATGTATTGAATTGTTACCTAGGATAGCCTTTGGATTCTCTGCACGTATGTGCTGTTTTTTAATTCCTCACATTTTTTATTTTGCAGACAGCAAAATGCATAGAGCTGTGCCCATGTGTTTTCTTGCATGGGAAAAACCTTCAAATATATGATTTTTTTTTTTTTGAGAAGAGATGACATCTGTGCCAGGTTGTGGTGAAGTGGTGGCAAGCCCGAGGCAGGCTTGCCGAGGCAGCTGGCCCATGGCACTCGTGATGATGAGTGCCTTCTATCAGCAGCCCCTCTGACTGTACAGCCCACATGTGGTCTGCTCCCATCTGCGGGGCAGTGTGATGCTGCTACTTGCTCCCGTTCACAAGCACGAGGCTACAGATCAGGTTGAGCAGTGCTGCACCCAGCAGTGCAAAAAATGCTGCAGAAAAGAAGGTGCTGCGCTACAAACATGAGGCATACAGCTCCGAGTATATAGGAAAATGCCTATTGTGTGAATCTCATGCTCAATGCAAGAAACTTGTCTGGTCTGCACAAGGGTGCATGTGTGGGAGCACAAACAAGCCTGTATGCAGACTATTTGGACCTTGAAATCACCGCTTTGCCTAAGCATCATATATCTTTGGCTTAGAAGTCGGCGGTGAGGCCTAAGGAAAGCCTCCCTCTTGTGGGGGAGAATAACCATTCTCTCTGCATGTATTTCTCCTGCGATGCTGGGGAGAGAAGGAAGCTGAGAGCTACCAGAGGCAGGAAAAGCTTTCCATCAGGGAAAGCTGCCGGCTGCGGTCCTCTTCCCTCCGCTGCAGCTAAAGTCTGTGGCTCAAGTACATTCGCATCTGCTGCCATCCAGAGCTCGGGGAGGGAAACTGTCTGCTCTGTCAGACTTAGGTTTTAGTTTGATTCAAAACTTGAATTCTGGACCTGGGTGACTCAAACCTTCCTTTGCTGCAATGGGGATTTTATTACTTTTCAGATGGGAAGAAATTAGAAGTCTTTGATGCCATCCTGTCAGCCATCCAAGACCTAAAGACACCCTGTATCCCCGACAAAAAGACAACCCCAGACAGTGGCTTTGCCTGCCCTTACAGCCTGAAGGTTCACCCGTAGCTGGTCCTCGGAGACATATTCCCAGGTTTTCTGTACCAGATCTGCTCATCATCATCTTCCTCCCTCCCTCCCTTCCCATGATGATGTGTCTGGAGCAAACTGTTTCTTCCTCACATCTTTGGCTGCATAGAGAAGCACAGTGATACATTATAACTAACTTCAAATGGAAGTCTGTATTTACTGTTAGCCTGTTTCAGTGTTTCAATGCAGGCTGTAACTGATGCTGAAATACTTTATCTCGGGATTGCCAGATAAACTGGTGCGTTAATACATTAGGTTTGTACAAGCGGGCATTACAGGGGTGGCATTGCTTAAATAGGTGAGGTTTTTTCGCAAAACCATTTGGTTTGCACAACAGAGCAGCAGCAGGCAGGGCCGTGGGACAGGGCTCCTCGGGCCTGGGGCTGTGGAGCTGCACTGAAACCACTGAGGGCTTGCTCCCACCAGGCACTGCCTGACTTCCAGTTCTGCATAAGGGCAGGTTTTGGTACTTAGGCATGGAGGGGAGTGTTTTCTGCAGCGGCCGCTTCACCAGGGCCCAAGGGGGTATGTATGGGAGGGCAAAAGCGTGGATGTTTCGCCACTGCTAATCCTGGAGCAGCTGCAAGCACGACGGGGCCCACTGCCAGGACGCAAAATGGCGCCTGCCAGGGCCCAACATGGCTGCCGCGCAGCCTCCCTCGTGACCCAGTCGATCCGGGCACTCTCCGCCCGCGCTGTACGCGGCGGCGCCGCCGGTCCCGGGCCCCTTCTCCTTGCAGGTCGGCATGCTCACGTGACGCGGCGCCCGGGCCAATCGCCGCCCGCCGTGCCCCCGCTACCGCGCGCAACCCCCGCCTCCCCTCGTTGTGGTGGAAGGCGCCATTGAGGGAAGCCGGAGCTGTCGTCGGGCTGTCGCGGCCGTCAGTCGTCTAGGGGAGCAGGGCCCGCCGCCGCCATGGACTACGGGGAAGGTGAGGGTGTACCCCCAGAGCCAGGGTAGGGCCCGGCCGCCGCCATCGCTGCCGCCGCGGGGCCCGGCCGCGTCTCAAAATGGCAGCGGGCGCTTTGTTCCGCGCAGGACGGAGCACTCCCCCTCATCCACCTCCTTGCCGCCCCTCCCGGGTCGGGGGAGCTGCGGCGGCGGCCGGCGGCGGGAGGGCTGCGCGGGAGGAGGGGC
>JAOXNO010000004.1:16846803-16959285 GCA_028565335.1 Limnodromus scolopaceus | reverse complement strand
GGCTCCTTTGGGGGATGCTGGAGGTCAAAGTGGCGGGGGCAGAAACGGGGGGAGCTCGGGGCGAGCTCCGTGAGGGGGTCGTGTCAGGAGACTGGAGATCCGACAGGAGAGAGAGCCGCCTCTTGTTGCGGCTCCCTGTCTCTCCCCTCCGGCTCTTGCTAAGCACTAAGTCATTCTCACTGACCCATCCTCTCCAGCTGAAGACAGAGATTGGAGATTCCCAGATACCCCCATGCATTGTGGTGTGAACATGCCCAGTGGGTCAGTCTCAGGTATGAGCTATAAATACGTCTAACCTGTAAAAAGCGTTGGGGCTGAACAGTCAGTGTTGACAAAAACAAAAAAAAAAAGCAAACGGGTTATTAAAAGTACGTAACATAGTTTTGACTGCACATGTTGTTTTCTGGAGGAGTTGTAACTGGCTGGGAGTGAGACTTGATTTTCATCTTGGGCATGTCAACATGAACTCCTGCACGTTCCAAATCAAAATTGTGAGCTCAAGGAGTGGGGATGGGGGGGAGTACAGACTTTTCACGTGATGATGCATTTTGCATAAATCAGTATTTTATTTTCTTATGGACTGCTGTATCTGATTCTTACTACTTCTATTGAAAAGAAAGAGGATTTTTCCCCCTGTTATAGAGACATGAAAAAAACAGACCCTGAAACTGCTTGATTTTTATTTTTGTTATTTTTTTATTTAAGTTTACTTTAAGAGTTTGGGAAGGAACGTTGAAAGCATATAAAGTAAACATACAGCAAAAGCTAGCTTTTGTTTTTACACTGTCAAAAAAATCACATAGATACAGCAAAAAGGAATGCACATATTTTTTTAAGATGATTAAGGTTATGAGTTTAGTAAGGCTTAAGAAATGATTTGACGTCTTTTGCCAGCATGCAAGCAAGTACTAAAAGGATGTTGATATAAAAATTTTACCATAAACTGTACCCAGGCTTCATTTACAGATGTCATCAAATAAGTGTTTGTTGTTGGATCTCTTCCATAATCTTGCTGGCTGTGAAACAGAAATAATGCATTGGATTACAGACACATCTTTGATTGCAGTATGATCATTTTTATGATACATTCCTTGAGTCTTTGCTTTTTTTTGCCAATGATACTGTTTTGCAATTATCTTCATAGTAAAAGAAAGAAATTAAAGCTGTGCCCCTGTTTTTTAATCATCTGTATTGATTTTTAATTAAATCTTCTTTAGATTTTTGGTAGAAAAGGTTTTTCTTAAGTAGCAGTTTAAGTATCTTATTGGAAGGTTCAGCGTAGCCATTAACCAGAACCTGCTTTTCTGATATCTGATGACAGTAGTATTAAAGTGAATCCAGGGTCATCCTGTGGGAGGTAACCAATCAAATGTATGCTGTACAGTTAAATTGTTTCTTTCATGTACCTCTGTAATTATAGTTTTCATTGTGATAGTTAAGCTTTATATTGTTTATAATTACAAAAAAAGTTTAATTATGATGTATGCAGCTTGAAATATTTAACATTAAGGTTTATGCATTGTATGTACATTAGTGAGGCATGAATAAAGCTTTGTCTTACCCTTATTCTGTACAGTGGGCTAAAGGCTATTTTATAGGGGTCCAGGAGATGGCAATAGAGGATGCATGTTGAGAGTTTTCATCTTTGCCCAGTTTTCATTTGAGTTCTTGGCAAAGTTCTTCTGTTGGAAACTTTCAGCCAGTGTGAAGCACTTTTCATTGGATGGCTGGCGATTGCTGTAATTCCACCACTGTCCATTGCTGATGACCTGGTTTGAGACAGAGATGACATGGCCTGTAGAATAAATCCCATTAATACAATTAACAGTAATATTAAGTATTCGTGTTAATAGTCTAATTACTGTAACTGTTGTCCTTTTAATCTGGGAGGGGAAATAGCTTTTGCTTCTATTCCTAAAACTCACCTACGTTATTGCATTGCTTCCTTATTTTGCATGGGACTCAATAATGTGTTAAAACTTCTGTACCTAATGACAAAGTTGTGATCTTAAAGCAGGCATGGTGATATGAAAAAAGTAACGTTCCTGGAAGAAATCTTGCTTACTCTTGCACAGTGGATCCTTAAGCTTGTTGTAGTCATTCTGAATTATGAATTTAAAATATAGAGAAATTTAGCTTGTTCCAAGCTGATGTTTCTGTGTTTTTTTTAAAATTGTTTAAAGGTTATTTTTATTTTACTGGTTTGTTGTTTTTTCATTTATTATTGATTACTGCAAGATCATTCTCTTTTCTCTCATCTTCCTAGTCTTTTCATATGCTCCACATTGAGAACACTATTGAAAATTATTTTGTTCCTTTGTGCTGTTAATGAGATTCCGATGTTCCCTGACCTTAAGCTTTTTCTTTTAAATGGAGTCCTTTGTACCAAGGGATTCTGAGTCTTATCTAGTACACATTAAACTTCCTAGTTCTCTTCCTAAGGAAAATTGGCTTTTTATTTGCTGGCTATTGAGATTTATTTTGCAGCTATTTTAAATGATCTCTACATCAGATATAGCTTTTTTCAGGAATCTGAAAAAATATTTACACATTAACATATTATTTTGTCAATTGAACTCATCTTTTAGTGTCCTGTTCTTTTTTTATTTTAGAGGGAAATTTACCCCTTTGGCATAACTCTCTTCTCCTCTCTCCTACCCCAGTAGACTTTAAGTAGGATCTAGAAATGAAAAGTAAGAGTCTTCTTTGCAATTCTTTTTCTGTACTTTAGTTTGACAGTTTATTCATCCACACTATGTTTATGCAAGAGGCTGCAGATACCGAAACCTGATTTACTCCTTCAACAAACTCTTTGTTTCAGATACTTCGTCAGTGCCTTCATCAGTTTGGAGATTCACTCTTTCATTTTTAAAATTTAGGAGCAAACATGAATCACTACTTTTTTCTGTTTTTTTCCCCTTTTTCATGTGTAGTATTTGTAAATATACAGGTAGAATATTTCTTCAAAGGTTGCTTTGATAAACAGTTACTGTTAAACTGAAGTGAAGTACTACACTTCCAAATTTTCAGTTAGAGACACTGCAATACAATTCCTAGTGGTTTTTCTCTAGTGGCTAAGCACGTTCTCTCAGCATGTGAAACAATTTCACATTTAGTCTGAGTAGTTTGCACTGATGGGCAACTCTTGTGTATCTCCACCGGTGGTGACAGCCAGAGCTGACATAACAGTGAATGGGGAGCAGACTACAGGTGGAGGCAATTGTTCTGCACACATACAGCTTTTTTAATGCTCCATGTCCATCTGTCTTACTTCAGTTAGTAGAAGAAGAATCAAGTATGAAACAGGCCAGTGCATATGGATTTTGATGTCTGTGGTTGTGAGGTTTGTCAATTAATAAGCCATTTACCTTGAGATTGTAGTAATGAAAGCCATGAGAGTGATTGTTATTCAGCTACTACACTGAAAAATTGAAATCCTTTTATTTTGGTTCACTTAAGTGAATATTTACTGGCTTCTTGTACGTTTTGCCCCTTTTTAGGATAAAGCCTATCTGGAGAATAGACTTGCAGAGTGAAGAAAAGCTTAATACCTGAAGAAATACTGCACTTCTTAATTTGAATGCAGTATCTTTGTCAAGCTCTGGTCATGAAATGTAAAATCTATAAATCTTTGGTAAAGTTTGCAGCTGACAAAATGACTGACCCAGGAGGCCAGTGCTTGAAATGATAGGTTAACTGCTCAACAATCTGAAACAGTTAAAGAAATAGTCAGAAGGAGATCATACGATCACCTTCGTTAGGTCAGGTCAAAGATATGTCTGTCCTACCTAACCAGTATTCTGTATGTCACTGCCCATTTGGAGATGTGGAAGGAATAGTACAAGTACTCCTCCAGTGTATTTACATGCCTTCACTAGTTTGCAGCTTGGGGACTTTAAGAACCAGAGTTCGACGTTCTTTGAGTTTCTTGTCAGTGGATTTAACCAATTTCTTTTTAAATCCATGTAAATTATAGTAACTTCTTGTCACAGAGCAATTCCAGGACTTAAGTATCTGTTTTGTGAAAAAGGATCAAATTAATTTTTTGGCTTGTTATTTTTAAGTTTAATTTGCTGCCTCCGGTTTTTTATAGCAGAAAATCATGCGACTGATTCTCCCTCTTCACTTCTTTGTACCTTTTGTATCTGCTGTTAAAACTTTTTAAATGTGAGTGTATTATAATATAGGTAAATGCAGTGCAGTGAGTCTAGAAGAAATGGGTAAGTTGTTCACTGTTAGGAAGGAGGTGGTGATGTCCTGAAGGCAGTGATTTGACGATTTAGGGACTGGCATAGCTCTACAGCAAGACTGCTGATGCTAGATAACACGAACCTTGGATGAGTAAAGAGGGTATTGAGCAGAAGTGGATATCAGAAGGTATCCTTTTAGTATTTTCGTTCATGCTAAAAATGTTAGACTAAAAATTTATTTCAAAACTATGATTCAAACCATTTTTGGAAGAGTTCTATTGCATGTGAATGTTTTTGTGCCTTTTCCCCACTTCTGGCATATGGACAACACTGGTCACTACTTACTATACTGTGATAGAATTGAATTGCAGTGGCAGGGATCTTGACAGCATGTTGTGTTTTTCCTCGAATAATTTGATTCAACTCTTCACTTAATTACTTTTGTGCCATCTCAGGGTCTGTAGGTAATAGGGAGCAGGTGAAACTAAGACAAATTGTTGGGCTCTTTCAGGTCCAATATTTCAATTTTCAGAATGTCATTGTCTCTTGATTAGATATACTGTATTAAAAAAAAATACCTTGGATCTGAGATTAAGGTTAGATGATCCCTTATCAACAGTCAATTTCTGTGAAACTGGAATTATTTTGTTGACTACCTTACTCTTTTTATTGGCCTGCATCTTTATGTAGGCAGTCTTGAGGGTATTCCACTGGATTAGGTGGTAGATAATTCAGCCACACTAGAGAGAAATATTAGATACTTCTATTAGAAGGTTCAGCTGTTTATTTAAAGAGTAACTTTTCACAGTTTAAGTTGACACTGTGTGGTGCTACGTGATTAGTATTTTGAAAAGCTAGTCTTCTGCTTTGCTGCAGATGTGGTACTGTATGTTTGGATTATGGAAAGGTACATTGTGACTTCCATGTTCAAAATTTTTTGTTTCAGAAGTACTCTCTTTAATTTTTTAGAAGGTACCTATGATAATGAAAAGGAAAAAAAAATCAGCAGGAGGTTGTCGTTTGTCTATTAAGGCATGCTAAGAACATCTGTGTAAAAGTGATACAGTCAGCTTAATACCATTTGCAGAATTCTTTGTGTTAACAGATTGTAGAAAGTAAATTACGATGGCTGCCTGGTGCTAACAAGAAGCAAGTACAAACAGGAAATAGTATGTATATTTATTTTCATCACTACAGTTATTTTCATGAAATGATGTGCGCACAGAATTATGTTCTTGTGTTTCTTTAAACAGGAAAATTTCTTACGACTTCAAGTGAGCTTATTGTCCTGTTAATCTTCTGGAAAAAATGGTTTACACTTGGAGATTTTTGAAATGTATAAAATACTCTCTTGTCAGAGTGGACAAGTCTGTCTGGTTTTACTTTTATCCTTCCTGTGTTCACTGTGTTTTCCGTCTCTGTTACCTTTTCTGTGAGGCTTGATTTGCCAGACTTTCTTTGTATTTTCCAAAAGTTAGCGTTGGTTGGTACCAGGAGGCGGTTTTGGTCACTAGAATGCCAGTGAGGTGCAAATTGTCTATGCTACAGGAAGACAGTGAGTGGATCATACTTGTTCTGCAGATCTACAACACTGTTTTAGTGCTTTGAATTTGAGTGTTTATTTAACCGGAACTTTTACATATGACTTCTGATGTTGAGGAAGAAGTTGATTCTTTTGCCAGGCTTCATTACAAGATATAAAGATGTCATGAAGTGATACCGGTTCAGCTATGAAATACCAATATCTTAGCGCAGTTATTGAACTGCAACTCCACTGATTGGGTGGATTTTTATTTGTGCTAGACTGGAGAAAAATATTTTGTTTGACTGTAGCCTATGTACAAAGTGCATTGCAGTATGACAGCTTATAACCTTGACTCGAGGTCTCTGTCAATGTGAGTGAAGGCTTCTTGTGGCGTTGGATAGAGAAAGCAGATGCCTGTGAGCTGTGTGTGTAATTAAAGGGTGGCAAGTGGTCTGAATTCTCCACTAATGTCTGACGTACTCTGCATCGGGCTTCTCCATTTAATTCTCTTAATTTAACCTGCGTTCGAATTCCAGCTGATGGAACAATAATCCCGAGTTATTCACTACTGGGGAAAAAATAGGAACTCGATTTCAGTTAAGAGGTACTCGGATGATGACAAAGACATGTGGCTTCCCTAAGCACAGTGTCGAAATTGGTTTGTAACTGGTAGTTTTGTATTTTGTTGGTAAGCACTTAAGAATTTAAGATAGATTACTTAATAAGACTGCTTGCTTGCTTTCTTTATAAACATTTTTCTGCTCTTTTTTTAGACATGGACCGTGATTATGGGCATGGAGGCTATGGTGGCCCACGATCCATGGACTCTTACCTTAACCAATCCTATGGGATGGAGAGTCATGGAGGTGGAGGAGGTGGTGGTGGTGGTAACAGGTAAAATAATCCTTCAGTTGTCCCAAGAATTGATCAAATCCAATTTAAGTTTAAATCATTCTGTCTTTTAACTTAAGTGTTCCTGAGGCATGTTGTTATGATTTTGTATCAACACTTTCGGTCTGAGTCTTCATGTTCGATAAATAATGGCAAATACTAAACTGTAGGAGCTAGATTCTTGTAATAATCAGCATTTTTGTGGAAAAGTTTGACAGTGAAACCATGCGTCTTTGAATGAAAATGGAAAAAGTTCTATTTTTGGGTAATGGCTAGCAATTTTGTAGCTGATTGGCCTGACATACCATTTCTAACATAGCAGACTAGACCTAACTGGTTTAGTGCCTTAGACTGAATCTATCAACATTCCGTTTTCAAGGAACATTTAGGGTATGTGTTGTTTGGTTTGAATGTGCAGTGCTCAAACGATCTTGGTATTGAATCTGAAAGTCATGTCCAGATTATTTCATTGGCAGGTACTGATTACACTCAAAACTGTGTGCATGTTCTGGGCTGCTTTGTAAGATGGATTGGTCTAAAAATAAAAATTCTGATGCAGTGGTCTTAAAGTTGTGTATTTAATGCTAGGATACTATTACTGTTGCTCTTTCAGATAAAAACAGTAGGGATCAGTTGATTTGATTTAGGTCATATTATCATATTCAAAGAAGCATGCTTTTCAGAGTAGTGATCCTATTGTGGAGGAAATAAAATGCGAAGAAAACTTAGATAATCTGATGGTTTTCTTGTGTGCGCCCTTGAATTCTTGTCTGGCTGTAGCCAGACTACTGTATGATTCTTGTCTTGTAGTCACTGTGGTGCCACTGGGCAAGGACAGTACTAAGCAGGGAGGCTGGAGAAGTGTCGTGTTTTGCTGCAAGGTTCTGTTAAACATTTTAGTGAAGTATAATTTGTTTAAAGATGAACATTAAGATTGACTTAAAAGTCTGAGCAGAGATTCAGGAATGAGCTGTACCTACCATATAGTAATCTGCATATGATTAAGGTTGAATGACTACTTGAACACCGAAATGTCTCTTGCCATGTAATGTTAATATTGTGCATGGACTCTTTCTGTAGATAGTGTCACTTTCTGTGTAGCTTTGGGTCTTCTGAGACTAACATTTTAAAATGAAGGCATTCAGTTTACTATACTTACTGTTAGTAATTTGAGTCTGTTCTAGTTTATATTTTAGTAGTCAAGGGGTTGTCTTTCCCAACTCCTGCTGAATCACCCTATTATAACCCTGCAGGGACACTAATGTGTTTCCCTTCCAAGTGATTACAAATATTGATGATTTCTAGACTGATCCCACACCCCAAGGCAAAGCGAACTCTTGGTAAATAACTAAGGTTTTCAGTTCCTTGTTAGTCTACGCTGAAATTCCAAGGACTGTTTTTGTGTCCACCGTGCATGTATTGGGATAGACTTTCAAAATCCTGAGTTGCTAGACTTAATGGTCTGCAAGTGAAAGATGGATACACCGAAGATTGTGAACTCTGACTGGGAGACTGAATTTTACAGGGAAGAAAATTTCCAAAAAGTACAAATATGAATGGAAGAGCATGTGTATTTTTCCTTTAAAATTAGAAATATGGGGTGTTTAAAACTCACAACTATACCACTAAAAAAAAAAAATTTCTCTTTTTTCATCAGTTCAGAACTAAGCCACCTTTTAACTGCTGTTTAACTGTTAGAATGTGAGGGCATGATTTTGAAGAAAGGAGAGTTTGACTAGCCTATGAATGTCTGCAGGTGGTTATTTTTGTGAGACTAGGGCTGGGCTCTAAAAATGTTTTAGTAAATAAATGTTGCTGAAAATTTTAAGTTCACAAAGTTCAGGCTTACTGAACTTTAGAATTGTTTGTAGCAAAAATGACTCAGATAGCTTTCTATCTGGTCATAGTGTGATTTGCCCAGCCCTAATCAAGATTAAACAATAACACAACTGTACGGACCAGTATAGTAATAAATTGATTTTAGTTGATAAATGTCAACTGATAACTTGTCTTTTGAAATGTATAACATTAGTAAGCTTACTTTTTTTTCTCCTCACTGTGCAACTTTTCCAGGTTTGGACCTTATGAGTCTTACGACTCCGGGTCTTCTCTGGGTGGGCGAGATCTGTACAGATCTGGCTATGGTTATAATGAACCCGAACAAAGCCGCTTCGGAGGTAGTTATGGTGGTCGATTTGACAACTCCTACCGGAATAGCCTTGACTCTTTCGGAGGTAGAAACCAGGGCGGGTCTAGCTGGGAAGCACCTTACTCCCGTTCAAAATTGAGGCCTGGGTTTATGGAGGACAGAGGAAGAGAGAGTTACTCTTCCTACAGCAGTTTTTCTTCACCCCATATGAAGCCTGCACCTGTAGGCTCTCGGGGGAGAGGAACGCCTGCTTATCCTGAAAGTGGATTTGGAAGCAGAAACTATGATGCTTTTGGAGGACCATCAACAGGCAGAGGCCGAGGCCGAGGAGTAAGTACAGAATCTTTTCAGATTCTTTTCACTAGACACTCTTTTAAACCCTTTCAAGACCACTGCTTTAAAATGAATGCACTGTTCAGTACAGTGTGGGTTTTTTGTCCAAGCAAACTATCATGGTTGACAATGTTGTTTACCCCCTTGAAGCTGTCTTCAAGTAGAATTCAGTCCCTCTTTCTTTTGAAAGTAATGAGTAATAGAAGACTAGTTGATAAGGTTTGTTAAATCTCTCCTTTTGTTTGAAAGGTGAAGATAAAAGTAATAGGTTTGGTCTAAAAGGGATTAAAAGGACTTGCATTTTTCCTTGTAAACACTAGCATCTTTGCTGCTGGTGGGGAAGTTCGTGAATATTGTAAAAAGTTTAATTCAAAGCCTTTTGAAGTTTTGAGTAGGTTAAAGGTGCAATGTATAAGTAAAAAACAAAACCCAGGTTGTGAATGCTAGAGTAGTTTTTGTTTCCTGTAAAGGCAAAAGTTTAGCTGATTCTTTAATACATTGAACGCATGCTTTATCAAACATCAAGTCGTCTTTTAAACCTAATTCTCTCTCTGACTTGTGTATTGGAAGGGTGATGGGGAGGAAATGGCAAAGGTGGGTGGCTAGCAGATACACTGATTCTTTTTCAAAATTAAAGCATGGTTAAAGGGGCATCATCAATTTGAAATCAGGTCCTTTCACAGAATTAATTTCCAGACAGTGTGCCTAATTCTGTTACTTGTGTTCTTTTTGTTTTGAGGACTTACATTCTAACTTCTTTTCAGTGAATTCCTTTCCAGTGTAGGATGTAAAAACTGTTATGTCCAAGAAACAGCAAGAATAACAGTACACAAAATAGTGGATCACAATTTGGAGAAGTAATGCTTGATGTTAAATGAGCTAGGGAGAAAACAACAGAAGAGGAAAAGAAAATCCTGACAGAAGTACTAACTTTAAGTTGATGGTGTCCCTTTATCTTGGTTTAAAATCCCAGTTCTGATGATGCTTTTTTCTTTTTTTTTAAGCACGAAGAGTTCAGTGAACACTTTTCTGCCTGTGCCTCTAGGTGTAATTTACCTTTTAAATTTCTTGAGAGCGCCATATTTCTTTGGGAAGCAATTCTTTAATATTAAATCATAAACTTGTTTGTAGCTTGAAGTGTAGAAGAATATTATTTTTTACTGGGTCTTTTGCCTAATTGTGTGGTGGTTTTGTTTGAGAAACTCTACTTTGCTGCATTCTTGAGTATTATAGTTGCCATAGTAAAATTTTAGCTCAGATTTGCACATGGCTGCTAGCTAGCATGTAGCATGGTATAAGAAATAGATTCTAATCTTTTACGTTTCTCTGCTTGTGAAGCTGAAAGTGTTAGGTTCTTAAGCTTGGATGCCATCCTTTCAGAACTCATTTAGATCTGAAAGTTTTGTGCAGTTACAACCAAGTAGCCTTTTCTATTTTTTTCTGTTTTGCTTTTGAAATTTATGTTTTTGGTCTTTTATGTAATAAAGGAGAATGTAAAGGCTAAACTACTTAACATGTAAAATGCATTGCACCTTTAATAGATAGACTGTCTGTTTAAAAAAAAAAATACTTGAAATTATCCAAGTACATACTTCATGTCAAATGTATGTGTACAGTATAAATGTACATGCTAGGTAGTTCTATAACTATCTCAACTAAATAAATTAACATGGAGATCTTGTGCATGGACTTCTGATAAAGAAAAGTGCCTGCTTTGGTACATTCTGCCTGTCATTTAAAATTTGCTTAAAAAAGAAGTCATACTTTTCGCGAAGTATGTTGAAGTTATTTTTTTATGGTCTTTTAACTTTGGTGTAATACTAATTCTCTTCTCATGGCAATACAAATATTTCTGCTTATCCAGGTCACCCGTCCAGTCAGTGGACTCTCTTCCCCTTTATTAATCAAACAATTGAGTTAATGTTAAGAAGTATGCTAGCGCTTTTGAAAACATCGCAGCTACCTAAATTCCCCCTCTTCAGATTACTCATTTATTCCATGCCTTCAGAGAGGTAACTTTCATAAACAAGTGTCCACAAATGACTCTACAGCATTTTAGAAATTACAGAAAGGTTTAATCTTTCAACTGAGTCTTCATTCCTATTACTGCCATTTTTGTATCACTCCCTTAAGGCCCAACTTTTCAATTACGAATTTATTGAGTTCAGTGGAAAGATAAGTAAAAAAAACAACCAAAAAACCACCCACAAGCTTCCTTCAATTTATCACTGTTCCACACTGGACAACCTTTTTTACTCGGTTTTCAAATCACTGCTAGTAATTTGTCATAAAGAAGCTTCTTGCCTTTTTCTTAAAATGACTGCGGACTAAAGTGTTGAAAACTGCATTGGTTAGCTCTGTTTTTTTTTTTTTTTTTCCCAGAGGGAGAAGTCACTCATCTAGAGAATCTGAAGAGAGGAACCAAGATGTTAGGCTGAGATATGATCTCTGATGGACATGTTCATTGTCTGGGCAATGGTGCTGAATAAGCAGAAACACAGTTTATACATACATATTCATTCTACTGGACAAACACCCACAAAGCCATTGCACAACACATCATCAAACTGGGAGCTTAAATTCCCCCTGCAGAAAGAATGCAGGTTTTACTTAGTTCACAGTTTTATTGTGCCAAGTAATTGTTTTATTTCTATTGATTTAATATACTAATACCATTCTCTTGATTTCACAAATTTTCAGCATATGGGAGACTTTGGAGGAATGCACAGACCTGGAATTGTTGTTGACTATCATAACAAACCCAGTCCTGCAGCAGTTGCTGCAAGAGGAATTAAAAGAAAGATGATACCACAGCCATATAACAAACCTGGTGGCACGTTTATCAAGAAACCCAAAATGACAAAACCTATTTTGAAGCTGAGCCAGAAAAAATCTCCTAGTAAGTAACAAGTGCCAGAATTCTTAAGTTAAAACTACTAATTTTTTTAATTCCTTAGGACTTATTTACTTTTAATATTCAGAAAGAAGGCTGTGTGTGCTGTTTTATAACACTTTGTTTTCTACCCTTGAAGTACTGTACAACATTTTATGAATTTACTGTTCTGTCTCTTCTACTGCAAAGATAATTTTCTGAATGAAATTGTGTATTTTGATGTGTTTAAATATGTACTGCTGCAGACTATTTCATTTAGACTTTATGACGATGCTTCCTGGAGGCAAATTTTCACCACTGAAAATAATTTCAGATCGCGGGTTGCCTAAAGTGACAATGGCTGGCAAATAGTAAAATATGCAATATGCAAAACATGCCTTTGAAGTCTATGATTCTGTGAGCCTGGACAGTGCTGCCTAAACCTTAAAATGTGCCCTTGCCCAAACCTGGAACCTGCAGTCCAAATACTTTGACAGATACAAAATCTAGTGAATCAACTGCAATGCAGCTAAGATAAAGGCATAAGATGTGGGTGAAGAAGAGAGGAGAAGGAAGGCAAACTAAGAAAACAGTGAAAATTGTTACAGAATAATTTATAAAAGTCAGAGAGAGATTGCTGTTCCTTAAAAATGAAATTCCATAATGAGGAGAAAAACTGGAAATACAATAAATAACCTGGGAATGTAAATTGCAAAGTGTTAGTTGTGCTTGGTTTGTTTAGCTTCCCTAAAGACATCTTACTACCGTGTTGTGGTTTTAACTCTAGGCAGTAACTAGGACCACGCAGCCACTTGCTTACTCCCCCCAGTTGGGATGGGGGAGAGAATCGGAAGAGTAAAAGTGAGAAAAAATTTGTGGGTTGAGATAAACAGTTTAATAAATAAAGCAAAAGCCGCTCATGCAAGCAAGGCAAAAAAAACCAGAATTCATCCACTGCTTCGGAAAAGCAGTGATGATCCACTGATCCACTGGATCAGAAAAGGCCTTGAGAGCTTAGCAACAACCAAAAACATTAGTGTGCTACCAACACTATTCTCATCCCAAATCCAAAACACAGTACTACACCAGCTGCTAGCAACAAAGTCAACCCCATCCCAGCTGAAACCATGACAAACTCTATTAATTTTGATACTGCAGGCAAAGCTGGAGGAAAAAATTCGCTAATGAGGTTTGAATAAATTACTTGCTTTGAGGGAATGTAAATTTGAGTATTAAATATTATCAATGGCATGTACAGCAGTCAAGTTTGTTGGGGTTTGTTTGTGTTTGTAATTTCCACAGTCATTTGGATCTGCAGTGTTTTATACAGTTAGGTTTCAGATCACCCCTGAAAAATGTTTAAAATTACTTTAGCTCAAAGCTTACAAGGTAAATGCACAGACTTGGCAGAAACCTCCACGTGAAAATTTTATTTTTGATTTTGTAATTATAGTCGCACTAGTGTGTGTTACAGAGCTGTTCCCTTAGCTTTAAGAGTACTGTAAAGATTTCAGCCACTGGGTGTATAGAACACATTTCTTTACTTTTTTGACAGGGAACGTTATTGCTGGCATTACCAGCTTTGTTGTGATGAAATGGGTCTGTAAAGGACGCATCCAGGCATCTTAGAGGTTTCCCTCTTAGCTTTTTTTCTTTCAGCACTCTTGTAGATTCTCCTTTTCTAACCTACCTTCAGACAGAGCACTTCTAGTTTAATATTTGTTCCCCCTAACTGACCAGTCAAAGGTACTACATAATATTGAAGTTACTTTAACAAGTGGAGTAGATAGCACCTATTAGAATGCACTTTTAATCATTGTGTCCTGTGGCTTTGAGATTGGGGAGAAGAAACTATTGGATGGCTTAATATAATTTTGTGAAACTTGAACTGAAAGATCCTCTAAGCAGTATCATGTAGTTGAAAACTAAAAAGTGGGTGACCATTAACAGAAAATTGGATACAATCAGTACACAATGTATGTATGAAAATATATCTCAAAATTATATTGTCATTTCAGTCTTGACTTTCTTGTTGTGTAGGGTTAGATATAGGTGATTGCTTTTAGAATACTGTTTAGTGTATATTCCTAAGGATCAATGATTTTACATTTAGTCTTATTAGTAAAATCTGATAAACTGTGGATGTAGACTGTCCTAGCTGCGTAACAAGGTTTTTTTTTTTCCTAAATATCTTACTGCCTTAAAATGTATTGAGAGTGATAGCGTTTTTGCTTTACTGATTTCTTTCTTGCTTTATGTTTATAGACATGAAGACATCTTTCCAGGATTCTACTATAGAGGTAAAAAATCACAGATTTGGAAAATGTTTGTGATTCTATCAGAAGTTTGCACAGTATACCTTAAGATGAGTAATTATTAGGCTAGAGTTATAAAAATTAAGCGCTTAACTCTATAGTTTATCTAAATTTATTTTTTTTCTTCACTTTATTTAAAACTGTCTTATTTTGGTGGCAGTTTGAAATCCGTGCTGATTTCAATTGAAAGGTGTAGCTTGTGCAGATAGCCTGGAAAATGCATTTTAAAGTGTATTTGTAGACCCTACCTATTCTTGTAATGCACAGACAGCTGTCATATGAACACTTTTCGTGTTGTCATAGGTAGTCAGCTTGAATTCATACACCTATGACCTGCTTGGATGGGTTGAGAAATTAAGTACAAAATGACAGGGCGATTACTAAACAGCAATGAGGAAGAATGGATAAGACATAAGACACATCAAGGAGAGAGGGTAAATAAAAGAAGAAACAGTGTTAACAGGTTTTCTCTGGTAGAGTACAAAGATTAGTTCCCATCTTTGGAAAGAGCAATTGCAACAATATGTAAGAATGTGACCAGTGAGCTAAGCATGTATGTATATGCTCGTTCCATGTTGAAAGACTGGAATGTTATTTTCCTTCTTTTTGGATGGAGGTATTAATGTGTTCTCACCTAAGTATTTGAAAGTCTGATTTTGATGTCAAGATACTTATGTAGAAGACAATGAGAATTTTGATTGTGAAACTAATTCGCAAAGACTTCAAGGCATTAAGGAGAAACGGATAGCTTGAAGTCTTTGTACATTGAGTCTAATTAGATATTCAGTTCGCTTTCTTCCATTGTCGTATTTGATAAAAATAGCAAATAACAGATTATTAGAAATAAAATAACTTGCACTGTCTTTTTCTGGGTTGAGTATGACATTGTTTTATTGGGTTTTTTCTTATAAAATTTATGGATTTGACTTTTACTAGGAAATTGAAGTGGACACAAGTGGTGCAGTTGTTATATATGAAGACTTTACAAGAGATGCTTATGATCTTGGATATCAGACTTTTGGAGGTAAGTCAGTTTGCTTTGTCAGGTAAGATACTGTATTGGTGTGACTTTGAGTGACTAGATTTAGTAAGTGTGTATGTATGACCTCTATTAGTTATTGAGCGGCATGACTTTTTAAAGAGTTTATTAATTTAGGCCGTAGAGAAGATTATTGTTTGTAACATCCATCCATCACTTGTTTTGTTCTTAACATGTTTATTGTATCCCTGTCTCTCTGTCATCTCTGTATGTTGTTGTTGTTTGACTTTTTATTTTTGTGAATTTAATCTAAATGGTCTTCTAATACTTACCACCACTCCATTGTTTAAATGTTATCCCACCAGTTCCTCACCCATATCCTATTATTTATCCCACTAGCTGATCAACCTCACCCTTAAATCCTAGGTGAGTCAATTTATAAAAGTGGATTTAGTTAACTTGGAGAACTGCTCTCAAGAACAGGGATTCTATTTAATGTGAAGTCTTAATGGAACAGGTTAATTATTAGTTTACATAAAATCAGTTGAAGTGTATATTAACTGTAATGATTTCAAACACATACACAAAGAAATCCAGTATTAAGGCTGAAGCTATTTTTAGTCCTTTTTCCCTCATGTGCCGCCCTATTACGTATGTAGCCTAATCTGGTAAGGAGTGATGGAAATTTGCGGCCAACTGATTAGAGTTTCTTGAAGTAGTAGTAATGGTTGTTTTTTAAAATTGTGTGGTTTTTCCATTTTTAAAAGTATGTATAAGTGCACTGAAGGAAAGTGGGAGCCCTGCTGGGGAGCCTCAGTTTATATCTAGATTAAGACTACCATTCCTCAATTTGTAACAGGATGAGCACTTGAATTTGTGGGTAAGATATTTGAAGGGTAAGATATAGGTCGTTTCACTCCACAGAATGTCGTCCTAGAGGATTTTTGCAGCAGTAAAACAAGTGATCCTGTGGATGTTTCTAGGGTTGGTGGTAAGACACTAAGTGAAGCTCAAATCTTGAGATCAGTAATGGGCATTGCCTCTGCGAGTGGCTGGGTTTTGTTTTCAAAATGATTTTTAAAACAATATTCTGGATAGGAGTTTTTCTCCTGTCTGGATCAGAGTAATTTTTGAAACTCTGCTACAAAATGATAAATTTTGGGGTAATCGGGAATGAAGTAGATGCTGTTAGTCAGTGGAAATGGTTGCAGTACTTGGTGACACTTCTAGAGCCACAGAGATTTTTGCAAGTCTTATTTTTTTTTTTTTGCTTCTGCACATTACTTTCAGTCGCTGTTTGGATGGAGGCAAATTTCATGGAGGCTGACCTCTGTCCTAAGGTTGAAGTGCAGAGGAAAACTTAAGTGATCATCTTTTTTCTGCTGTAAAACTACTCACTGAATAATATTCTAATTATTTCACTTTGTTCATAGGCTTTTAAAGCAGACATAAGCAAGGCAAACATAAGTACACTTATGCAAAAATTTCAGTGTCCTTAGAAGTCTTTAATGTTGCAGAGCTAACTTCTAGTCATTTATTTGTTTGCACTCTTCCTAACATGCCAAGTGATAATTTAATGAAGTTCTCTGAATGTTTGATTGGGCTTTTGTTGTGTGGTGTTTGGGTATGGGTGGTTTTTTTTTTTTTTGGTTGGCCCACCCTCTGCACAGCTGGCTCTTTCTTTGCTGATTTATTTTTTTCAGCTGCAAATCTTTGGAAGATTTTTCTGTGAAACCAAGTGAAGTCTAGTGGGGAAAAATAATAAAGTTGTTGAAGTTCAAATTGGGTACCTTCATACCATAATGAAACACTGCCTTGTCTCCTTTATGAGAACCTTTGCTTTTGGAAGCAGCCTTCTCAGCAGAAGAGAATAGCTTTAGATAGTGGGGTGTTTTGGGTTTTTTTTTTTTAATGTAAGGGGATTGTAGCAATGGTGCTCTAAAATCATGGAGAATTTTAAATAATGTGTTTCTCCCCATGCACCCCCTGTACCCTTTCCTGGTCACTTGAGGCCTTTAATAACTAGGCGCAAAAGGGTAAGGTTTGCTTTAACTCTGAATTTCCTTACTTTTATGAGTGTAATCCCCTAAACTACTAAGTTTGCATTGCTGGAAGCAAATGTTTAAATTGGTTGTCTTTAAAAGAGGAAAAACAAAGCAGAAGTTCTATCTCATTTAAATAAGCTATTGAACCACTTTGGTATAGGGTCTTCTCTGCATTTTGAGGTGTTGTGGAAGAGAGAGGGAAGGCAGATACTTGATGAGGTTGGGTTTTGTTGTTTTTTGGTTTGGTTTTTTTTTTCTGGAATGTAAAATTGTCCTTCTATTTTATGTTAAGATGGCAAAGGAGAAGTTAAAAGTGAGGAAGAAGAAAAGCGGCGAATTGAGGCCAGAAGAGAGAAGCAAAGACGTAGAAGGGAAAAAAACAGTGAAAAATATGGTGATGGTTACAGGTTTGTGCTATAATTTCTGTCTCATGCGGTGTCTTTCTTTCCCTTTATCCTTCTGTAACAATATGTCTTCCTTCTAGAAAGCCCCTTTCGACTGATTTTAGGAAAATAAAATGCAGTAAAGAAATGAGAAAAAAAGCCCACCCTCTCAACACTCCCACACCTAAAACAAAGCCAGAAAATTAACTCTAAAAAAAGAAAGCCTCATCCCAAAACCAAGCACTCAAATCCTGTGGCTTAGAAGACTGAATGTTTCACTGGAATTCTGTATCAAAGTACACAAGTTTCCTAACCCCTTCTTCCCCACAAGTGCATCAGTGCACACTTGAGAAGCAGCTTAGAAAGGCACCGTTTTTGAAGTATATATTTCATTTAAATATATATTTGTGCTGACTTAAGCTGTTAGAAATTGACTTTATTCTGGTTTTATATGTACGGTGAGCTATTTTCTAGCAAAAATAAGTAGATAGTTCTGTAACTTTTCTTAGTCTTGTTATAGCCAAGTGGGCTAATGGCCAGCACTATACAAAACTGTTCTATGCCAGTGCAGTATGTGATCATATTATTAGTGCCTTTTCCTCATTATACCGAGGAGGCCATATTTCCTTATAAAGATTATGTAGTTTTTGTATGGAAAATTAGCTTTAAATTAATTCTTTTGACTGTTTGGATTTAGGAAATCATGGACTGGCCTGACAATGAAAAGTACTACAAAGGTGAAACAAACTAGTGACCTGTAACAGATATACTTGCAAAACAACATGGCTTTTAAATGGATAGCTTCTAATTTCAACAGTGTTCATCTGTTGCATAGATAATCCATTACTCTGAGACGGGCATGGTATATATTTGGTTCTTGTAACAGTTACCCTTCATAATGGTTAAATATTGGAAATATTTTTTTTCCTTGTCACTTGGGCTTCTTTAAAGAGCAGTTTTCCTCTTCCTTTTCTGATTAGGTTTGTCAAGTCCTCATAGTTTTGAGGAGAGAGGGAAGAATGTTTCTTTAATAGTAATATTATTTAATATATTTCTTTTGACAGAATGGCTTTTACTTGCTCATTTTGCAAATTTCGAACATTTGAAGAAAAAGAAATTGAGGCACATCTGGAGAGTGCAGCTCACCAGGAAACACTGGATCATATCCAGAAGCA
Organism: Limnodromus scolopaceus; assembly: GCA_028565335.1. Taxonomy (NCBI): domain Eukaryota; kingdom Metazoa; phylum Chordata; class Aves; order Charadriiformes; family Scolopacidae; genus Limnodromus; species Limnodromus scolopaceus. Next base: position 16,940,428 of record JAOXNO010000004.1, on the reverse strand, counting down.
AACCAAATTTGACAAAGTAGTGATGGAATTTCTTCATGTAAGACAACTGTTTTTGATCTATATAATGCTTTTACATGAGAATGTAGTTAACAATTTAACATTTATCTTCATAATATGCTTAATTTATCATCATTATTTGTTCTGCAGACAACTTTTGGCACAGTGCATGTAACTAAGTTGAAGTGAATTCAGTGTCTATACAATAGTGTTAATTTTACAATTGAAAGTAGGTGACGTAAGAAGTAACAGCATTGCTATTTATTACAGAGCTAATTTGAGTAATATTTTATGTATAGGTTCCTATTGAAATATAAACAATCATACATCAAATGTTACAGTTTTTTTTTTCTAATTCTCTGTAGGAGTGTATGGTGAATAAATTCAAGAAGACAGCTATGCGTAAGCAACAGACAAGTAACCAGACAGAAAATGCTCAAGCTGCTGAAAAAGACATAATGGAAGGTAAGACTTTTTATGTGAGAGTGCCTACTGTGGAGCTCTGATTGTACTTTTCTCCTTTCACTCTTCTTTAAATTTGATAAAATGTTTGGATTAGAATTATTAGTTTTCGCACCTTTTCTGTACCTGATTGTATCAGAAGTGAAGCAAGGAATCCCAATGTGGAATGTAAGGACAGTGAGAGATAGCAAATCGTATTTATGTTTGCTGTCTAGGTAGGCTTGTCAGAAAGTAAGGTAACATTAGGCTAGGTGCCTGACAAACAGAATTACATGGGCTTCGCCACAGTCTTACTTGGCTCAGTGCATGAGGAGTGAGAACAGGTGCATGCAGATAGTTTGAAAGAGAGCATGTAATAAAGCAGTAAGGGGATAGTGGTCAAATATGATGGCAAGGATCTGGATAATGTAAGTGGAATAGTTGCTGTAGTTTTAAGGGACAAAAGGAGGAATTTGAGCACTTTCTTGGCTACCCAAGATGCATCTTGGCCTGAATTTTTTTCCCCTCTGCTGCCCTATGGGCAGTTTTCTAGAGCGTTTTGTGTCCCTGCCTTGCTGTTCCATATCCTTTCACTTTATCCTTTGCTTGAGGGCTTTCAAAATATGTGCTAGAGCCAGAGGGAACATCTTTTGAGTACCTTTGCTTTTGGCAATGACTATATTTGAATATTACCTTAATTCTAATTTAAATGCTAAAAGCTACTTAAAAACGGGTATAGCTAACATCTTAACAATCTCCCAAATTCTTTTTTGTACTTTCCTTAAGTACTGGAGAGCCTGTTTGCCTTTATGATCAGAATGTTCTGTTGGCAAGCTAATATTTAAATTTTCAAGCGGAATTGGATTCATGTGCTTCTTCCTGGTGGTGAGTGGAGGCAAGGAAATAAGTTGCTCTTATGAGGGGTAAAGTAAATCCAGCTGTTTTGGTGAAGCTTTGTTTGTTTATTGTATCAAAAGATGTATTATTAAGGATATTAGTTACTGTTTATTTTTAAATAGATGGCATTTTTGTACCTAGTTCAATTTGATCATTGTATCATTTCTCTTTTCCCCTATTTGGGTCAGTAGGTGTTCACGTATCATAACCTCAGACAGCAAGCATAATTGCCTGGGGTCTCATATATATATAGTTTGTGGAGAGAAGGAGTTGGAGTATCCAAGTAAAAAATTTCCTCCTTCACCATTGCCTTCAGACAGCCTAATTTTGATTCCTGAATTTGGGTGAATATTTCCCTGGGGTTCGGTTGGCATGTTTAACAACTGAGAGCTCAAATTTCTTGGAATAAAACAACCAATCCCCTCTTCCATTTCTTGAGAATAACAGGTTTTGTGTTAATGATTTGTTGCATCTTCTTTGGCAGGGGTTACTGCTGATGACCACATGATGAAAGTTGAGACTGTTCACTGCAGTGCTTGCAGTGTGTATGTTCCAGCATTACACAGTTCTGTTCAGCAGCACTTAAAATCTCCTGATCACACAAAAGGAAAACAAGTAAGAGATGACATATTATTAAAAAAAAAAGCAAGCATTATCTAGTAGTAGGTGAGAAGTGTTGTGGTACTCAGTGCAAGGAATTTCTAAGTTCTTGATGGTTTTACTTGTTCTCTAGAAAGCTAGAATCTCCTTGTTACGCTTTGTAAACATAATGTCTCCATTAGTAGCCAGTGCTTAAGCACCCACAGTTAATGAGAAGTTGGTATGCTTATTAGCTGACAGTAGTAAGTCCTGAGAAGGTTACTGGGAACAGTCTTTATATTTTATGAGAATTTTTTTTTTTTACTGCCATTAAATGTTGTAAGGATTTTGTTATTCAAGTTGCAAAACATAATACCTATATTTCCAGCAAGGTAACAAACCTAGTGCTTTTTTTTTTTTACTTGGCTATTACCTTTTTAATTTCAAAGAGAGTGGGAGCAGCTTAGAATTAACAGTAGTATGGAATTGGTCCCTGTTACAATTTATAATGATATACTTTTTAGGTTGGCAGAAGGGTTGAAAGAGTAGTGTGAGTGGAAATAATAACAGTTATCATAGTAAGTAAGATTGCCAAAGTAGTGTTTTGTCTATATGTGAGCTTCTGTGATTATGGAATATCGTAGAATCATAGAATGGTTTGGGTTGGAGGGGACCTTTTGAAGGTCATCTAGTCCAACCCTCCTGCAGTGAGCGGGCGCATCTTCAACAGCGCTAGGCTATGATGAAAAAGTGTACACGTTATCTGTAGCTGAGAGCAGGTGACTATGTTTGTAGACAGGTGCATGGTTGTAGTTCATTATATAAACAAGGTGTGAATATGTCTTTTGATCCACCTAAGCAACAAACTATAGACAAAGCCAAACTTGATTGAGTTTACTATGTGGTTTGGACTTAAATGCTAAGAATGGGCATTTCATGCTGCAATGTGTACATTGTTGTCCTTAGAGAAGCTGAACATGACTTCAAATTTGTGTGACAGTTTTAATAGGTATATAATAATTATTCACTGTAAAACTTGCTTCCTAGGCTTACAGAGAACAAATAAAAAGGGAGAGTGTTCTTACTGCCACGAGTATCTTGAATAATCCTATAGTCAAGGCACGATATGAGCTGTATGTGAAGGTAAGATGCAAATGGAAAAAATGTCACCTGTAACGTTTGCTATACCACTGTTTTCTCCATGCTGGTGGAGTTTAACCTCAGTGCTTTGTCTTCTGGTTCTGCCTTCTAGGTAGCACGCAGATTAAATATACTTTTAATGTATTTTGCCAGTCTCAGATAACTTCATTTGCATAAAAAATTGCCACCTTCTGACTTACCAGCTTTTGCGTTTGAATTACCATTTATATGTATATCTGGTCAATTTTTAATTGGATCCTCTTATAAAAAATAATCAAGCTTTAGGAAGGCATTATCAGTGTCTTTAATTCTATACATGACACTAACTGTAGAGCATAAGACACTTTAAAAATGAGTCAATCTTTGTTTAGAAGCAAAGGCTCCAGCATGTTGTTCTGTACTAAAGTATAATGCACGCACTATTTGGCTACTTTTTATTGCACAGAATTTCTAGGATTCATGGCAGCATACAGTAAAAGAAAGCTTACAATAGCAGTTGTGTGTTCAGAGAATTTAAAAGGCATGGCAGCCTGTGTTGCAGATACGTGGCCTGAGAAATGTGAATTAATTTTAGCGAAATGTGGATTTTTTTTTTCCTTCTGGGCCAGCGAATTTTCTGTAGTACCATTGTTAGCTATTTCTGGTAGTCACTTTTAATCAGTTTATAATTTTGCCTGTGCCCAAACAATAGACTCCTTCAGACAAAGCAATATTGTCTTGCAGAAACATGACAAGGTATGAGCTAATGCAGGAGTTAATTGTGATTTAAAATGTCAAATTAGTCACATCCTGCAAAATTATGTTTGGTTGGGTGCGTGAATCAGTTTCAGAGAACTGTTCTCTATCTGTTAAGAAAAGGTAGCAAATGACCAGATATCACAGCCTGGAATATCTGCATGTATTTCCAGCCGTCTCTGCTGGTTCTCCTTGTAGCCTGGTATGTGTGTGCATTGTCCCATACAGCCCTCTAGTGGGGGACTGGTAAAGGGGGAATGGAAATTTGCCATTCAGCAGTTGAAAAACTGAGGAAGATAAAACTTGCAAGATTGTCTTCACGAGGAGACCACTGATGTTTTCAGAATGCCTAGCACTTTTCTGGGGTGGATTGACCTTAATACGCTTTCAGCAACACCTGCTCAGTTAGATGTTTCTGGTTACGCAAATCCCTCTCATTGTTTTCCAAATGTATAATAAACTGCAGACTGAAGGAGTCCAGTTTTATTATATGGCATGTGATGAATTGGAGCATGAGATGCATGCATTTGGTGCTTACAATCTTCCAGGACAGTAGGAAATCCTTGTTATAGCCGAAAATAACTTGCTTTGAGAAGAAGGGCAGATGGGCTTGGAGAAACACCCTTCCCCACCCCTCAGCCAAAACCCCCGAAACTCCAAACAAACAAAAAAATTCAAGAAAACCCACCCAAAACCCAACAAACCAAAAAAAACCCCAAACCAGTGTTGTTCTGGAAAGTGTTGTCTATCCTGCACGTGCAGTGTGTAAGGAGGAAATGAGAGCAGGGAAGACCTGCAAGGTTGTTGCAAAAATCTGTTCCAAGTTGCAAAGGTAGGTCATCAACACCACAAATGCCTTTGACAAAAGCAGAACAAAATTGCAGGTCAGCAACTCCTGACTTTTATGCATTGCTATTGATACAGTTTGACATGAGCAAAAAGATGAAGTTGAATTAGGAAAAGTTCTTTTTCTGTTGAGGGGAGTGCTAGAACCACACCCTGCTGAAAGTAATAGTCATCCATCTTTTTACCACAACCGGTATTTGGGACCCACCTTCTCCCATTGTGGTTTTGTGTGGGAAATTCTTCTGATGCTATTTCAGTTGCCCCATGGAGCTACTGAGTAACTGCTTGGAGGATGACAATTTAATGTGATTTGGGTTGATTGGCCAGCTGACACTTGGCAGCAGGTCATCAATTTTGAGGATATTTGCTGTGTCTTGCATTGTCTAAGACTTTTTAAGATTGAAGGCTCTGACTAATGTTTGACTGAAAATGAGGGAGTGGATCATGACTTCTGGAGTAAGCTAATTGGCAAGCAATCATAACTGCTGTCTCATTGGGAAACTTCGGCCACTTCTTTTGAATAAAGTGTCATTCTATCTGTGACTTATTGCTCTACCCAATTATTGGGAAATCTATTTTGCCCTTTGATTTAATCTTCCCTCCAGCTAGGGACAGTTGTTTGCTGTATGTGCAAAAGGAAAAAAAGCAAATAAATGCATCCATTTTAAACAAACATAGTTTCAAATATGTTGTTCTAAAACCACTCAACTTCCATTTTTCTTTAACTGTATGTTTCTAATTTGCACTGTGGAAAGGAAAGCAGACAAAAATTTCTTTGGCAGTAAACTTTTAAAATCTGCTTAATATTTAATCATTTAATTAAGTCAGTTTTAGTTTTTCAGATTTCACTGCAAAATCTTCTTTTTAAGAAATAAATGCAAACTTGATAGTATTTAGCTGTACATGCTAAATAAATGTGCATACTTGAACTTGACTCTTTCAGGTAGTTCTGTAAGCTTGGACACATCAGCTGTAGCAAGGGTGTAAAGGTTACATCTTTCCTGGTAATTTTCCCTGAGTTCAGCTATTTTTTAAAAATTTTTTTTTTAACATGGTAAAGGTGTCCACTGAAAGTGGAAGGATCTATATGGAGTTGGCCTAAAATAGTCCCTCGTGTTGCATGTGGGATTTTTGTTTGTTTCAAGCCATTTGCAATTAGTGTCCCAGGTTAAATAAATTAGTTGTGGCTTTAGAAGAGTTCATGGTGTTTATTATAAAGGCTCTGATCTTTGTTATGTTTCTGGTCAGTGACTAGATTTACGAACAGGAAAAAAACCAGAGTTGCAGGTAGGACTTGACTGCAGTTGTTAGTGCTACAGCCAGGGATGTGACCTGTAGCACCAAGAATCATAATGGTGGAGAACAGTCTTTTTTAAAGGTGGCCTTCTTAATTTGCTAATGCATTTCCCTTGAGTCTGTTAATATTGGAATACCTTTATCATGTGTACTGTTCTTTCAGTCTTCTGCTGGACCCCACTGTTAGGACTGTCATTTTCTGTATCGTGTCTTCTGTCATGAAATGCTGCTTCTGTTCCCTGCGCTGCTGCTTTGGAGCTGGTGTCTGCGTTGTTGGAAATTTCTCTATTTAGTTTCCAGAAAACTGCTGTACCAGAACTGAGGTTTCTGATTGTCAAAACTTGCATGTGATCTTCGTGATCATAATGGTCCTGGTGATCATCTTTTACACTGTTGTATTCCATTATATTTTTTTTTTCAATTCCTATATTTGAAAACCCAATTCAGTGCTTAAATTAACCGTGTGTTGTTTGCATCCTGTCCTTCCCATGCAAGGAAACTTTCCTCTTCATCTCTTGTTTGATGCCTTCACCATAGATCTTCTAATCAAAGAATCTTGACAGGATTGTTTCTTACCTTGGCCATTCTTTTGAAGAGCCCAGTGTTGGTCTTGTGTTGTACCCTTTTATGCTTCAAATCTATTCTTTGTATACTTTTTTTGAAGTTCTTGTTACCTCCTTATTCTCCTATGTCCATATTGTAAAAAGAGGGACAGGGAGAGAAATCCACCACAGTCCACCTACGGGCCACTCTAAAACAATCACCTTAGAAGTTTCATGAACCTGGAGCAAGTCCCTTTATAATAAGGAGGGAAAAAAAGACCATCTTATTTCTCAGGCAAAAAGTTACTACTTGATGAAGTCATGACTATCTCTAATTTTGGACCATTTAGAACTTCCTAGGTAGAATGATGTTTATCATAAAAAGCTGCTTGGATGTTGCTCAAGAGAAGCATCATAGAGGTTGACATTTTCTATCTCTATATCCCAGGACTGTTTGATCAATGTATTAGTGAAGGCGTTCTAAAGTTTACCAGTTAGGTAGGCAGACTTTGGTATCTTTTTGGGTCAGGTTTGTGAGACCTGTTATAAATAGATATAGAGTTTCTGGGGACATTTGAATCCCAAAGCTTTGGTTCTAAATACCAGTTCATAGTCTTAAGCTTTCTCTGCAGTTTAAATATTCTAGAGACAAGGAACCCAAAGAATGCATCTTCTGGGAATAAACTACTTATCTACTTGTGTTTTTGCACTCTGTAGGCATCATAAAGTCTTTCTGCAGCAGTTCAGTGGTGTGCCAATGTTCTTGTTTTCTGTGGCTTTTTTTGTGTTTTGTTTTGTAAAGCCATCTGGGAAGATGGGACCAGTGTGGTTGTCAAAATCAATTAGCATCAAAATTAGCTCTGCATGCTGTCCTGGATGCCTCTGATGCAACATCACTGGAAAAGAGTGTAGTTGTTAGGATCTTCCCCTTGAGGGCAGTAACTTTTTCCTTAGTTTGAGAACTTGAAAAGTGCATTTTTCTCTGAAAAAACATTTGGGGAAAGCAGCTTTTTTGTTCGGTGTTTTTTTGTTGTTGTTATTGTAGAGAGATCTGTTCAGCCTGAAGTAGTGTGCTGAATCCAATTCTGCCAGGTTAGCCAGAAGCAACGTAACTGTCTCCACAGGAACGAAGTGTAACAATTCTCTGTAGCTTGTCCCCAAGAGTCAGGGACAGTCAGATGTTTTCTGCAGGAGTGTGGGAAGTAGTCCCTTTTATAAGTGCACTCTTCAGCTACAATTCATCATTATGCCTAGCCTAGACAGGAGAGGATTTTAATCTTTCCTTTTCTGTCAGACCTATAAAAGGGCTTCTGATATCCTTGTGAACCATTTACAGCGAAAGGCCACCTTTTGTTTTCTTTTGCTAGGAAACAATGCTCTCTATCTGGCCACATGAAACTCTTAATACAGCTATTTTCCCTCTGTAATATCTACTGATGAGCATGTATTTGAAGCTAACCAGCTAAAGTACTCTTAACTCAATAATTAGCTTATTTTTGTCTGTCTTTGGAAATTCTTGTTCCTGTGCCCAAATGTGATACTTGGCCAAATGCAAGGAAAATGGCACTAGAAGCTTTGCAGTCAGGAGGTCTTTCACACTTTCATCCAAAACGGAAAGTAGATGAGTACAATTTTGGGGAGTTGCACTAATCCTTATTGAATTGAGGTTTGGATTTTATTTAACAATGCTTTCCATAGATGTTGGCATTTAATTGGTTTGGGCACACACTTTTCTGTATGTTGGGTTTTTTTATGAAATGGTTTACTGAGTTAATGTTGGACTTGTTACCTACTCAGTGAAATACTCCTTGGTGTTCTGTAGCCACATGGTGCTTGACAGTAATAGTGGACCATGTAAAAGTGGCACGTGTTAACTGAGATGTGGGGTTTTCTTGTTTTCATAGGGCTCTGATAAGTTATGATGCCAGCTTTCTATGTACTTGACCCTATGAGAATCTACTTCTAAAAAAGCCAAACTTACATCTTAAAGAAGTTTAAATACTACCTTAGTCGTGGGGTTTGTATGTGACTGGTATGTCTCTGATTAGACTGCAAGTTGATTGGGCTCAGTAGATACTACCATTTAAGTGCTGTAGGCTGGACATTACAAAGTACATGAATAAAATTATCCTGGGACTTGGAATAACATGGTCTTGAAGAACTCTGCTTTCTTTGTATTACCTTTTAAATCTGAATTTATTATTTTTCTTAATTTTAGAATAACAATTAAGCCAAGTTTTTGTTTAGTGGCATTTGCTGGTTTTGCAGCTTTCTAATTTTTCAGTGATTTGTAGGTTACCTGTAAGACGCTACCTGAAAGATGTAACTGAATTAAAAATACTGACATTTCTTTTTATAAGTAAGCAAAAAACCACAAGGGGTCTAGTACTCAATTTTTTGTTTGGATCATCTTTTAAATAATATTCTTGAAATCCCAATCCTAGAGTAGTTAGTGATTGGTGTCATATGTTCAGATCAGACTTTCTCTGGCAGATGTTTGAACATGAGAGGAGCTTTAGCAAAGAAGCTCCTAATACTTCATGTTGCTATTCTTTATTGTTTATTGATTATTCTTAGTTCTTAAATATCTGAAACAAGTGAAAGCTGAGGTATCTCTTGTACTGAATTACTGTATGAATAAGAAAATGTGAAACTAGAATGCCAACATATTTAAAATACTGTCGGAGAAATCTGCTTGATAATTTTACTAGACCAGCAATGGAATGAATTTCAGGCTAGTCAATGTAATGCTAAATTTTTTTCATTTCCTGAAGAGTTTGCCTTTTTGATAGAATTTCAGAGTGAACAAAGACTGTAAATAAAAAGAGAGGGAGACTTCTCTTCAGTATCAGTTTTAATTGGGAAGAAAGAGGAAGTAGGTGTAGTTCTTAAAAACTTGTTGGAACTTAACCATGTGACTTCAATTCACTGAATGTTGACATTAAACTGAGGTTTGTGCATAGTATACTTTTGGCTTTTTCTCAATACCATTTCTGCTTTCATTAAAACAGTTTATTGGGATCCCAATTTCCAGTGTGCATAAAAATGAGATGTTTGTAATTTAAAATCAGATCTGTTTTTTGATTTTCTTGCAAAAAAAAAACCAAACCCTGTTAAAAAGCTGTAAAAAATACCATAGCATTTCTTAGTGGCTGCTCTTTCCATTCACTGAAGTCATAAGTATTATTTTGTTTTATGTTTGAAATAAATATCAAAGTGTTTGCTTTCAATCTTCTGTTTCAGGGTGAAAATCCTTTTGAAATTAACGATCAGGCTCAGGAACAGCAGGCAGAAGAAGAGGACAAAGCTGATGAGCCAGCAGAGGGGGAGGAAGAAGAAGAGGAAGAGGAGGAAGAAGAAACTGAAGAACAAACTGACTTCACTTTAGACCACACTGAAGATAACTAAGTGCAAGAAAACGAAAATATATTGGGGGGGAAAGAACAGCTTTTTATTTCTGCTCTAAAGTGGCTAAGACTTTTTAATAGTCTCAAATGAAGTTGTTGAAGATTCCCCACCGTATGCATGCATTCCATTCCATGGAGAACTTGTTTATATAATTCCTCTGTGTCTCTGATTTTTGTTTAAAATGAAATTAAGACTATTTTAGTTGAGCTTTTTATAGCAAACTGACTGTTAAAGCTGATTAAAACATTGTGTTGTATATTTTTTTAAGCATTCTATTTTTTTGATGTGTGTATTGAAAGTTGGATATAATAATAATTTTTGGTCTAATCAATTGAAAAGAAAGGCGGCTCTGTGGGGTAAATATATTAAATGCTGTATGGCATAAGCTTATCATATTTACCTCTTAGTACAGAATGAGTAACTTTAAAAATTGTGCTGTTGAGTGTGGCTGTTTTGGGGACTGCATTGCACTCTGTATAATAGAGTATGTGTTATAATATGCCTTGTAGCTTTTTGTGATAAGATGTACCAGTTTGTAGCAATAAAAACCTTAAGAAATGTTGCTGTTTAAAGTGTCCATAGTTAAGTATTTCAAGTACTTCCCCGTGCTGACTACCAGATTGGTTTCAAGTCAAATCATGATTGATACTATGATTGAAATTATCTAGTATTTGTAGTTGCATCTTAGTGACTCATTTATTGCTGATTTTTGATGTATTCAGACTCCACCTACCAGAACAGATAAGCACTTTAGCATGTCTGAGGGAAGCACGCTTTCAGTATATTTACATGCTGTGCACTGTTGTATGTCTTAGAAACTATATATAATTATACTTGGGTTTTTTCCTCACAGTTCCTTCTAACCTAGTTTTTGACTAATGAGAGCTGATGTCTGATTTAACTTTTTTTAAGTACGGCTAAGTAATTTGCATCATTTTTCCCCAAATGTGGTATCTTAACATAAGTAACTGTATAATCTCTTGTGGTCATTATGGGGATTTTTTTTTCAAAATCTTATCATACCTTTAATTTGTGCACCTTTCTGTTGCAGAAGCTGTGTGTTAATTTGTAGCCATCGCAGTATACAGGTGCGATAAACAGGGAGTGGACAGAGATCAGATAAAATTAAAATACTTCTAATCTCAGGTGCGGACCAATTTGCTTTTTCAGTGATCCTTTGTAGAACTGGGGGAAGCGTGCGAGTATTACAGGGCGAATACTTGATTTAGATACTAGGCCACCAGAAAGTCTAGTAGCAGAGAACTCCAAAGAATGCTGTGTGTTGTGGTCACTTAGCTGTTGCCTTTTAGTGTAGAAAATACAACACTGTGAGGAAAGAGAGAAGAAACTGACTTTGATGCCTTGACCTCTTGTTTCCTATATGGCTTATATTTTTTCCATTTTAAGAAAATCGGCATGACATAGACTTGATTGCTGTGGGATAGCTTGGAACTAAAAGCATGGGTTGGTTGAAAGATGCGTTAAGCCTGCAGCTGGTTGAACGGTACTTCTTTTGCATATGTAAGCTTAAGATAACAAAATACTTCCTAGATCTCTAAATACTTACTCTCCTGTTCTCCGTCTTAAGGCTAGGATTAAGATTCGTATTTGCATTACTTCTAGAGTGTAATCTCCCCTTCTGCCTTACAAGCTGGTCACTCAACTGTTATGTGTTCTATTTGTAGATCCCTTACCCTACAAGAGGAAGTCGCTGATCTCTTCCCAGACAACAGGAACTGTATCAGTGTTCTAGAAACTGGCGAGAGCTTTAGCGTGATAACTTGTTTGCAGTAGTTAAAAAAAAACTGAGATGCTGCCCAAATCTCCGCAGGTGGTGGGTTTTTTTTGTCTGTGGCTCTTTTACTAGTTGAAGAGAATTAAATTGCTTTTGTACCCACAAAATAAGCCCTTGTACCTAAGACCTCAATACTTTGTTTCCATTGCTGTAGTAATTTTATCCACTATAGCCTCAGGATCTTTGAGCTCTGAGCATTCTTGCCTTCACTGGTAATTTAAAATACATAACTGATTTCTTACATGTACTGACAGTTCTCACCTATAAACTGTGTTAAGTGATAGTTTAAACCTAGATGACGGATATTTTTGGGGGAGGGGAGGCAGCTGGTGTTTATAATGGACAAAATTACCCTTTTTATAAGCTTAGAAAGAACTTTTAATGGGTCCTTGGGTCTATTTTGTACCTAATGTTAAATTAACTTCCTACATCAGTAACAAATTATGGAAATAATTTCAGAGGGAGTGATTGCTGCCCATTCCAGATGACACAGATTCCTGGTAAGCTTTGCCCCCCTGCTCCCAGTTACTCCAAACTGAGTGGAGATTGCATTTGTTTGTTTCAGAATCTCAGAAATAAAGTCCACAGTTGTAGGCGCTTCTGGATGAAGGTGCCTGCCAGAGTGTACTGGTATATTTACACATCCCTGCTAAGACACCTTTCCAGCTCACTTTGCATTCACCAAAGGACAACTATATGCTGACAGCTTCCTGACTGTTTGTAAGTGTTGGTTGCAGTAACGTGTGCCTTTCCTTAGATCATTTTCTAAAGAACCTTCTTGGAACATTGACTACCCCAAGTGATACACTTTATAAAACCACAGACAGTTTGGGAGCATGGTTGTATCCCTCATCCCTAAAAACCAGGTTAACTAAAGGAAGGATCAATAGAAAACTGGGCTTGAAATGTAGTTGGTGGTTCGTACTCCAGATGATGACTGGTTACTAATGGTGGTTCATGTTTAAAAACACCTTCTGGGGAATAAAAATGGCTGTCCTACGTTACAGGCAAGATCTTTCTCTAATCCTGTTCAGTGCATGAGCTGTAGAACATTTTAGTGTCTTGAGTGTGAGAAGGTGTTGTACCTCTGATCTGAGTAACCAGAACTGCATGGAATGTTTCAGGTGAGGATTTACTTTGCACAAGAATTGCAAGGATTTGACTTGCACAGTAATACTAGTGATATTTTATTTCTGTTGGAAACACCTTGCTGCATTCTTAATCTTTTACGGGACTCTGCTTAATGGTGTCTTGGTTTGTAGTTGTTGTACTGAAGAAATACATGGAACTTGTCTCGTGTTTTAACTACCTCTTTCTGGAGCCAGAACTTAAATCTTCTTGATCTGGGAAATGTTGAAGAAATATTTTGTTGTTTTTTGTTTGTGTGGTTTTGTTTTGTTTGTTTAGGGTTGAACTTGCAAGGTAGCAAGTACAGTAGAAAGAAATGTGATCCTTTCAAGTTATACAGCGAATAACTACCATATGTGTGTGTTCTTATGTGTATTGCAGGCCAAATGCACTAGACTTTGTATACATTTGTATAGAGTTATTTTTTTGCTATGCAGTATAACTGTAGAACAATTAAAATCACACCTGTGTAATATTTGACTTGTTCTCGTGCTATGCAAAGGATTGAAATCTTGAAATGACCCTGTAGATTCTCTTGCTTTTGCTTTTCCTGTAGTTAGAACACTTTAAATCAGAATAAATTAAATTAATTCTCAGCTTGCTGAAATATTAACTATAGATTTTCTTGCTGTCTTCTGCCAACTGACTTCTAAAAAAAAAAAAAAAATCAAGCTTTTCTTTAAATGCCAATCTAATGTTCCAATGTTTTTCAGATGTTGAAATGCTTCCGGATCTTTTTAAGAAGCACTAAAATAGAGGATCCAGAGCTTTTCTTCAATTGGTTATCGTCCTTCACTAAATGAAGTCCTCACCCATGTGGCTTTTAGGATGGTAGGGAGGAACTTTATTGTAAGGAATGCCCGTAACCATCAGAGAGTTGAGTCTCTCCTAGATGCTTCCTCCCAACTTAAAGCAAGGAAAGGCTTGGTAAGTCCCACATACTCTTGGGTTTAAAGCCTGCACTGAAGTCCCTTAAATCATTTGAGAGGATGGAAATTTTACATCAGGTTTGTTGGCAATGAAGGTTTGTTCTGAGTTAAGTATAAAAATGAAAAACGTATCATCTATTTAATTTGTTTTTAAGTTAATTTCTAAAATTGTCCTAAGTTTTTAGGCTTACAATATTGTACTTGCTTTTAAAATAACTATAACTGTAATAAGTTCTGCAGCTCAATTCAGCAGTCTAAGCAGATTTGACTGGTTTTAAATACAGCTAGCCAATGAATAAGCCTTTCTGTATAAATAAAAATGTGTATAAGCCAAAGTCCAACATCTAAAATAAAAGAGCTTCTGATCTGTTCTACAAATCTAAGCCTTCCTCATCCCGTCCTTTGGTACTTCAAAGCTGATGCCCACAGGAAAAAGAATAAATGTCTAGAGGGTGAATTGAAGCATCAAAATCTGCTGAGGCAAAAACATAAAAGAAGACTGCTTAACAAGACCCCAAGACCCCCTACTATCCTGTGATTCTGATTTAAAACGAAGTTTTACCTGTATGCAGAAGTGTGGGTTTGTTTTTTTTTCAAGATTGAAGAATACCAAGTGTTATGGGAGAACAAGGAATAAATAACGTGCTTGCCTTTGGTCTTCTGCAGGTCAAATTTCTGTGTATTCACACCAAATGTGCCTATTCTTTTATGGAGACTTGCTGTCTTCACTCCTCTTTACCTCATACATCTTCCTCATGGACTCTAGAACATATGTATTCCAAACTATGTCTGTGTTTGTAGGGTTCTCTGTATACCCAAAGCTATGAAGGTAAGTCAAGAATGTTGGGAGCTTTTGGAGGGTATCAGAAAAGCTAAGAATGGATAATACGGTGGCAGGAGGAATGCATACATTGTGAATAAGCACAACCTACTGCATATTTAAGTGAATATTTTCAAAGATTAAGAGAACAGCAGCTGTATGGACTTAAAAAAAGAAATCTGTGTGTTGATATGCTCCATTTAAAAAAGAGCATGTTCGTCAATGTACAGTCCTTTTCAATCTTCTCACTTCAGAAAGGCCATCGGATAGATGTCTTTCATCACCAGCTAAATGACGTTGTGGCCCAGATCCTTTTATTTTGTTACCAGTCTGTAAGGAACCATTAAACCATCAAGGGGCAAGATTCCTTTAAGAGTTCCTGTAAATCAGTCTTCCTCTTTCCACACTGAGATGACTGTAGTGTGTCGGAGCCTGTTTAAAATTTCCCAGAACATGAGTGTGTAGCTACTACATGCATCGCAGTGGAAAATTTACAGTTGCCTTAAGATCTAAGTATTCTTTATATTGTCTGACTGTTTTACTCTGTGTTACGGGCATCCATCTGGAAGCTAATGGCTCTGAGGGAGGGGACTGTGGTGGCAGATCAGCAACTTGTGTAGCACGCAGTTGCCATTTATCTGGAGTACAGTGGCATACTCTGTTAAGACCAGAGGTTTATAAGGCTGGAGAGGACCACTATTGTGTAGTCATCCTGGCTAATGTTATCTGTCATTGGCTTGCTGATCAAAAAGTCTTTTTGTTGGGCTAGAACATTTGTTTTAGAAAGCTAACTTATTTTAACTGTTGTTATTCAGGTGAGGGCAAATCTTACGCAATCTCACCATGTTTTATTTTAAAAGCCTAGATAAAACTGATTTCATCGGTACGGTGTGGGGCTCCATATGGGATTGCCTTGTTTTTCAGCCTTTGTGTCTATCACTAACTTTTTGTTTCTGTTAGTCATAAATAACACACTTGTTAAATGCCACAGTAAACAACATAAAAAATGGAGGAGGGGACTTAATTGACTACTAAGCAGTCTATGATGCTACATGGGTGTCTCCTCCCTCAAAAGGCTGGCAAAACTGAAGTTGTGAGAGCTGAGTTCTCTGCCAGACTCAACCATAGGTTTCCCAACATGTGCCTCTTTTCTGTGTTTGCCTTTGGAAAAAGTGAGTAATCAGCTCGGGTGTTGTGAGGCTGTCAGTGTTCAAAAAGTGCAGTTGACTCTGTGCAGGGAAAGAGCTTTCCAGTTTAATTATTGGTTATGTTGATTACAGTAGAGTTCAGCATCAGACAAGGTGGATTTGCCTTCTATAACTGTGAAGGTTTGTCTAGTAAGGAGTATGGTCCCCTTCACAGAAGGAGGAATATTTTGGATTGTGTTATGCTAGCTCTCTATGTGGTAATACAGAGAGTGCGAGGTGGGGTCAAGCAGGGCTGAAGGTCTTGATGTATTTACTCCTTAGAGCTTCTTGTTTAGTCCTATTCTCTGTCGGTATCATGGGGGCTACTAGAGTCATTGGGATGGAGTAATCTCTATGGCCTGTCCCTCCCCTTGCCCTGCAGACGTTTGCTGAGTGTCTAGAACATATGAGCACATTTTGTATTTCTTCTGGGTTTCCTTAGGACTGTGTATAGGAGTTAGGGTCAGGTGAGGTTGCAGGCCAGTATTGCAGCAGTTCCTAGTGAAAAGACTACGCAGGATCTCTGGAGTGTCCCAGTTCTGAATCCGACTGACTGAACACCCTCTTGATAGAACATGATTGTTGTGTGAAATAGTTATATAGAAAGGACATTAGCCTTCCTACTTGTGCATCCAGTTTTTATAAACTATGTTATAAATGTTTTTCAGTGAAGGGTTTATTTCTGCCACTGAAATTCCTTTATACCTTTTGAAGACTGTCAGTAGCATGATGTTAAATAATGTTGTGTTTATGTACAGCAATTATAATCTTAAAAATACACTTCAATCTACTGCTTGTCTGAAGGTGAAACCTTCTGTAGGCTGTACTGTTACAGTGTGCAGCAGTCCTAACACTGGAGTTCTCAACCCACCATGTACCAAGGGGTTAATTTGTTTCCATCACTGGGGATTTGAATTTCTTGTCAGTGCTGAGGTCACTGTCACTGTTAAATGACAGATGTCTTTCTGAAAATCCCTTGCATCTTTCCTTGTGATGTAAAGTTCAGTGACTGCAATAACAGTGTGTTGTTCTTTAATAACTGTTAAATTTATTCTTTAGAGAATTTACAAAGATGTCCTATTGCTCTGGGAGAGCTCCCTTGACGCCGAACTCTGCATTTTCTTTTTGCATAATGCCTACAGATTTAGAGCCACTGTACTCCCAGTTGTATAGGTTCTGTATCCCTGGTTCAGTGCTGCTGAAATACTCGTAAATCTCCTTTCTTCTAGTGGCTTTGTGCAGCAGCTGGGGTATGACAATAAGGTCCCTGATCTATAATTCCAGACAGCCCCTGAGGGTGAACAGATCGACCAATCCTCATCCCCAACGTAAGCCTGGGGAACTCGCTGTCCCTGGGAGGTAGTCGTCTAATGCTTTCTATTTGTATTCTGCATGAAACTCTTCTTGATGCTGGACTGTTGTTCACTTAGAGAATTATCCAGTGCACAGTATATAAACTCCCACTAGAGATTGAATGCATGTAAATAAAGCATGCCTTAAGTCTAGCATAATGTAACTTTAAGTGAGAAGAAATAGACTCAATCTAAGCACCTTGTAAGGCTGCATTCACTGCTCAGATCTGCACAATGCAGTCACAATCTGCATTTCTATGTCACATGGATAAGAGGTAAGGAGGACAGCTGTATAGGTTTTCTAATTCCAGGGATTTCCTGGCTTTTTATTGAATTTGATGAGAATACAACACTGACTTTTTAAAATAACAGCTGTTTTTGAAATAGTCTTGTGAAATAGCAACACTCACATTTTAACAGAAAGAGACATAGTTTGAAAAATGTGATTGATTGATTGACCTTTATGCTACATTTGCCTCAGGAAAATGTTACTTTATACTTGGTGTTTTCACACCACCCGAAAGCCTGGCAGGCATTTCAGAGTACAGACAGAAGATGATCCCTGCCCTACAGACTTTGCAGCCTCTTTGTAATCTCTAGCTATGTTCGCTTCAGCTATATTATTTCTACTACTTTCATGTCTGTATAGCAGCATTGACATATATTTTAACTATAAATTATTTAAAAAGGATCTGCTTGAAAGCTAGTACTCATTTTCTCATAAACCTCCATCATCTGTTTTAAACTTTGAGATTAATGAAGCGTAAAGGGCTATTTTTAAATGCAAGGTGTTACACACATGTTATCAGCCTTTGATTACACTTGGCTTATCCAAGCAGTTTTAATGACAATTGTCAGACTAATTTTATTTTCTGCAGCAGCTTTAAAGGAAATTAAACTCCTTCAGTTTAGTGATTTTTCTATTTGCCAGAAAAATACATTCAGTATATGGTAAACAAGTTGTGTGTTTGATAGAAGTAGTTTGCTCTCTGCGAAGTCCCCAGTGCATCGAGGCCAATGGCAAAGTTTCCATTGACAGCAACACAGCCAGGGCAGCACCCAGCCTGTTTTAGTAAGAACAAGTGTTAGACACTTTATCAACACTACTTTACAAAACCGATAGTTCATAGAATCACTGAATTGCCTCGGCTGGAAGAGACCTTTCAGATCACCTAGTCCAGCTGTCAACCTAACACTGACAAAAAGCCATAACTAAACCATATCGCTAAGCCCTATGCCTGCTCTATGCCTACCTGTCTTAAACACCTCCAGGGATGTTGCCTCAACCACTTCTCTGGACAGCCTGTTCCAATGCCTAATAACCATTTCAGTGTAAAAAATTTTTCCTAATATCCGGTCTAAACCTCCCCTGGTACAACTTGAGGCCATTTCCTCTTGTCCTATCTCCTGTTACCTGGGAGAAGAGACCAACCTCCACCTTGCTACAACCTCCTTTCAGGTAGTTGTAGAGAATGATAAGGTCTCAGCCTCCTTTTCTCCAGGTTAAATGACCCAAGTTCCCTTAGCCACTCCTCGTAAAGTTTGTTCTTCAGACCTGTCACCAGCTTCATTGCCCTTCTCTGAGCATGCTCCAGCGACTCAATAAGAAGTTCTTCTGATGTTATAGAAATACAGTTCCGTATGTGCTCTGTGAAAGCTAATCCATAAATAAAAGATGAAACCTTAGTGGAACAAAACTATTTTACTTTTAATCTATAATTTCACATTAGTTCCTGGAGTGTTTGTTTAAGAACTGGTAATCTTCTCTCCAACTTCTCCGGAAAGGTAACGGGACACTGGTCTGTCAGAAGAGACAGGAATAGCATATTGACAGAGGACAAACCAATGGAAATTTGAAGTCGTATTTAACTTGTATTTCAGTCTCCCTTGTGAAGTTATCTACGCTTACAGCCTTTAGCCTCGGATGAGAATTTAGGAAGGCAGAGAGAAAATCCTGCTTGAAGCTTATGTGTCTGTGTCTGTAGAGACTCTTATTATTTTATTTTTTTTTTTAAACAAAGGATTCAGTTGCCCAAATTGAATATGGAAGCATATAAATTCATCCCTAATAAACTTGGATTTGTACTGAAAGAGTTAAAGATTATTAATATGTAGCAGGTTGTTGGAATTAAGGTGGGTTTTGTTATCAGATGATCTAAATAAGGGATATTTTGAGTTCAAAGTAAATGTAAAGTAATAATTGTCTCTTTAGTTTTGCTTAATTGCAGCAAAACTCGATAAGCACAAAGTCCTAGTGAGTGTAAGAACGTGTATGTAAAATAATGTTCAGAGCATCAATGTTTTGTGCCAGAGCACTGCGGTTTGCTAATTACTTTTATGTGAGGGCCAAGCAATGTGCTTATTGAGAACATGGACGCTAGTAAGTGTATGATGTCATTAATGTAGTCTTGGTTAGCTAAAATGAACTTTGTGTCAGCGTTAATTTGTATTTGTTTTATCCTTACTGCTCTCAAGGTTTCCTTTATCTGGAGATTCATGACAGTATGATTTTTGGGTATTAAATATGGCCAAAATAAGGAAAGACCTTCTGCAAACAAAACTTGGCTGCTTCCATTTCATAGATTTGTCAAATGATCAGAGTTTAATTTTGTGTTTCTTACAAAAAATGCTCAGATTTTTATCAAACTAGCTTAATACTGTTCTACAGTTTGGTTTTTTTGTATGGTTCAGAATGGCTTTCAAAAAAGTCAACAAGCATTTTAAAATGAGAAGATTTTTAAAATGTAAAAGATATCAGTTAACATAGGAAGTTTTAAATGCAGCAGGATTTTTTTGTGAAAGCTTTACTCTTGCAAAGAGGTGTTACTTCAAGCAGAAACCAACAACTTCCTGCTTTGCAGAAGTTGTGTCTGTCAGAATGTGAATTTTGCCTGATATTTTTCTGGATGCTGTAGGCCTTACTACTTTCTCTCCTCTATAAATCTTTACTTAATTTCCCTGGAAGTACACTGTAGGAACATGACAAAATCGGAGGCAGCCAAATTCTACATCTTTGTTAGAATACTATATTTTCACTTCCTCTTTTGCTCTATTCTGGGTGTCTTTTGTTCTATTCAGAATCTTTTGTGTCTCAAGCCTGTGGAGGGTGCTATAATGGTATCCCTATTGTGGTAATTGTACTTTCTGCATATTAGTTGTGTTAACCAAATGGGTAAATGAAGATCGGCTTACTTTCCCTTCTGCCTCTCTGTTTCCTTTTCCCCTATCACATTTGTTTTACCAGTCGTGATCTCCACTTTCTCATCAAAGTGGTAAAGATATTTTATACAGGACTGATTTCTTCTTTCCCCCCTGCCAGTTGTTCATTCAGTATTTTTTTCCAACCTTTGAATCGATGATAAACATTGCTGGAAGCATAAGTATGGACAGAGAGGCAACTATTAATCTTTAAAAGAACATGCGAAAGGAGTTATCTAGTCTTCATCTCCTTAAACTTTTTTCCTAGTATTTTTAAAATAGAAACTATATTTAAATCCAGATGCTATTATGGAACAGAATACTTAAGTTCAGACAGGTACAACTTCAGTGTACCTTTCATATTACAGAAATGAAAGTGCCTGAGATTTTTAAGTAACTAAAGATGCTAAAAATGCAAAACAAGAATGCAAGGTTGCCTGAGCACTTTCATTTTATTTCAGACCTCTACTCACTGCCTGTAAGAGATTTTTAACTGTGTAGTTCCTGGGACCCATGGTGTTTTTCCAAATGGAGCTTGGCCATGCTCCTCCCCTCCCACCCCAAGATTATTGTGGAGTTTCTTTTCCTAGCTTAAGAAAAATAATCCTAATTATAAGGGGCTTTATTTTTGTTTGTTTTTTTTCCCCATGATTAAGTCCATGTCCGTCCTTTGTAAAGTTCTTTTGGACTTTATTGGCAGACTATTGTAAGACTAAGTTGATTAGCCTTTTCTGACCTTACAGTTAAAAGTATTCAATTGCAGAATGTTTGTAAGATGTTTCTTTATTGATATTCCCTAGCAATATTATATTTCTACTTTTGGTCTTGTTGAACTTGGCATGGTGGCATACAGTTCTGATGATACTAATAAAAAATCCTTAACTATGCTCATAAAACTTCTTATGTTTGTTCCTTTCCTCTGAGTGGGTCAGAAAACATCATAAAGCCCTTCACAGGAGAACAGAGTTCAGTTTTCTCCGCTTCCATCAGTGAAGATAAAATACTTTCTTAAAATCATAGGGGTTAGGTCCTTTACATTGACCTCCCAGTTTGGAGAGCTTTTGTGGATTGGGGAAAGATTGCTTCAAAGAGTTTTTGTTGTGGTGCTTCTGGTTTCTTAGTTGTTTCAGCGCTATGTGGGAGCATTGGTAGTTAACAAAACGAAACAAAATAAACCTAAACCAAAGCAAACCCCAAAAACCTCCTTGAATATAAGGTAGTACGAGAGGGAGGTATTGCTTTAGAAGTGACTAAATAGGGGTCAGGGGTTCTCTGCTTGTATTTAGATCTTCCAAAGATTTCTGATGTCTTGCAGAAATTAATTTGGTTAGACTTTTCATTTGGAGAAGGAAATTATAAAAGTTCATAAAACAGTATTTTGAGATTCCAAGAGAGAGCCTACCACAGAATCACATCTTTTGTTGCTACAATGGCTTAATAACCCTGGGACTTCTGTTTAAGTAACATGCCTACTTTGTACCTGTGTACTTTTATGAAGAAGGTGCTTTCACTTAACTCCTTTTCTATGAACAAAGGACATGCTCACTCAGTGTTTCAGTCCTTGTATTTCCAAAGTGGTTCTCCCTGGTTTCCATTCAAAAATTGTTAGTTTGTGGCACGTGAAACTCATCTGGTTTTCAGTTTCAGTTCCTCTTGAAAGCCTTTTTTTTTTTTTTTTCTCCTGGGAAGCTCACAAAAAAAATAATTGTTTTGTTGTTTAAAACAAAGTCAAGATTTAAAAAACAAAAACAAAACCAAAAAAAACCCAACAAAAACTAAGACACAAATCAACGAAGTCTGAACGGCTGAGTTTGCCTGGCTGTCTGTCTTAAGGCTTTATAATGGAGCCCACTGGTGTAGTTTCTGTACAGCAGCGTGGTTAATAAAATGAGATCCCAAGTGAACTTCTTGGAGGCTTTTTATCCTCTGTGGTGGTAGGCAGCAGAGCCTGGTGTAATCCTGAGATGATCAGTGGTGATTTGTTGGCTTTGCCAGAGAGCAGAACCTAGAACGTCACCGAGAAAAGGCCTCGTTCCCTCTCGCTCTCCGGATAAGCATGTTGTCTCCTTACATCTTCATAAGCTGTCCAGAGCAGGAGCTGTCTCTCTTCCCCCTAAGCTTCTCAGAAATTTTGCTATTAACCCTAGTGGAAGATAACTTTTTTTTCTCTGTGCAATTTGCTTGATTTTAGTAATACTTCGATCTGAAGAGTTGTTAATGTTACTGGAATAAAACATATTGGAATAACTATCAGTGGGATCTCCTGTGCAAAGGAGGGCTTTTATCAGAAGAGAGGAGTAAATATATGTAAAAGGGTATACTTGCCTTGTTTTCTTTCGTACTAGCTTTCAAAATCAGAGTAGAATTAACATAGTGGATCTTGCTTGTGTGTTTATTTTATATCCCAAGATGCAAATGCTTTGTAATGTTCTGAAGTTAATGACACGCTCTAGATGTCTGACCTGGTGTGCTATAGCGTGTGGTACGAGTAGCCCGAGTAATCTCTCTTGCTTTAGGACTTCATTAAAATGTAGCGGATCTTCACTGTGTCCCATGAATGCCTACTTTTGGCTGATGGCTTCAGTTACCAAAAGACAAGGTCACAGGGGGTGGTAAGTATCTCCTTAGCTTTTAATTTCGTATAAGCAAACGCTGATTTATCTTACTTTTATGTAACCATCCTGGTATTTAGGCTGTTGTCTGCGTCTCTATTTCATAGAACTGAGGACATGGGAAGTATTCATTGGAAGCTCTTACCACTGCTCAGTGAGAGGGCAAGACGGGTAGGCTAGTGGGGTTTGGAAAAGGTTGGTTGGTTCGGTTTTTTTCCTGTGGTGTTTTAATTAAGTGGGCATTAAGAGAAATCAATGAACAAACTACAGGTTTAAAAAGGAGGGATGAAACTCTGCTGCCATCTAAATAACAGTGTTTCCCTTGAGTGCAGTAATGCTTGTGCTGATCCTATAGTCACCACAAGTGTTCAGCATAAATATGTTTTGAATTTCTGGTGGAAGAAGGAAAGTAAGTTTCAGCGATTGCCATCATGGATGTTCAGCACTTTCTAGTGCAACAGTACAAAAACCAGCCAAAGCAGAGGCTCAGGCTGATTCCTTCTAATTTGTTTTGTAGGTCTTGCCCTTTCCTAACAGAGAAAAACAAATGCAGTGTCTGAAGAATATAACCTGTGAAAGGAAGGGGACTGTTGTACCCCTGTGAGAGAAAGCAGAGGTAGAAACATGGCTGTTGTCTTGTCCTGTGTGCACTGAACACTACTCAACAGAACAGAAACGCAGTGGCTTTAGCCTGTGGGAAGCCATGCTGGTAGCCGCAGAAATGGATGATTAAATACGTGAGTGATTTTGGGGCAGTGAATTCCAACTGAATATAATTAAAAGCCTTTAGAAATCATTCTTCCCATGGTGGGTTGTGCACTCCATGTTTAATCATAAGCAATAGAGCTGGTTGGCTGGGGGTTTTTTGTATTTCCCAAATAGTTTTATAACATTCCCTCATTTAAACTCAATAAATGGGGACAATAATTGTGACTCTGATTTTCTGCTTGATCAAGACAGATTATGTAATTGTAGCTGAATTCTGAGCTCTTTAGTATTCTGTGAAAAGTCTAGGACTTTGGACGTATTTCTGATTTTTTTCCTGTCTTCTCCCACAGTCTGGAAATTGACAGGTAGAGGGCAGCAAAGTTCTATTTTTTTAAGTAACGTTCAAACCATTTTTTATTGATGTGTTTTCTTATCAAGCTAAACAATGATTATGTCAGTTTGATGCTTTGCTTGATGCTCTTTCTTAATGATTCAAAATAAATATAAAATTTTCAATTAGGAAAAAATATTTACTAAAATGCAGATAAATTTAAAAGAACCTTGCCTGCAGTCCAGTTAAACAGGTTGTGAAGTAGCTGCAACAGGGGAAAAAAAAATATTTGCAAAACCAATTGAAGGATAGCTTTTCAACATCAGTAGTGAGAAACCTGTGCTGGTTTGTGCCAAAATCTATAATTACAGACTGCATGCTGAATTGTATAAGTTGAAACAAAATGGAATCACACACAGATCTCTCCCACTTAAGGAAGAAAAAAATGAAAGGGAGTCTTGCCTGCGGCTCTGGATTGATTTTTGGATAAATGCCCCATCTTTGCCTCATTTATCTTGCAATGTGAAATTATTCATATTACTCGGTGGTGACACTCTATTCCTCTGTGATTTCTTAAGTGTAGTTATGAAATGATGGCATTGAGTTTGAAACCAGTTACTCCTCCAGCTTCAGTGCTTGAGCTGTAAACATTTCACAAGAGGAACACAAAATGATTAAAGCAAAAATACAAGTCTAAGTGGAAGTTAATTATTATGAATTCATCCAAAAGGAAATATCCCATGCAGTACTTTAGCCATTAATAATGAATGTTGATCACTAGTGCATAAAGTAGAATTTACTTCGTTAAATGCATTGGAACATATGTTTTATCTTTTA
Source organism: Limnodromus scolopaceus (assembly GCA_028565335.1). Lineage (NCBI taxonomy): Eukaryota > Metazoa > Chordata > Aves > Charadriiformes > Scolopacidae > Limnodromus > Limnodromus scolopaceus. The sequence goes on along the minus strand of JAOXNO010000004.1, from coordinate 16,915,650 downwards.
GAGTGATTATAACGCGCTGTTTAGCTAGTAGTCCTGCCTGGTACTAGCATTGCCTATTACTCTACAATGAGCATGCAATAAGTTTAGATGACAGTTTGAGCTCAAAGCCCTGGACTGATAATGAAGATCAGGGTCTGAAGCTAGCAACAGTCATGCTTTACCTTGATGTTCTGTACTGAAACATATCTGCCAAAAAACCAAAACCAAAAACCTCTATCTAAACGTTCTGGCCCATTTTCAGAGTTAACTATCATATTGTGTAGATTCATTGAAGACAGAGAATTGTATAGGTACGTGAGCACTTATAGTGGCTCACTATCTCTGAAACGTTCAGATTTTCTACAGCCTGACTGAAGCTGTCAGATTAGGGGTAGTTCCTCTGTCTTGTCCTCTCAGCCCTCTGTATGCATACTTGAAACCCACATTCAGCCAGGTGCAGGTTTCTTTCACTTACAACTCAGGTAACTGTTAATTTGGCTTTTTTGTTCATAATGGATTAATAATGTAGGGAGAAAGTTTACACAAAATGAATGTTTAAGTTTGAAGGTAGTAAACACAACAATGCTGTCTGTCCTTTGACTGCTTATTTCAGAGTTGGAAAATGTGTTGCATGTTTAAATTGGGCGACTATTAAATTCCTTTTAATTTTTAATATTTTTTGTTATTTTTGTAGGTTTCTGTCAAAGTACTAATACTGTTTTAAACGTATTGCATTAATCTTGTCTCATACGTAGTGGGGTGTTCACTGTTGTCAACAGGTGCCCTTTTTGAATACCATGGAAAGCACATTTTGGCTTCCACATTGTTAGTCTTACTGTGCTTTAGCATTTGGATTGTGTTTTGTTTTTCCTCTTGCTATTTGTTCATTCATTACATTAGATTTTCATTGTCTTTCCTTTGTATATCATTCCTCTTGCATTTCTCCCAGAAGAAATCTTGAAACACTTAATCTGGCTGAAACTGTGACCCCAAATTATTGCAGGCACTTTGAAATATCTCCTGCTTTGTCTAAACAAAGTTTTCTGGTATGTTACTTTGAACCCCATCACATCTGGATGAATGAGTCTTAAGTTGTGCCTAGGTAACATTTTTATTTTAGGTTTTAAAGTCTCATTGTTTATTTATGGGGACAATTTCATACAAGTTTTTAGCATTATCAAAAATAATACACATTTGTAAATGCTGTATTGTCATCTTATAATTTAAGTGTTAGAATAGTAGATATTTAAATATTGGAATAGGAATAGTGAATATTTAAGTTTTAAATATTTATTGCATGTTAACTCCTGTTGCAGATCCAAATATTTGTCACTTATATGAGAAATCATAAGATGTAGTAATTTTGTACATAATGCAGTTATTAAAAAACAGCAATCCATAAATCAGAAAAATAACAGTACCTAATGGGTTTCATTGTACTGTGAAGTTATGGATATCGAAACTGTAACAGCCTAAAGCAGCTCTAAGCCAAATTGGCCATTTTAATTTCTACATTGTTAACATTTAGGAAATATGATTGATGAATTTTTAATGCATATGTTGCTTTTGCATTTGGGTTTTTTTTGTTTTGTTTTACAGAAGGGAGAGAGGAGGTTAAAGCAAGATTTTAAGCATTGCTGCTTTGAATCCAAGGTAGGGTTGAGACACATTTTTGTGATCAAATTGTATTATCTAAAAATAAGCTGAATTGAAAGACTCAAATACCTTTTACTATGTAGCATCACGAGAGCATAGCTACTATAATGTGCAAAATATTGCATTTTTCATTGGCAAGCTAAGTCTGTAGTGCTGCTGGTAAAAAACAGATTGACATTTGGTCATTATTTCTTATCAAGGGTGTTTTACTTGTAATGCTATTTGACAGCTATATTCTAGGTCTGACAGCATTGAACCAGCTTAATTCCCACTGAACTGCTCTAAATACGTGGTATTGCAATCAGTTTAACAACCCCTGGAGGCAATAAAATCTCTCCTTTGAACACACACAAGGGGAAGAAATCTAAGATTTATAAAGGGCAGCAAGTATTCAAGATAGGGGCAAAGTTTATGTGTGAGCCTATAATTGATGTTTCCTTTGTTGGAAAAGAAAGCTTGAGGATACTTTAAGAATTAATCTTTAACAAGTTCTAATCTGCACTAACAAGATCTGCTCAAGATGAGTGAGAGAGAGGTATGATACCAAGAATTTTGTCAGATTCAGCCAACGATGAAAATTCAAAGGTGCTGTGTAGTTCAGGAACATTTTTGAGCAGATAAGGAAACTTCACAATTAGATGTGAAATCTGCTGGAGCTCTCTGCCGCGGGTGGATGAGTGCAGAACTTGTAACCTGGGCTGCTTGTTCTCTACCACGTATCCACGTGAGTGTTCCTATGGCTGCAAGCACTTCCCATTATCTACCGAACGTACAGATAGGTGGGAAGGTACTTTAGGTTTGTCTGCACCTTTCGTTCTTGCAACATGTAATTTGGCAGATCAGGTAGTGACAAAACAAGGGTAGATGCTTATGAGCTTATTAAATAGTATCTTACCTTCCAAGGGATACCCAGTGCTTCAAAAAATAATTGTATTGGGTATCACCCTTCAATAAAATGGAGCTGCTTCTAGGGTGAAAGATGGTGCCTCTCTAAGAAGATACACTGACAGACAGGATTTAGGAATAAAAATATAAATACATTTTATTTAATCATGTTTGGCAAATATCCTTTATATCTTTATGTTCTGCTTTCTGTCCAAAAGACATCAAGAGAAATTTCTTAAAAGGCAAGTTGCAGCATTGTTGCAGAAAGGTGATGGCCTTCTCTGGATTAATCAGTACATCTTTCACTGTCCCCTGGGACACAGAGGTCTCTTGTGTGATCATTGTTCCCCTCGGTCTGCTCTAATTTATAAGATCTAAAGCAAAGTGTCAGGGTGAAGACATGGTCATGGTCCTTACATAAAGGGAAGGAGAGACTGGGCCAGTGGAGGACGTTGGGTGTGGCAAGGATGTGGGTTATCGTACTTCAGTAGCTCTCGCATTCCATCCAGAGTATTATGCAAAAATATAAAACCTGCCATCATTGTGTAATTTAATAAGATACTGTTAATGCTGTAGGAATATCTCATTAAGATGTACACAAGAATCTTTTCCTTGCATATCAAGAAAGAGTGCTATGGAAAAGGTTTTCAAAGCATTCGTGGCTTCTGTTTCCAGGACCATACGATGCGGGGTTAAAGCATAATTGTCTAAGAGAAGTCTTTGTGTACTACTTTTATATCTGTAAAGCGTTGGTCGATATGGGGAGCTTGGGGATAGTCTTCCTAGTGAGGGGGTGAAATAGCTGTGGTATTGAAAAGGGCAGGAAATCTCACGTTAATCCCAGCTTGTGAGAAGAGCTCTAAACATGGAGAAAATGAGCATGTTTTCTCTGATACCAGAAAAAAGTGGATGCTGTCATAACACTGGACTGTGGAACTGTATGTTAGGTGGTGTTCGCTATTGCTGTGACAGGCAGTGGAAACTTGAATGGGTGGCTGTCAGACTTTCCAGGCAAAGATTCAAGCGGGGTGCAGTGGTAACGGCGGACAGCATTCCAGCAGGAGCAGCCAGTTCCTGAATGTGCTGTTTCCCTTGTTCAGTGCTGCCATAGATTGATGCAGACAAGACGAGGTTCTGCTAATTTTCCATCTGGGATTTTTTGGTTTCTTTTTTTTTTTTTCCAGAGGTTACAGAAAACTTACCTGAAATAATTTGTCTGTCAAAAATATTTCCTTCTAGCTCTGCTGTAGAGATCATCTTGTTTAAGTAATCATGTCCTGTAGCGTTTTTGATGCAATAGTTGAGATTTGGGGCTGTCAGTCTGCCTCAGTACTGATTCATTTTCCTCCAGGAATGAAGGCAGCCTTCTTCTTAAGGGTTATATTAGCTGGCACTCCTATTCCTGCACAAACTCAGTCAAGTATTTGTCATGGCAGGATAGATGGTTGCAGGTCTGATGCTGTAATTGTTTGCATTTAATTTTTCTTAGTCAACTATGAATCTGATAGTCCAGAGAAAGGGGCTTTACAGTATTAAAGAAAGAGGCCACTTCAGCATGTGAGCAATAGCTTCTGTTTTAATATGGAAAAGGGGAAGAAGCCAAATCCCTTTTGCCTGTGGTGAGCAGGTAAATACAAAGCAGTGTTTCTCTACAATTCAACAACGTAACAAAGTACTAGTAAGATGCCACAAACAGCTGGGCATAGGAACATGAAAATTATCTTTGCTCCAGCTGATGTCAATAGAACTCTGAGAGTTTTCCTCAGATGAGAAACTGTCAGGTGTTGATATCTCTTCAGTTACGTTTAACAGGTATTGTCAAAAAATATTGTATTCAAAGGTTTGACTGCATTCCAACGTGCCCTTTGGCCACTGTACCATTCCATTTGAAAACCTTCTTTTCCCTCTACTATCATTTTTGGTTTTGCAGACCTTTAAGTTGGTAGTGTAGACCTTTAAGTAGGGGAGTGTTTTCATTTAGCTCACATGCCTGTTGCTGGGTGTAGGTCTCCCATGTAAGCCCAGCTGTAGAACAATCTTGATCAAATCATTACCATGATTATCAAATACAGTTTGTAACACAGTTGATTTCATTTGGCAAAACAGGCTACCTATTGGCTTTCCTGACTCCTTTTTAAAAATTATTTTTTAGTGCTCATAGTCTACTTTCTGTGAATAATTTAGCAGTATAAGCCCTATTCATAAGCCCATTCATTATTATAAAATGTGTTAGATTATTTTCTTCTATTTATGAAGCATTGCAGATAATAAATAATTGAGACCTAAGTGAAATATCTCTTCAGTCAAGTGCAGTGCCTTTGCTTTTCAAGCTGGTTTTATAGTAAAAAAACCCAGACCTTTTAAAACCAGTTGTCACAGTGTTTATGGCCAATAGAGACAAACTTTAAAACTCCTGCCAATATAGGCTAGTTTTAAAGAAAGAAACCTCACTGCCCCCTTCTCTAATATTACAGTAGAAGTACAGTTACCCCTTCCATGCCCAGTAGTTTTGCTTTATCCACATATCTACTGCTTGACAGTAAACTGTATTAGCAAAGACCAACTGTGGTACTGATATAAAATTTATGGTAATGTACTTTTTATAATGCAAAACTTGTGTCATTCCAAAAGATTTTGTAATCTTATACTTCTTACTACTTAGTCAAAAAATAAAAAAAAAAAAGCAAGAGATTTTTAACAGGCTCTCTACTCAATGTGAATGTGAAAAGTTCTATTCTAAGTAATTAAAAACAAATTAAGTAGAGGCAATAAATCTGTCACTCGTATATGAAGGTTTCAGTAGGGTGAAACTGCATCTCATTGGTCATAGAATGAATTATAAATGAGACAGTGAATCTAGTGGATCGTTTCAAATGACTAATCTTAGTCAACCAGGTAAGTGAAGATGGCTATAAATTGGATTAATTACTGTAGCTTGAGTTTTAGCTCAACAGCTCTTAATTTCAACTTTCAAAGGCTACACAAACCAATTTTGTACTTTTAGATTATAATGAGCAGTCTTTATTCTTTAATCAGTTCATCCAGTATCTAGCTGTCTACTGTAACATTCCTTTGAAGTCTAGAAAGATCTAACATAATTGAAGAAATGTCGAACTACTTGACTCTCTCTTTTTTAATATAAAGGAATTAAACATTAATCAGACTTGTGCATCTCAATTAAGCCAATTAAAATTATCACAGAATGCAGTGCACAGAGCAATAGGTAGCTTTAATGTTTGAATACATTATCAACTTTTACCTAATGTTCCTTATTTAAGATATTTGTTACTCAAAAAGGGAACACATGCAACCCATTAAAGAATGCTACCATTGTTTAAAAAGAGTTCGACTAACTTCATTCACTTAGCGTAATTGCCTACATTTATGCGCAAGATATGTTAAAATTTGTTGCATTTAGTTAAAAGTAATACCACGGATTACTTTAGGTTTTCTTACACCAATCTAATTTCCATATTTTTTTGTGCTGATTGGGGTTTTTTGTAAGAAAAATATTATACACTATATCTGAATTAATTTCTGTCACAGGGAGGTATGGTTTAGTCTTTACTGGCTGAAGTATATACGCAAAGTCCATATAATTACTAATAATTTGTAACAAGTGTTAATTGATAAACAACTCCCTCTGGTAGCTTAATTAAAGCTGTAGGATAGCAAGGCGATTTACAACTGGGATTGATCTCAATTAGTCAACAAAATCTGTGTAGTCTGTTCAAAGAAGAAGGAGGAAATTTAGCCTAGCGAGGCTTTGGGGATTTTGTCTTGTAGTCTTTTTTTTTTTTAACAAGAGAAATAAAAATCACAAAGTATAGTAATGTTTTCTGCAGTGATCTACCCACTGTATACTATGCTTATCTTTTACGCTACCCAGCATTTGTTCTTTCATTTGTTTGTTCGTTGTCAGGTTACAGAACAATATTCAAACATTTCTTTTCATTATACACAATGCGATAAAAAAGTCATTTCATACAGAGATGTACATTTTAGAATAACACCCCCAGGAGACCACAAACTAGAGAATGAAAAACATTTAAAATATGTCAGTTTTTGATCTTACTTAGAGATTTGTTTATAAACTGGCATTATGCAGCCTTAATTAAAAGATAACACAGGGAAGATGGCATTAGGGAATAACTGGGTATGTGGAAGCACACTGATCTTATAAAGTCAGCTATGCTGTTTCAGGATTCGCTACTCTTTTATCATTTGGACTGATAGTAAGAATATAATCTATGAGTACTTGAAATTGCCCTGGTGGAATAAAAAAAGTGTCATCTCTGTTTAAACTAGATCACAGACTGGCTGCAAACAGCTGCTGAAACATTAATTAATTTGTTTGCAAATAAATCATGGATATGTACTAGCTGAAAATACTGATATAAACAAGCATGAATGTTGTGCTTCTTAGATTACCTATGGATCCCTGGTTTACCTTCATTTTTTGAGATAACTTTATATGTACCAGCAAAACCAACGTACAGACCAAATAATCTGGAAGAGCTGAGTCTTTTTATTAAAGTTGTCCTATAGATATATCCATGTGCTGAAATGCAAATCAGTTTCACTCTTTTAAAAAACACACATCCATTTTACATTTGTGTAGGACTGAACCTCATTTAAGAAAGATTTGTTAATCAAAGAGAATGAAATATTTTGGTGGAGGCAAATGAACGTGGGTTTAACAAGTTTGCAGCTAAAAATATGGCTTGATGATTTCAGCTGTGCAATTTATGTTCCTCTGTATCTTGAATGCTCTTTTGCAGCTGTGTGTAGCATTCCTCTATCAATTCTGCATTACTTGGTAGGAAAACCACCTGCTTTTCTTATAACATCAAGGATGCTGTTTATTGTCTGTGGCTTGTTTAAGGGAACGGGCTAAAAGCCTTGTAGCTTTGCTGACCTAGAGCCCAGGCACGTGTGCCCGAGCTTGCACTCGTGATGACACATGCGTGTCCTTGGGGCTAGCCTTATAGCAGTTACGGTGCTTCTCGTTGTAAGGGCAAATCCGTGACTCCCCAGCGCTGCCCCGGGCTCGGCATATGATAGGCAGAGAGGAGGAGGATGACACCGCAGGCCTTGCCCCGTTAACATAAGCTTGATTTTTCAAGACTGGGGAAAAAGTAAAGGTTAGATTCTGCCAAAGGATGAGACTTGCATATTTAATATTAGTATCCAAAGGCCTCCCTGTATTGTTCATAACAAACCTTCAAGTGGGAGGCTGCTCTGTACAAAACAGACGTGTTTGTGGAGGTTGGAGGACACGGCCAGGGAAGCTTTCATGGCCTAAATTCTGCATTCTCAGAGAATGCAGATGCATCACAGAGCTTCTGGGGCTGGCTCTTACATACATAGCTTTTTCTCTGTGTTTGTTGTTTTTTTTTTTAAAGGTTTTCTTTTCTAATGTGGCAGGTATCCTTTTTAGTGTTTGGAAAATTTAAGTGTTTGCTAACAAGTAAAACACATTCTAACACAAAAAAAATAAAAACCCTGTGGGGAAAAAGTAGAACTATTTTATTGAGGAGCTAATGCTGTGACTTGATGATGATGTGAATTTGATTCCATTCCTCCTTCCTAGGGTCTTTATTTTTGTACACTAGCTGAATTATCATATAAAAGAAAGGTTCTATTCCAAGTCAGATCCTACTATCTAGGTGCTCTTGTCAGTGGAAGGAGGTTTTCCTAAGTTTGGCTGATAATTGTTTGAGCAGGATTGATCTTTGGGTAATGGCATTGCATCATGCCTTAAGATCATCTTCACTATCTTCTGTAGGTAGTGAAAGCTCTAGCATTGGTTCCAAGAGCAGTCTTCAACTTCAGAGGAAGTATTCCTGTGAAGCACTCAGGATGCACCGTTAGCACCCAGATACCTGCTTCATGCCTACTTTTACCTTAACAGGGAAAGCTTCAGATCATTTAGTCTTTGTACTCAAGTTAACTACGTTTTTTTTCCCTTCGTTTGGGCTCTTAGAAAGCACTGGCTAGAGCACGAGTTCTTTCCAAATTCAAAGCCGGTTAGGGCTTTTCAGAGGTTAACGTGATGACTCCAGATAGTATCACAGTCATGTTTGTTTGCCACTCCTGCCCCAAAGTTCAACCACCAGCTGCTCCAAGTTAAGCTATTCAGCTTGTATTTCTACTAGCCTGACTCTTCAGTGATAGCGTCTGTCTAGAAGCTTGGCTTTCATAGGTTTCAGGAAAGAAGAAGGAACTTTTACTTTATTTCCACCAATAATACCAGCTAAGCTCTCTTTTTGTGGAAGATCTGAACCATTGGATTTCCTGTTGTGGAGTAAGGGAGGAAGCGTTCATCCTAATATGCAGGCAGCACCTGCATCGCCTGCGGGCTGCTCACCTGAGGGGAGCTGTGTGCTCTTGCAAGTTACGTTTCCACATGGAGGATGGTGATGGCTTTAGGAAGCCAATGTATGACCCCTGGCCAAATTGCCCTCTTAGGGCAGGCAGTCTGGAGAAAAAGGTTTCACTGATGGTGCTGTTCGGAGAGATGTTATTAATGCTTCCATGTTTCCAACTGGGAACTCCAGTGAAAGTTGTAACCACCATAGTTTCTGATGAAATTAGGGAGGCGGGGATTTTAAGAAAGATCGTTGCTCCTGCATTCTTCAAGAAAGCTGAATTTTCCTATTTTTTTAAGGCCTACTTTTGAACTTCTATGTATATACAATCATTTCAGATAAACCTTAAGACCACTTGTGCTCATAACAGATAATGAAGTCAGTGGGATGAGCAGCGTCTCCAGCACTGCTAGCACAGAGAATTTTGACTTGCTTGTCTGGCATTCCTGTTTACTGTACACCATTAGATATTTTGGTTGTTATGGTGACTGGATTCAGATTTAATGTCTTCTAATCTGAATACCACATACTGTTTGTGTGATGCAAACTGTTGTGAGGGTGAAATTTCACCATGTTCTTGCCATTTGAACTCTCCAAGCTCTCAGCCCACTTACAGTATGGGGTCAAACTGTTCAGTTTACTATGTTATCTTGACACAGTCCTGAATTAAGAGTCCAATGTATAGCTTACGGGAAGGAGGCTCTCTTTTTACTGTCTCAGATTTTAGCATTTAATGTAACCAAGAAACAGAAACAAGGTACAATATTTTGTGAAATGGTGATACCAGAGTAATAACCAAGTGAAAGTCCTGCTCATGGGAATGACTGTATCTTCCTTGACTTTTTCTGGTGCTGAAGTTCCCAGTGCCAGCGGCACTAATTATTCAAGCTTCTCCCCACTCTTTGCTGAAGATACTTATTGGGCTCCCATGTAATCTTGTTCTCTGTAAGGTCGTAATTTAAGACGTGGCACATCTTCGGCTAAAATTTTGTTGTCTTCTCAGAATTGACCTGTCCGTGAGTCTCTCGAGGCTGCTTTATTGTATTTTGTTGTTTCAGTTTTTGGTTGTGGGTTGTTTTTTTGTTTCCGCCCCCCCCCCCTTTTTTTTTTTTTTGCCCCAGTTTGAAATTGTATTAGCTCACTTAAGGAGACTTAAGGCAAAGTTGAAGCAAGGGTTGGGGGTACTGCCTGGTAGCTTTTCAAGTTACCCTGTGCAGCTAGTTTCTTTGAGAGCTTGGTTGCTGCTTTGATCAGCTTTAAATGCCTTTATTTATTTACATACTTGTTTCCAACCAGTGTCCCCAGCTCCACTCTCTTTTCCTTCAGGAGTGCAGGAGTCCCTCTGTCCGCACGACCTACAAGCTGTCTGGGGGCAGGCAACAAGGCGGGGACTCATGAACATGCTGCCAGACCATGAAGAATGATACTTAGGACCTGAACGCAGCCCTCCCTCTGGGTTTGGCTGCTCATTGCAACTAATTATACTTGTAAATTTGCCCTTAAAATCAAATTCTGTTTAAAGAGCAACTTTTGCCCTGGGGCAGCCTTGTAAGCGGAAAATACTTATCCAAAAAGCAGTTTACTTGGCTTATGATTTCCTGTAATCCCTGTATTGTTCTCTAAGATATTTGTACGAGTGAAGAACTGCTTTCCACAGCCCAGCCTCTCCCCTCCTCCTTGTGCCTAATCTCGTACAGAAATCATCACCTTTTGGTTTATGGTATCACAGTCAGTTCCCATAGAAATGGCTGGATGCTCCCAACCTTTATATCTCTGAGCAGTCTACTTTTCAAGCTACCACTTCCATAGAGGAGTGGTTGGGACATATCTCCAGAGGGTGTAGGCTCTCGGTTCTTTCAGTAGAACGATTTAGATAAAAGCACTTTGCCTGTGACTACAGCTTATTCTGGTCTAAATCATAAACCTTATTTAAACTTGTGGCCGTGCTACTCAACAGTTTGTGGTCAAGAAGTATAGAACGGCATCGGGCTTCACTGAAATGTGTCCTAATCACTTGACTGTCTGAAGTCCAGTTCACTGTCTGAAATTGGGACAAGGTTATTTGCCCAGTGCTGCGAAATCCTGTGCTTCTTTACGAGGCTTAAATCTGAATTACATGAAGCTATTTGTGTAAAATAGGCCGTGGAATAATTGAGTACAGCAGGTGCAACCATAAGTCCTCCAGCAGGTCTGGAAGATGGGGCTTCAAGCTGCATGGGTTCTAGCTGGGGAATGAGCCATGCAGATATTGGCACTCATCAAGAGGAAGTAGAAGGAGTAACTAAGCTTAACTAATCCTCCTCATTATCCCATCTCTTCCTGATACATAAAGAATGAGTTTCTGAACAGTTTTGTCCCAGTTTCTATCTTTGGTTCTCGATCAATGAGTTAATGATCAACTAATGAGTTCATGGTCAGTCAGAAAAATGAAAGTGGTAGGATTCAACCACAGGTAATTTTGGGATCAGTTTAAGTGAAGTGGATTACAATTTATGTAAGCTAAAATGAAAATTGCTTATGTAAGTGTGCAAATGTACATATATGGCAGTTCAGTGCAAGGTTTGGTTTGAAGCAAACTGAGAATAAGTAAAGAAAAACATAATTAAAAAATAAAAAGGCCCCCAGAATGCCTTTACGTGCCAAAGTGCCATATGGTCAATTGCTTGACATCATCTTCCCAAGTATGCTAGCAATACTCTACAGGTTGCTTAACGTCAGTGCCCAGACAGGAGGCAAAGGCTGAAAGAGCATGATGTGAAAAAGGGAGCAGCTTGAATGCTTCCATCCACATGTTAGCAGTCAGGCAGCGTTGGATTGTCATCGCTTCAGAATCTGATGGTTGTGTTGGATCTTGCTTCAGTAAGAGTTCAGTAGGAACTGTTTGGATGTAAGTGAATAAAATGGTAAGTTTTAACACTGTCCTTCTTAGTGGGGGTGGCAAAATTTTAAGGAAAATCTGGTAAGGTTTCTTTTTTCTATCTTATTTGCCTAATGAGTAATTATCATTCTTGTCATGGGGGCCAAAACATACATCAAGCTACTTAAAGGTAAGGAGTAAACAAGATTCATGAATTACAATGCAAACTCAGAATAATGTGGGGAAACAATGAGGGATATTATTGAAGAAAAACTAATTTCTGTTCCTGTATAACATTCTGACCAGAACAGTGAAGGACATCACAAATCTATTCATTTATTTCAAAATTTGCAAAACAAATCCCTTCTTACACGTAGTATTTGTACAACATGAAATTATTATTCAATAAGTTGACATTTTAAACCTATTACCGCCTAAACCCATCTATTACTGAGCTATTCAGAGCACTAAGTTAACATTTACTAGAACATTCATCCTCACATCATGGGGAGATCAAGCTCAAATCCTTTATTTCATATTCAGATCTTGTTGGGTCAGGATTGAAAACTGCTACCTTTCTGATACTTTACTGAAAAGCCACTCTGAAATCCACAAAAGAATTATTATCAAGTTACCGCAGTTATTCAGCTAGATGTTGACTTTGATATGTCAACTCTCTGATCTTTAATAGAAAATTGATGGTCTTGCCCTGAGGGTCAGTCATATGCATGACCAGGATAGGCCAAGGTTTGCATTAAATTACACCCAGCCTCGCATTCTCATTCTCTGGCAGGCAAAGTCAAACAAAGCCAAATGGATCCCTTGTTAGTTTTGTTTTCTTCATTGTTTTGTGTTGGCATATGGATTTAATTCTGTAATGGGTGACTGCTGGGCACAATCTGCTTTATTGATTTTCTGGGGAAGGTTTTTGTGAGAGGACCCGGAAGTATAATAACATAAAAGCAACTGGTGCAATTTTTGTTCTTGTTGCAGTATGTGTCTATTATAGCACTTATTCCACAATTGACTGTGTCACAAGAAATCAGGTTAAATTTGTGTTCCCAGAACTTGCTTCCTCCAGCCATGGGCTGAAGTTGTCAATCCCACTGTGGCTTTTTTGGATCCTATAAATTTTGTACCTGTGGTGACTGCAATGAATCATGCAAGCTTTGGCCCTTTTCAGTGCTGTTGGTTGTCAGTTCGTACAAAGTTGCATTTTTAACTTAGAGGAAGGAGTGCTGTATGGAAAAACTAGGACATCCATGGTCTGGGACTGCGTTTCGGATCCCAGCTTCTAAAGTGTCGGCTGAAGCCACAGGGGGTTGGGTGAGCTACCGCTCCATGCATAATTTCTTTGATGGCTGCAGATGAATATGTTGTGTGGCAGCAACTAAAGGAAATGAAAGAAAGGGAATACATTTTCCATTAAAAAAAAAATAATACCGTTCTTCAACTTCTGTTTCCTGCAACTGCTATTACGTAAACACCACATCAAATATGCCTACAGAGACTTGGATGGCATAGCAGCATCTTCTGGTCCTATCTGTAGCTTCCTGCAAGGTACTTAAGTTTGCTGTTCAAAATAATGACAGATGATGAACATAATTTCTTTCTTTCCCATAATGAAGCAAAATTTTCATTAGAAATCATAGATGATGATGGACAGGTTTGGACATACACTTTTCTGGATAACAGCAGCAAAGAAAGTCCCATTCCTTTCTGAGTGGAAGTTGGGCAATACAGTGGCCAATGAAGTGGGGCTTCTCTGGGCTGTCACATGGGGCATCTGCATTAACTAGAGCATCCCTTTCCTCATGGGAAATCTGGAGAGGGTCCTGGATAGCAAGCAGTCACTTTCTACTGATCTTGCCATTTTGTAAGTAGGCTGATCACAGAAAGTCTCCTTATACACAACTTGTGTCAATTGTTTGTGTTAGTTTTGTGGCAGTGTTGTTTTGTTGGCTGGATTTTTCAAAGCCTTAGCTGGGAGGCAGCCAACTCTCGCTGAAATGCAATAGGATGATGTAACATTCAGAAAACCTGACTGATTTAGGAAGACAAGTCTCATTGACTTCCAGTAGGACTTAAGCATATAAGTCTCTTAAATGCTTCTGAAAATGCCAGCCTTGGATTCCAAATATGCATGCTAGGCACTTTCACAGAAGGAAATTGTTGACAGTACACACTGCAGGATGGAGCTGTTTCACAACAGATGCATGTAAGGCATTTAACTGTTAGAAAAAGGGTGTCAAACTTTGGATTTGAAGGAGAACGCACAGCCTAATGTGAGTATTAATACACTCTTAATGCCAAGTTAAGAACATGAGTGAATATATAGGAATGATTTTTAGGAATAGCCCTTGTTACTGCTTTGATGTGAATCTCCTTCATCAAACTCAGAATTAACTTTGCTGAAGTCAATACGCTTTTGCACCCTTGTAAGTTACTGCAGTCAGGCAACCCTCTAACTATATATGCTGTTACAGAGCAAAACATACAGATTATAAATAACATCAGAGGGAGACTGGGTCCACTTTATCTCTGCAGTAATTCTTCTGATATGCTTTGAGTTACATCAGGATAAATTTGGCCCACTGAGATTAGTATAAAAAAGCAGACGGTGTTTCTTAGCTAGAAAGGTGCCTATAAATCCCTGTAACTCTAACTTTGATCAGCTTAACACTCAGCTTTCTGTGTGAATCCTTTACCTTCTCTCTTATTTCAGAGCAGCTAATGCTGGCAAATGCCTATTGGACCTACAAAATTACAGTGCTGTACAGTGGAGGTGCTGTGAAACTCCCAGAGCATAGAAGTGATGCTCAGATCAAACTGCCTTTCTCTTCCTCCTAGTGTATGAAATTGTGCGGACGACTCCTTCAAATCTCTCTTTCATTTTAGAGCCTGATCCTGTGACCCATTGATTTCCTCTCATCTCCCTTTAAAGCTAATGAGAGTCAAAAGTGCTCATCACCATTCATGGTGCAGGATTAGGCCCTTAATTATCCTTCAAAATAGTCATTCCCTTCTGGGTTATGAAACAGTGGCACATCAGCCTTACCTGGTGATGGTAATATCTCTTTATGTTTGTCTAAGACACCTAGCTATAGATCTCGCCGTTCCTGTTGTGCTGTGTCGTGTCCTGTCCCACCCCCCCCCCAGCCCCCTACAACATCATACACATTATACAGCAACATAGGACACCAGCCGGTTTTCAGTTTGTCCCTTAGGAAAGAAAAGATTGTATCTACTCTTTAAAATAGCTTATCACTTAATACTTTTCTGTATAATTAGGAAATGATGTTCATCTGACAAAGTACATTCATTAAATAATTTCAAAATAAGCCAGAGGCATTGTTTAAACCTAGTGTCAACATAAACTGTAAAAAATGTGCAGAATAGTTAAATTTTAGCCAAAAGTGTATGTTAATGGAGCAGGAACACTAAATGTTTTTTCTGCGTTTTAAGGCATCGAACTATCTTTTAGTGCAAGTTCTGCCTCACAGCCAGATCTGGCCCCTTCTTCACCCTAGCCCTTTCATCTCCCTTTGTTCCATGTCTATGCTGAGACTGAGATTTTCCCACCTCTCTCAGTCTTACTGTGGCTCTGAAAGATGATTGCCTTCCGGTGAAGCCCTTTCCCCTTCTTCTGTACCCAAGCTCCATGTTCAATGAACATCAAAAAGCCTTATCATACCCTGATGGTTTAAATCTTTAAACAGAGAGTAACAGCCTGAGTACATCCAGACCCCTCACATCCTATAGTCTTGTCACTATGTGTTCCTGCAACAATTACCAGGAGAGGGAGGCTGCGGAGTGAATCAAGTAGCGTGTGTTGTCTCCCTGGACTCCATGCTGATGCTCTGATCAGGACTTCAGCAAAATTCTGTTTGAAATGAGAATAGACTAATTTTCATCAGACTCTTCTCAGAGGAATCCCATGTGGGCTAGCATGCCAAGGGTCATCATTAGAAAACTGCCTTCAAAAGAGCTGAGGTTTCTTGTGGCAAAGCTTTCTCCCTTTACTAAATTTATAAACATTTATGTAAAAATGTATACATTAATTGTTCAGCTTCCTTGTATGCCTGCAAAGTAATGCCCAAAAACGTACTCAAAGAAATGCACTTGCAAAAATAGCCCAACTAAGGACAAAAATGTCCTCGTTTTGACTGAAAATTCAGAATATTGTGATCAAAGGATGCTGTAACTCCCAGCTGTTCAAAGGGACTTATATTAAAAAAAAATCAGATGTGACCAAGAATAGAAAATAACTCATTAAGAGCTTAACTAGATGATGACAGGTGAAGCCATCAGTTGCTTAAACAGTGTAATGTTTTTCTAAGCAGTTTCTGTTACTTTTTTTTTCCCCCCCAGAATCAATTTATACTTTCTAGAAATAATTACGAGATCAAGTAAAGTTTGTCTGCTGTGGAAAATAAACAGATACACAAGCCACTGGGCGGTGGAGTAATTAAGACATCACTTTACTGCATTTGCATTTTCGTAAGCATAGAAAAAAATATAGAATTTATTTTACACTTCCCATTTATCAATTTTCTTCTGAAGCAGTTGCAGTACTTAAAAGGCAAAAGAAAGGTAATGGGAAGTCCATAAGAAAAAGAATGATCTCTGGAAGTTTTAAGCCTTCAGACATAAAGAAAAGGTCTTTTCTCTGTCTTTTGAGACTTACAGGCAATGAATAGCAGGTGGATATGATTCTCTCCCCATTTTTATAGCTATTGTTTAGCTACTACAGTGTTTGTAAAATACATTAAAAAATCTTTATAATTCTCTTAAGCAGCTTAAATCCCTTTTCGCTTTCCCCAGGCAAAACCTGATTCACTTGCATGTTTTTGGGCTCTGACCTTCACAATGCTGATCTCCCAACAGTAGTAGCCAGTTTCTTATTCTTTAAGTGCTAGAGGAATCATGAAAAATTCAGACACTGGGTTTCCCTGAGACCAATCTGGTGGCTTTGTCTTTGTGCTAACTGCTGCTTTCTATGCATCATTCAAAAGGTACATACTGTTGTCAGCCCCTGAACTGCTACTTGGTGTTAAACATGAATATTTGTAGCTTAGCAAGGGACTAAATTTAAAAAAATTAATATTTGACAACCTTTGAGAAGGCATTACTGGCATGAAACTATACGAATGAAAGACTGTATTTGTGAAAAATGAAAACTTTCTTCACTGGGGCAATTCTAAACATTATGAGATTTGTTTTGAAATAGCTCTGATTGCTGAACGTTCTTCTGGATACACAGATTATGATTGTACCAAAGAAAATGCTATAGTGGAGTTGTTTTTTCCTGTATACTGCAGGGGAAAATTCATTCTGTGCATGTGCCACTAATCCTATCTGACCAGAAAGCAGAGAAAGGTGGTGTATGGCTTATTCCAGCTACACATCAGAGATACATCCAATAGTAAAATTGCCTTTTTCCACATTTCTTAATTAGAAATAGAATCGGCTTCAACTAATAGAATCTCTTATTAGTAACAGAAAGAATTGCTAGCTCTCTAGTTCAAGTGGCATATCTGCATAACTTATAGCCTTAAGAGCTTATAGAGTCACTCACACTCCTGGCAGAATGCCTTTTACTCTCCCATATTAATGAGTTGTTCTAAATTTAGTCTACTGTGACAAACTAATATTAATACAGTATTTTATGGCCCAGAGCATTGTTAATGCATAAGAATGAAACACTAAATCAAAGGAAGGGGAAAGGAGGCAAGATTACTTAGTATGATTGTCAAGATACAAGATAATCCAACTATGTAGATATTAAGACTTAAATATAATACTCTGCTTATAGATTTATATTATGTGAAACATTTTCTATTATTTTAAATCCTTGCAGTATTAGTTTCCTATTTTCAAGGGCTTATAACTCGGCCATAAAAATTCGCTCTGGGCTGAAACTTGGCATACAAGGTCTTAACCTGGGAGCATTTTTTTAAGTAAATTTTCAAACAAATCAGAATTTTCCTTTGGTAGAAGTGGGACAACAGTCAACATACGGCTACTGGCTTTAAAAACTTTTATTTTCTTGACAGGTCTCAAAATAGAATGGGGAGTAATAAGCAAAGCAGAAAAGAGCCTGTGATAGGATTCAATTGCTCTTTTTGTAGTACTTTACTTTTTTTTTAATTGCAAAATATTAATAGAACAACATACTTGACAGACAGTGGCTCTTTAGATGTCAGAGCTTCTCCCATTGAAATAAAGGGGAGTTTTGTCACTAAAGGGGAAGTAGGACCTGGTACTTTGCTTGGTAGCTATTTTATAGTGATGATTTTGGTACCTCAGTATTTACCTTTATAGATATTTGTATGGCTATTATTTAGATATCCTTTTGCAGAAGATAAAGACTTTATGCAGGATTTTTATATGACTTAAATAGCTGTGTATTATAAATACAAACGTGAGTGCATATATACAAATGCATTTCATCTGTGCAACCTAAAGCCACCTCTGAACAGAGTTGATCCACTTAGGTGTGTAAATTAAGATGAAGAAAAGCACGAGACCCTAACTGATGGGAGGAGCTCTAAATTGTGCCAAGTATGTATGGTGCCTGCTGGAATGCTGCCAGTTGTGAGACGCATCATGGATTTCCATTGTAAACAGCAGGCACCAGAACAGCAGCTGACCAGATGTGGAAGCGTAAGGTCAGCAATGAATTGTACAAAGCGCATGCCTGCACCTGCCATTACTGTAAATCCACCATATATGAGGAGAAGTAATAAAGTCTTGGCAGGCTAATGGCTTAATGGATTTTTATATTTTTTTTTTTTTACTTCCAAAGTTTGTTTTGTTTGTAAATTTTTGATGTATTTGGTCTCTGACCCAAATATTTGGGAGATAGACTTTAACCCCTGATTTGACCTCTTTGTTCTCAGATTTGTGTGGAAGAAGACAGTTCTCTCATCCTCATCTGGGTTACGCTGCAGAGCTGCCAGAATGGAAGTTGGCCTTGTGCAGGTGAAGAAATGTTCCATTTGACATTCTTCTCAAGGAAATGTTTAGAAAAATGAATCTACTTTATGCCTGCTGGTGTGAATTTAACCCCGGTTAGACTGCATCCAGTGCTGTTGTGAGGTGTGTCTTCGAAACATGCAAAGCACCCGAATGGTTGGTTGTGGGACAGGAACTTCCTCTCTGAACTCTAATTAGTGTTTCTGTGAGTAATGGCATAACCGGCAATTGGTGTCGCTCAGGAAGAAAAAAAATCTCTAACTCCAGTGAAGTTTCTGTGGATTATGGAATCAGCAGGTGTCTAGCTAGCACAGAAGCCCAGCACAGACTAGGCTTTTAATTTTTGTGCTAGCAAGGTAAGAAGCAGAAAGTGTGCAGAAAAGAGGAGAGGAATGAGGAGCCCTTGCTCTCCAGCTCTTTCTGCAGCTGTCCATGCTCTAGGAGGAGGGTGGGTATCAGAGTTGGGTGCATGGTTCTGCCCAGGGCCCTGCTTTCAAACTAATGACAATAAGTTTCATGGGCGGTGGCAGATCCATGCCTGACTGGGCAGGAGGAATGGCAGAAGTGCAAGTCGCACCGCTCGGGTAACAGAGAGAGCGGTGGTAGGGGACTGTTGATTGTTGGAGGCAGATTTGAACGAGCTACGTCACAAACTGGGCAGAATCATTTCCAGCACAGCGCTTGTTTCTGTACTAATTCAGTCTCCATAAGACCCCTACAACTTTGCAGAGAACCACAGGCTAGAATTGATCTAAAACTAATGTAATTTGGAATAAAATCACAAGAACTGGCACTAGGGATTAGCTGCCTTGCATATTGTGCTGCCCAAGTTATACCCAGCCACTAAGGTGTGTAAGATGCAGCCAGAGCTGGTTGCATCCCATCCCAGAGCATTGAGAGTCCTTCTGGAAGAGCAAAGCCCTGTTTTTTCAGATTTGCTTCCTTGTGCAGGATGCCAGTACTTCCCACGTTACACAAATTATAGAGTTCATTAATCTTCATATACCATAATTAAGTCTGTTTAAGTCTACAGTGCAGTCTATGGATTCCTCTTAGTGGGTGTTTGGGGAGCAATGGATCAGCGTTTTCCTTGCTCTCCCTGCCAGTACTAGGCCTTTACCACGCAGAGCTAATGATCCAGCCATCCAGCTTTGTCCCTTGAATCCTGGTCATGCACATGTTCACTGTGTACACGAGAGAGCAAACTGTCATTTTGGGGATGGAGTGTTACTGAAAACTCTCTTGTTGCATAGAAGACAGGATGAAAGTCAAAACTGAAAATGATTGCTACACTTGTTTTGCACTCTTACAGAAACATAAAATAGATCACTGACATTTTCTGTATTTGGATAGTATTTTGGTCTATCTTTTATCTCCTGCAGGCTTAAATTCCAGTCACGCAGGTCTGTTCCTGCATACTCGTGTGAAAAATCCTGTCAACGGAACCATGTCAAATGTCTAAGGACTGAGTGGCCCATGCAAGTTATGAAGGAGCTATCGCTGTCAGGGAAGTGTTTCTGCACAGCACCTTTAACAGCTCTTTGCGTGATATAAAGGCCTGCTTTTGACACACCTAGAAGGTAATTTTATGTGGTAGTGATTTATATTCTGCACAAAATAAAACTTAAATTTTCCATTTTCTTAAATGTAATCTTCTCACTTTTTCTCTCAATTTTTTGTTTGGCTTTGTTTTTCCCCACCATTTCTGGCTTTTCTTAGATGTAGTTATAAAGATAAAACCAAAGGAGTCAGAACAGCAGTTTAAAAAATATGCCCTGGCACCATGCGTCTCTGTTGCATGGTGTTGCATGGTACTGCATTTGAGAAACTTGAAAGGAGACTATTTTTTAAGAGGTAAGAGCTAAGCATCTTCCAGAAGCGAGGCCTCTCAAAGCTGTATGAGGATAGTCACCCCAAACAGGATGCCCTTAGATTTGTGAGCTCTTCTGAAGTCTTGCCATTCTTTGGCATTGTTTTCCTTTTCAGTGGAAAATCTTCAGGCCTGTGGAAGAGCAACACTTCAGGTAGTGTAGAAAAAGAAAAAATTCCAGCAGCTGTCAAGATGTGGCTATTTCCCATGCATAGAGTGCCGATACCTCCCATCTTATGAATCGATATGTTACTAAGATGGATTGAAGGATGAGGCTTCAAACTAATTCATATGACTGCCTGCTCGCTGGAGTGGGCAGAATATCTATTCCGTAGCAGTAACTGCAGAACTAATTTTTAATGGTATATGTTTTATTTCATATACCTTTAAGCAAACACAAGTGTTCTGTTTTTCAAGAAAATACTGGGGGCCAAGAGCCTTAAAGAAATGTTTCCTTCTGACCTTGTTACACACAGTCCTTTGGACTGCGGTGACAAGTAGTGAGTTATTCTTTTATTGCTGAAAAACCTTGTTTAGCATATGCAATATGCAAAAGGAGGAAAGCTGAGCGTTAGAGCGTATTACCAGTGTGCACTTACAAGAAAATTATCCCATGAAAAACAAACCCCTCTACTTAAATGCTACTCATAAACTATAAGGCAACTAATTCTACCTTAATGGGTGAAATTGCTACTTGATGGAGAAATAAAACCAATACTATTAAAATATTGAGCCAGTGTAAACGTTAACAGGTTGGAATCTATTAAATGCATGCTATTGTGGGAGCCAGAGAGGCTTAGTTTGTGTTGGTTGTTTTAATTATACCTGTGGTTTATGACAATTTCCATGATTTTTGTTCCCTGAGTCTGTTTGTCAGAGCAGTTCTTCTCATCAATGAGTAAGAAACAGAAGCTTAAATTTTGTGCAGGTGAGTGAAGCATGGGAGATACCCCTTTCAGAGAACAGTGAATCAAGCACGGTGGTAGACATTTTTTGCTGCTCTTTTCTTCCCTTACACACTTTCAGGTATCTATACAATGCCATTGAACTCTTTAATCTCACAGGCTAGTTTAACACTCAGGAGTTAATTCCAAACAGACTTCCTGTATGGTGGTGGAGAGTCTTGAGAATGGTGAAACATATAGTTAAAACTTGAGCATCCAAAATTTACATGTCTGATAGAGGTTTACAATATGGAAAGATGTTGGAGATATGGAGGATGTGGAATACATTGTAGTGGCTAAATGCAGTGAATTCAAGCAGTTATAAAATAGCAGGGGGGAAAAAACACCACCAGCAAAAATACAACAATGTAAGAATTGCTAGTAATGATCCAGACATGTAATTTGACTCCTTTGTCTCAATTGGTATGTACTTCGGTTATTTTAGGTAAGTTTTTTTTTGTTTTTACCGTAGAGCTGTTCCAGTCAGTGCATGTTCCTCTGAAAGCCATCTGCTCACTAGAGGGCAGCATTTGATAAAATGTTTTAAAGCGAGCTTCTTCCACAGAAGTGAAGAAAATGCATGCAGATCATTTTAGTAACGCTTTTAACAGTGTTCTCTGGCATAAGTTTCCAGGTCTGTTTGTTGGGCTGGCACCTGGAACATTGTTTGGCTCGATGAGACTTTTTGAAAGAATTTTAAGCATTTATTCCACTTATAAATATGACATTTTTTAGACGGTTATATTTTTTCAGGTTTCTAGCAATCATACCCTGCAGCCTCTGTCTTCCATACTTATCCTTTTAAATGTACATAAATTAATATTTTAAATTCTTATATTATTGTAAAAGAATAAAACATGAATAGGTTCACTTGTCTATTAGCGCTTCTCCTTTATTTTTCTCCTATTTCTACTGCTTTTCAAGCAGCCCTGTCAGCATTATTACTTTATTCAGCAAAAATCTCAGTTGCTGCAGAATCTCAGTAGGCCTGTATGGCTGGGCACCTGTGGAGTCCCATCAAAGCCTTCTCTTATGCTGGTGTTGGTTGCTTGATGGTAGCCTATTTTCAAGGCTTTTCCATGGTTTCCAGCCATCTTGTACAGGCTAACACCTCCACGCAGCCTCTTCAGAGCCAGGGATGCAGATGGCCAGGAGACAGCTTATGTGGGCTGATGGACCAGACAGGAACCCTTGAAGAGGTGTGATTTGGCATTTAGTTAGATAAGCAGGTATTTTTCTGATTCGTCACTACAAGCTTAGAAACGCCATTTTGCTTCTCTGAACTAGGTGCATCAAATGAAAAGTGACTCCTGCCACCAAGCATTAAGGATCTATCTGAGGAGACTACGTCACCCTTGGCTTTCTCTGTAGTTGTGGGGGAGGGAGAGATTGTTAAAAAGGGCATTTGAACTGACCTAAGACTTGAAATGCCTTCTGGAGGTGCACGTCCTCTAGAGAAAGCATTCGAGTGATGAGACATCTAATTTGTATTTGTCTAAAATTAAGTGGCATAACCTGGACTCCACAGCTACATATGTCACCTTTAACAGTGATTCCAGTGCATTTCCCTGGTGAACAAGAAGCAGATATGACCAGGGTTTATACTGGAACCATTACATGTGCTGGGAAATGCTCTGGTGGTTTAACAGACTTCACTTTCTTACCAGGTTAAGCAGCGTTGACTTAGGTGAACTCTTTGTAAATGACATCTTTGCTGGGATTGCCACCTGCATGAGCAAGGTGAAAGATGGAGGATGCTGAGGATACGTGTGTTCAGCCTGCAGCAAACATGCCAAGGACACACCCCGCTCGGAAGCTGAGCTGCGGTTAATCACGTTGCACCTCTCATAGTTCAGCCGTTGGCTGCCAAGTGGGTGAAATTCTTATTTCCTATTTTAAGCTGTTAGTCTCCAGTACTGACTGTGGCTTTATGGTTAAGGATATTCCTGTGTAGCTAGCAAAACAGATGGATTAATTTGGATGACAGGAGATGTATAAATGGAACATCGTTACTGTTATCTTTAGAATTACATCTTTCCCGTGCCAGGTAAATCCAGGAGGCAGTTAAACATTTTCTCCCTATGACATTATCGCAAATGTCATTTGGTGCTTCAAGACTATTTAAGCAATATAAATCCACCAGCCAAGCTGGAGAGTGATGTTTGTATCATCATGTATGTTATTTTTTTGATGGAACAGATTGTCACAAGCTAGACTTTATGCAGGCCTCAAAGACAAATCACTCAGCATGCTGCTTTTTTTTTTTTTTATTAAATTGTTGTTAAATACCTCTCAATGTGTGCCTGTTTGTCTTGAAGCTTTGCAGGTGTTAGGACTGACAACTAGTTTGGAGATGTTTGGGGAACTCTCCTGATTTATGTGCAATGTAAGGTACCTGCTTCTTTTGTCCTAATTGCATGTTTCTATCTAGTGAAATGATGTCTCTGCCCAAAACGTGCTGCTATAAAGGAACAGTAAGGAACCACGTGTAACAGCCCTGGTAACTATAACTTCCTGGGATCATCCAACAAAATCTGAAGTCCCTTTTTATATATCTTGACTGGTTAAACTGTTCCTGGCTGGTGAGTGAAACACTGCGGTGCCACTGAAGAGCATGGTCAACTCAATGCTTGTATGGTCTTCATCCAACAGTAGAAAGAAAACAAACCACTTGCTTTACATTTTAATCTTGGTAAGAGTGCACAAGAATGACTGTATCATGGTGCTAGGAGAGATTAGTTTCTACGTGGACTGCAAATGCACAGACACACAGCCCTGTGCCTTCGTTTCATCAAATGGTTAATCTAGCTCAGTCTGAAGCCTGATGTTGAACCTCCACAAAGATCAGTGCTTATTGACAAGGTATGGGGCTGAGTTGTTCTTAACAGCACAGGAAGACCGAAGTTTTATGCCACCTTATCTTCAATGCTTCCTGAAAAGCACTATATCCTCTCTGTGAATGCTACTGAAGTGAGCTGTACTAAAACACAACCAGCTCGCAGTACTGGTGATAGCATGGTTGGTTGGTGTAACTGAAAGAGCTGTGTGGGCAAAGGAAACATTTTCCAGGGAAAAGAGCTGAAGCCACATCTCTTGGCACCAAAGATGATGTGGACAAAATAGTAATACTTAGTGGAACTTCTTGGGCAGAGATTTATTGAACAATAAAGCTGACTAAGGAATGAAAATGCTTCATTTCATTCCTAATAACATCATCCCGTTTGCAGACCTTTGGTGTCCTAGAAGACTAGAAATGTAGTTTCTTTTCTAGAGCCAACACAAAAGAGATTCTTGAGCATTGATGTTCTTGGTGACCGTTCAAGAAAATTCAGCTAGTCCTTCAAGCTACCTCCAGTGGAAGCTGCCTGTTACCAAATAACTCAGCCCAAGAGCTTCCCATCCTGTTGTGAATGACACACAGTGATGTGCCTTGCTGCAGTGTGGTCAGCCAGGCAATTATATCTCATCAACAAAGTAAAGCGAATAGAGTTCCAGCTTCTTTGCCAAGGTGAGATACCTGAAAGGAGGTTAGTACAAGCATCTTGCTCCTCCTATATCCACCGTGAAACCTTTACACCAGCCTTGAGTGCTGGTGATCCCTGTAATTGGTTGCCTCTGTACCCTAGAAGGCAGGGAGTTGTAGGGGTCTTGCCCTCATGTTGCATCCCTTATGCCCTCCTTTCTTTCTCCTGGACTATAGGGTAAATGAGGGACTGGCTAAGACTGCAGATCCCCTTGCCTCCCAACCAGCAAAAAAGGGAAGAGTCCCTAGTGCTCATGTTCCCACCTGCTTGAATGGGGAGCCAGCCCACCTCCTTGCACCCCAGTCACACAGAGCACTGCTGAGACTGCTGGCAAGGACTGGCATCTTCTGGACTTAGTATCCATGGCATGACTCATGGCAAACTGCTCACTCAGGACTGTGAGCCCAGGCTCTGGCAGGGACTGCGGTGGTAGTTATAAGCAGTGAACATGTTCCAGTTTGTTGTTGCTGGGGTGGAAGCTGGAAATAATCTTAAAATGTAAATTGTTGTAGTCACATGCCTTCAGTACGGAGGTCTTTCTGTACTGGCCCATGCTGTCTGTGCCTTAATTACATACTGTTCAGCTTTAAAACAAACAAACAAAGCAAAACAAACAAACAAAACCACCACTGCCAAAAAAACCCCCAAACAAAACCCAACATACAAGAGCAAAGGAGGCCCAAACAACATCGTTTGGCACTTTCTGGTTTTCTTTTTTTTTCCCTTTGGAAGAAGGTATTTAATTCAGTCTTTTACTTAGATTGCAAATTCAGCTGTACCAAGAATATACAACAGTCGTTTCTCCCCTTTTTATTACTTGTCACTCTGTTTTGTGCAATCATGTTCCTCTTGTTGCTGACAGGATGACAATAGGCTTAATAAACCCTCAAACACATGAAAAAGCTCATTTGAATAGGTATTATAATTCTGTAATTTCACAGCTTTTTACAGGGCATCACCGACCCCTGGGAAGAGAAGTAGGCAGAGGTAATGTTGACAGACTTTGGCCTATTATTGGGAAATTCTTGGTGAGTAAATCTGTGATTATGCTGGTAGGACGAGGCCTGAACACCTCTTCTTCTCAGGCAGCCTTTTCACTACTGAAGCGGATTAACAAAAGAGGCAGATGCCAGTGACAAAGTGCCAATATTTGTTAACAGATGTGATCCTTGTAATGTAGCATGTGTTCTTAATTTGGCACCGCTTGACACCAGGAAGATCTCTGTAAATAAGGTGTCATTAGCTACATCCAATAGGCTTTCCTCCTAAACTGGTCTTTGGTTAGTATCCATTCTCTGGTTGAAACTGGCATTCTACCTTGTAAATGGGCACTATGCCACTCTGACAGATGGGCATGACAGTAGACCAGCCAGGGAAACATTAAACTCGTCCAAGTTGAGTATTAGAGGCCAAAGAGTCTATCCACAAATACATGATGGGTGTATTTGTCGTATTGTAATTGGTGAAGTGGATTCGCTGTTGCTACCTGAGCTCCTACATGATTAAACTTTCACAGTCTCAGACTTTGCTTTGGTGGCTTCCAGATTTTGGTTCTAGAAGAATGAAGATTACTGCTAAAAAAAAAAAAAAAGTCTGGGAAAGAATTTGCTTTTTGAAAGAAACTTCCATGTTTAGTGAAGAAAATATCAGTGAACCAGTCATATTTCTTGTTAAGTGGGTTGATGCCAGGCTTCTATTTATGTTGACTTCCAATTAAGTATTTAGGTGAAAATGTTTCACACGGTATCACAGTATTTCCTTTCTCCAGTTTAAAAATTAAAAAATGTTGAATAGAATATTTTTCTGTCTCCGAATCTCTGGAGCAAAAGCGATTTCTGTTACATCAGTAAGAAGTCAACTGAGTTACTTGAGGAATTACTTGCTCTGATGTTTTTAAGAGAGGAAAACATAGATGCTGAAGTAATGTATATTTAAAGATTTAAAAATCTAAAAAGGTAGTTGTTATAAGAATGTAAGGGTTTTATCTGTAAAAACATACTAACACAATTGCTGCTCATATAATTCCACTTAACCACTTACCTTTACTTGCAGATAAAATTGGTTTATTGTTTTAGTTAGGAAAAAATACTAACTTTGATTTAAAAGTGAGAAGAGTTCTGAAATATTTTTGCAGATGTTTTAATGCTTTGTATTTGGTAGAGATTGTAGCAGGCATGATTTGGACCTTGAATGCCTTTCTGCAACCAAACAGGCTTTCTTGTGATTTGTAGCAATGCGTTATATGAAGAAGCCTCCTGTAAATGAGAGAGAGAAGACCCTACTCTCTAACATCATCATTGCGATTCTGGTATTTTTGTAAGGCTAGTGTGTTTTTAGTGCAGTTTTGCAATATCTGCATATCACAAGAGATTGATCAGTCAGACCTGTTTAAGTAAAAAATGCTGAAAAATGTCTCTGCCTTGGTGGAAAACACAGATGCTTCTGCTTCCCCTCTGAGAGGTGGGGGGTGCAGCAGGAGCAGTGGTCAGTGAACCCATGAAGGGCTACCTTTGCTAGGTATCAGAGATGGTGAGGATAACACACATACAGACCGCTCTTGTCACCCAAACTCTGCAGTATGGGCACGTTTTCCTACCACTGGAGAATTCATGAGCTTCTGTAGCCTTTGATACAGATGCATACGGTAACTTGTTGCCAATTTTGTGCAATTAAGGCATACAAAATGGTTTCCCTGTTAGGAACGTTGCATGTGCTACGACACTAATTAGGGGTTTCTCTCCTTTACATGCATGCCTGTCTTGCCATTAATATTAATGGCAATTTTGCCCAAGCACAAGGGAAGGCAAGACCCGTGTAACTGTGACTTAAACTTTTGTCTCAGAAATTCCCTGTGTAGTAGATCTTCGAACCTGCTGGCTTGCAATTTACTAAATCTAGCTGGTGAAAGTGGTAGTATGTCGATGATACAATTATCTTTTTAAGGGGGTATTTTTATTAACTCTTCTATGGCTTTTTCCCTCTGGTTCTCTTTGGTTTGTCCCTGTGGTCACATTATAAGCTTTTCCAGCTATTAAAAAGTGCCTCATTTTATGCATATTTAATCAGGTTTTTTTTCCTTATAATGAAGCTTCTATTATAAATAAAAAAAACCCCACCTTCAGTGATTATATACTTTCTCCATCTTTTTGCAAGGAGGTGCCTCATGGTTAATACATAAATGAAAGAAACACACCTGTTAGTATTTTCAGAGGAGAGATACAGGCTATGGGGTTTTAAAACTGCAGAAATTTTGGATTTAGTGTAGATTAAGATGAAACCACTGCAGGCATGCAGTGCTCTGTGAAGGCATCCTAGCAAGCCAACTCCAAGGAATGAAAATGAAGGAGGTCAGCGAGCTTTGGGCTTCCAGCTTGCAGCCAGGTGCTTGCAGGGGTGAGCAGAGTGAAGCAGCAAGGCAGAGGGTGGTGCAAAGCCGTTCTTAGGAAGAGACAGCTTCTCCAGAAAATGGGAAGGCACTCAGGCACTGGTCACTTCTTCTGTTCAAAAGTCACTTGAAATGGTCATTAATAGCTGATTGATAGGATAAGCAATGTAGGCTGGGACAAGATCAGTCTCTGTCTCTTAGCGAAGACCACCAACAAAGAAGTGGCATGTATGTCAAGGACAGCAGATGAGGATGATTTACAGCTTGTGCTTTCATCTCACGAACCTACAATAAAAGCAGATATTTTTGAACAATCTGTGCTTCTAGTTGCACATGCATTCCATGAGCTAGAGCTGATAGTACAGATTTACTTTTCAGTGTTGATACACTGAACTCTTTGTTTGAATTTAGCTTTGGGAGTATTCGAGCAAAATTTTCAGTGCTCTAAATTGGTGAGGTTATGAGTGAATTGCTCCAACTTCACAAGTCCTTTTCCCACACCACTGATCTAGAGGAGCTGTGAGGAGAACAACCATATAAGCTACAAAGCAGGGCTGAAGTGAAGTGAAAATCCACAGGGCTGTGGATGTCAATAGAAGACCAAAGACACGAGTGCTATCATATCTTTGTTGAGGGAAAAGAGTCTGTGCCTTTTATGCAGCTTCATCTACGTGAATTATTTTCCTGACTGAGCAAATCATAGGCTGAAGTATCTAACGGGGTACACTTTTTTTTTTATTATAACAAAAATATTTCAAGTTCTGACCAGTAAATTCCCTTAAATTTCTGGCATAAAGAATGAGCACAACTGTGCCAGCTGCTGACTCCACCTGGAAGACAACAAAATAACAGTAGAAATAATTTCCCTTCCTCCTCAGAGGAAGGGTTTAAAATTATTAACATCTCTGAAATTTCTCAGTGCTTCATTAATTCTTGAGGCTGTGAAGGCTGAAAAAGGAAAGAACATCTGCATTAGATGAGAGTTTGTATAAATTACCCACTAAAATGCACCTAAAAATGTAGTTGGAGGCATAGATCCCAAGGCCAGTTTGCTTTCCTCTTAATTTCACTTCAATTATCTTGTCTCAGAATTGTAATTGGACCCGTACTGTCTCTTATCAATATATTTAGAGGGGAAAAATACCAAGAAAATTTAGCAGAGAGAGACAGAGAAGTGTGTATGTGCCGTGGAACCCAAAAATGCAGAAGACAGGCTAGTGGTGGTGTCCCAGAAATGTCATCAGAAATGGGCACAGATGTGAGACTCTGAGGGAGGAGGTTTATAATGAGATTAAATGGCTCGAGCAGCTTCTCATCTCAAATCTCATGACCACAAATCTTAACTGTGGATTGACATATTATTGTTACTTTGTTCTTGGAAAGGATGCATGTAAGTTAGTCAACTGTGGTCTTACATCTTTGGCACAAAGACTGTAGTCAACTTGTGTTCCATTGTCAAGGAAGAGATCAAAACATTTACATTTGCCCCAAAGAAACGGTAGTTTTCAAACGTGTATGAGCCTTTCCTATAGTGATATTTCTCATAAAGCTCTTACTGAACTGTGTATCATAACACAACAGTTTTAAATTGGAAGAGGGGAGATTTAGATCAAACACCAGAAAGAAATTCTTTATAGTGAGGGTGGTGAGGCACTGGAACAGGTTGCCCAGGGAAGTCGTGGATACCCCATCCCTGGAAGTGTTCAAGGCCAGGCTGAATGGGGCTTTGAGCAACCTGCTCTAGTGAGAGGTGTCCCTGCCCACGGCAGGGAGGTTGGAACTAGATGATCTTTAAGGTCCCTCCCAACTCTAACGATTCTATGATTCTATAACCTTTGGCAGAGTGAAGTTTTATAAGATGACCAAAGCTGCAAGAAGGTTGGGCATCTTGCCTCAGCCATCCCCAGGGAGGGTTTCACAAACAGGACTCTGTTTCCTAACACCACTCGTAGTAGTGCCAAGAAGGCAGGACAGACTCTTGTCCCATTCCGAGCAGTAGTGAAAGTCCATTGTCTGTTTCAGGCATTCATTTGAGAAAATAAAAGGTTGCTTCTCCACGCCTTTGCTCCTTGCATTTACACTGACATGAAGTGGGCTACAAAACTGTGTGAAAAGCTTTCTCCGTATTTTTACTGTGCTGACTTAAGATTCGGGGCAGTACAGAACCAGGGATGCTGTGTTTCTTCCCTCCACAAAAGTTGGCCCTTGTTCACTTTTTTCCCCCACTGTACCAAGTGCGGCTACACAGCTGGTGCAGGGATGATGGCAGTGCAGCGGGTGGTTACCATGCCTAACAACTGCCAATGAAGATGAGGTGCCACTGCATTTCAGTGTGAATTGGAAAAGCCCATGGGGAACCTGGATTGGTCTTGGTTTGCTCATTGAGTCTTGTGCTACAATTACAGTGTGGAGTTTTTTCAGTTGGCGATAGTCTTGGTCTTGTTTTGGGGGTATTTTTGCTAATAATTGCTCTTTCCAGACAAGGAGCAGAGCAGTTACCAGGAAGAGAAGACCCAGGGTTGGGTAAACAAGAAAGCAAGTCACCTAATCCTGGTGTAAGTTTCTGAACAAATGCTAGGGAGAAGGTAAATTGAGCTCAACAAAACATTAGATTAAACTCATTAGTAATTAAAAACAACAACAGCTGCAGTCTAAAGAAAAATGCTGGAGATCTGTAAAGCTTTGCCATTAAAATGTATAGACACTGACCCTCTTTAAATTCATAGAGAATGCTCTTTACTTAGCTATAAAGGTTTAATGTAACTTAGCAGATCTGAGTTACTTCAGGAGAGCTTTAATGCTTGGCAGGTCTCTACATTTTATTTATGATATCAAAGCTGCAACTCAGATTTTTACTCAGTGGAAGACATAAAAGAGATTCAGAAGTCATCCAAATCATCTTGTAATTAATGTTACCATGCACGCCCAAGACATTAAAATGTTAACAGTGTTAGAATCGTGTGCTTTGGAATACAGAGTGAGGGCTTTATTAGAGAGAAATACACTGCAGATGTCATCCACCCTAATTGAGGACATTGGGTTGCCTGCTGCTTGTTCTTATCAGTGGTTCAGATTTTTTTTTTAATTTATTCATTTTCCTTACTGCTAGAATCTGCTCTCATTATTAGTCTATCTTGTCACTCATTTGCATTTCAAGTGCTGGGACTGTGGGGTACCAGCTAGCTGCCTTAGAAGAACACTTCAAGGGGTTACTCTATCAAATAGCAGCACAGTATCACAGTGAATTTGACATCTGGGTTATCTTATTCCCAGATGCTCCATGGTGTCATTAGCAGGATTAATCTTAGCTTTAATTTCATAATGATTCTTATTCTAATATATGTGAATGAACACAAAGTCTCTTGACTCATTATCACCAATTTACCCAAGATATGTAATCAGGCTCTTACATTCACCAACATTTATTTTTGCTAATACATCTAAAATTGTAGATTAAGCAAATACAGTTAGTTCCAGCTGAGTGAATGCCTAGTGAGGTAGCAATGTAGTGTTTATGTTTTAATTAAAGTGTATTAATGATAGTGTCTTTTAAATACATGCTGACCAAAATCTTTCTGCTGAAAACAATGCATTTATCATTCAAGTGATATCAGCTTGTAAATTTAATCACAGCATCTTTCTCTGACTGTTTATTATTTCTGACCATTTAGAAATGACTCCAAAATCTCATTTTATAGTATAATTTTAACCTTTAAAGATCAGGGCAGAACATTTTATTCTTAAGAAAAATCCCTTGACTTCCTAAAGCAAACAGAATTTAATTTTTTAAGTCAAATTAAAAATTAAACCCAAATACATTTTATACTGAAACCCTTGATTTCAATTCCTGTTCTAGGATGAACTGTAATATAGAGTGCAGTTGATTTTTACAGCTAATCAGACACACAAGATTCACTTCCACATCAGGGTTTAAAACTCTATCGCGTTTTTAAATTGCAAGGGAAAAGCAAAATGTGAAATTCCTATGCACTTTTTTACAGTGTCGGGCTAAGTTTTTCATTTACCAGCTGTTGTAGCACAGCAGTAAGTAGTGGTTCATTATTGATGGATAAAATGTTCAAACATTTAAAGAAATGAAAGTCAGCTTTGAATTTTTAATTAATTAATTAAAAGTACTGCAAATGCCAGCTTGTTAATTGCTTTGCACCTGCAAGCCAACACAGGTTTTATGCACTCTTTCTTTGAATATTAATTTTTTTTGCATGTCTTCATAATGCTTGGAAAGTCTCCCCTGCAAACATATTAGTAAAGAGTAAATATTGAATCTAAGACAAAACTCACGGCTTCATCTTTCACTGTACACAGAATAGGATTTAAAGGAGGATTTAGATTTCCAAGGCTTCTAATTAAGTAGTGATAATCAGGCTTTCTGCTGAGGGTCACTTCCTGGGAGTAATTTGAGTTATTAAAATGCATGTTTTTATTTGTTCTGCTTTGCGAGCTAAAACTGATCCCTTTTAATATAGCAGCAAATATGCAAATTGGTGTTTCATTATATTATGCAATTTATGGCAATCTTCTCTAATTTACTGAAAGGGCAAGAGCCTGACCTTGTCATTCAACTTTTTTTTTTTTTTCCTGGTAAGCTAAACTAATTATGTGGATCTTTTTATGAAACTCTGAAAGTATGCAGCACGGTAAAAAATGTGACAAATTTACCTTGATTATTCATCAAGATGGCCTTCGATTTTGCTTGAATCCTCCTGCAGGGTGATGGATAATTTAAACTTACATATGGGAGCCAATTTGTTTCAAGGTTTGAAAATGGCTTCCTTTTTTTCACAGAAATCCTGGAAAGAGCATCTGAAATCATTGAAATAATAAATGTCAGGATTTGAGCTAAGGACTAAAAAAAAGTTCATTAAAATACTTCCATGATGTATTATGAATTGATATAATGATTTTTCTTTGTGCTATCCTTCAATAAGAGTTTTCAGCCAGGTTTTTATTAGTGATATGACGTTCTGCGTTTTCACTTTTCTTTTAATAACTTTTCTTTTCAGATTTAACAAACCCACCATTCTTTAAGCTGCTTTTTGTCTCCACCAGAAAGTGTAAAGGAAGTTCTCCTCTGTCAAAGCCAGGAAAGCGTGGATTCGTCTTCAGAGGCTCTCAGGGAGCTTCAGCAATTGCTGCTTTTTCGGTAAATACACCTTCCTTGCTGCCCCACAGGCTGATCAGCCCTCTCAGTCCCAACAATTTTTTTACACTCTCTCCTGCTCTGTAATAACTCAGAGTCATGGGATCATTTTGCCATGTTTTATCGTTTGGCTGATGAGACTGATTTGAGTGATGTGGCTGGACCAGGAGGGATACAGGAACATTGTAAATGTTAAAATCCTGTAAGTATCTGAGCTGGAGTGGGCTTGTGAGAGCAGCTGATTGGTAACCCTGAACTGATGCAGGAATTGGGATACCTGGCTTGTTCCCAACATGTGTTTATCCAATTTGTTTTTAAAAAATCTTCAGTGAAGATTTCACATCTCTAAAGCACACTCTTTATTCTCTACACTTATTTGGATATTTTTTTTTCTTTTCTACATTGCAAATCTGGCTGATTCCTTCCTTCAGATTCTGCAAAGACCAACTGACAGACCTCCTGGAAGAAAATACTAGAGCATAGAAGTAGAAAGATGTTCTCCAGCAGGGTTTAATCTGTGAAGTTGAACACAATTTCCCCTTGACCATGATGACTACTATAACACTGCAGTCATCGCTTCTACTAATGTAACCTGTCCTGCTCACGTTTAAACACAACATGTATTTGTAGTGCAGGTGAGTCCTTAATACTGTCTATCAGCCAGAAAACACAGGTTGCAATACTGTGTTTGAACACTAGTCTCTTGGCTATGGCTGGGACTGTAAGCTGAATTCATTGCCATCAGAAGTTAAACCTCGCTCTTTCTTTGGAGCGATGATCTAGCTTCTGTAGGGAAAATGTTCTAGGTTATGCCATGTGGTCTGCATGACAGTCAGTGAAATCAGTCATCAGGTTAAAAACAGATTCATCCTTTGCTTTGCAGAGTGAGGAGCACCAGTGTATCCACAGCCTAATTAATTATAGCTTTGGCTTCTCCAGGTCTTGTGAATGTATGTCTCTTTATTTAAGGGTACTCTAGAAGATCAGGCGTGTGTGTTTGCACTGGAGGGCAATACGCACATTGTGACAGCAATTTTATTTTTTTTTAAATCAAAGCAGCTACGAAGCAATGTTTTCATGGATTTTTTTTTATTTTTTTTTTTTTTTGTCTTTTGGAAATGTGGAAGAACAATTGGCATCTTCTGATGAGGTGGTGAATTTTGATGATGTCAAACCTGACTAGAGAGATGGAAATCCTTTATACTGAACAATAAATTAGTCTGTTAATTACTCAGTTCCCAGGCACATAAAAGAGTCCTGCAAGGGTTGGCAGAGCAACTGAATAACTCTCAGGTTCAGGCTTTTTAGTACCATTATCTTATAATTGCTGATTGGCACAGGGTTCTGCTCACTGTTCCCAAGGGGGTCAGCAGTATGTGTGTCTGAGTGGTGAGGATTCCTAGGCAGTAGGAATTCCTTATGCAGTGGTTCTGATAGACAGAAAAAGGCAGTAAGAGTTTATTAGCTGAGTATCGTTGTAGAGGGGGAGGAGGGAGGCTGGAGCATATGAATTCCCTTGCCGACGAATGAAAAGAATAAAACTAGAATAAGAAGAGTGGCAATTCAGAGACAATAATTTACTCTAGGAAGAAGGTGGAAATATTTGCTCATGTTTGGCAGGTTTCTCATTTTGCTCTTTTTTTGCTAGTGACTTTGTCAGGAGAAAGGCGGGTATCACTAACTAGAGGAGAAAATTAGCAGTGTATTTAAATGTTTCATTGTAATGTCCCTTCCTAAATGAACCTCCATTTAATGTTTAAAGGGCTAAAAATGCTAAGTACACATTAATAAAACAACATAGTTTCAACTTCTAATTAAGTTTTAACTCTGCATATACACTGCTACTACTCAAAGCCACTAATTAGTGTGGGTTTTTTTGTTTGTTAATTAGCAATTAGCTAACTTATTTGTAATGAGTAATGAAGAGACTGAAAAAAAAATTGCAACCTACTCCTTGTACAAATCTTGCTGCCCCTCTGTCATGCTTTTTAAAAAAATACTTTATGTATTTATTTTAGTTTCATCTTCCTCCCCCAGTTCATTAGGCTGCTCCTAGAGGTTACAGAGTATAATGTTCTGAATGCTCATTACTCCCAAGCAGGCACGTTAAATCAGGTTAGTACAGAACTTGTCTTGTAACCTGTATTAAAAAATTCATGTTTATATTAAAATTGAACCATCTATTGTCAAGGGCAATAATTGTGAAACAGTCTGTTTTGCTGTTTGTGTTACTCTTTCTCCCCCAACTTATTTATTTTAATAATGTTTTGGAAGCTACAAAAGTACTGGCAAAATTGATATTAATATGTTGTTACTAAAAAAAGACAGACCTTTAATTGCAGGCAGTTAACGCAAAATCTGTTGGCAATGTCTTGAACAGAATGATAGCATTTAATCATTTTTATCATTATAGTGCTGTTGTTTGCAATGTTATTGCTAGGGAGTTGTCGCATATTTTTTATGATAAATTCTTAATTTAAGGGTTTATAACTTAACCGTAAAAATATGCTCCAGGCTGAAACATGACATACAAATTCTGAATATGGAACTGAATGTTGTTTCTAGTTTTAGAAACAAGCAAACAATAAAACAAGCTCCATGTGAGCATTTAATAGGTATCACCTGAAACTCCTGCCAGAAAATGAACTTTTCTCTGGAGGATCTTTTGTTATTTTCCATGCTTAACAACTATGCCCCAAAATGCACACTCCAGAACAAAGGGAAAAAAAAACCCTTAACTTAATGTTAAGATTTCTGAGTGTGTTGCCTCTGAAAGTGTTTTGGAACTTTGTGAAGAGAACTTTACAAAAGTGGGGATTGTTGCAAAGGAAGCTTCTTCTACTTTGAGCATTCCTCTGCAAATCAAGGAGTTTCTGTAGGATTTAAAAATTTACTAGAGACCCCTAAAAGGTGGAGCTATTTTACAGAACTGACGGGGGAAAAAAAGGGCAATATGGTATTTCCTGTCCAAAAATCTGGAAGGCTCTCAGGAAAAATGAAAGTCCCACAAATCCCACTAAATCCATCAGACTGATCTGATACAACAGATAAAAGAAGTTGGACTTGGCAAGAAAGAAATCATGACCTTACAGTGAAGAGCCACATAGTCATCTGAGATGCTGGCACTCTGATTGCACAGGGCAAAGTGGCTTCTTAGTGAAAGGACACGTCTCTGTGTGGAGCCCTTTAACACACCAGTCAGTAAGGACTAGAGAGTATTGATGTATCTTCCAGCTAACTTGTGCTCTTTATCAGTTAGTGTTGGTGAAAGCACCGTTACGTACACCACCCTAGACAAGTATAACTGGCATTATACTGATGTGTTCTGTGGGTCCCCAGCGTGTGGTCATGCAACACAGAATGCATATTTGGCATTTGATTTTCTGACAGTTTTCTCCATTCCTGAGCCATCAGATGGAAGGACAGAATCTGGCTGTCTGAGTGATGTTAAAAGGTACAGTTGAAAAGTGAAGAACCACCTCACTGGAAAGTCTGACACATTGGAAACCAAACTGAAAGTATCTATTCATTGCTGTGGGGCAGTAGCATTTAGGAGTGTGGACTTGTCAGTAGAGAGAACTGAGATCTAACTCCAAGAACATGGTTCACAGTTGACAGAAACTGCTTTAATTCTTTCCCTGACATTAGCAGTGCTTGGTAGACTTCTCTGAGGTTCCACCGGTTAAGGCCTTGGATGCATATATTCTTAGGAAATTGCTTTCATATTTGAACTAGCAGTATGTCCTGGCCTGGCATATAGGATCATAGAATCATAGAATTGTCTAGGTTGGAAGGGACCTTAAAGATCATCTAGTCCAACCATCAACCTAACCCTGACAAAAATCACTAAACCAGCTTCCAGTTACTGCCTTAAAAAGAAGAAAAAATACAGAACATAAGCTTTGCTGCATGATATTTGTATTCATAACTCTGGTCTATTTTCTCACCAAGCAGTAGGGATAGGAAGCTTGTTTTTCTGGAAGAGAGGAAAAAAAAAAATAAATCTCATTTGCTCATCCTCCACGGACCGGCCAGTGCTCTGCTCCTCTGAACATGCTCCATACCTGCAGCCGTTGCTGAGGACCGTGGGAGTGCCCTGTGGGAGAACAAGAACAGCTTGCTGGGAGGCCGCGCTGCCCTTCTGTCACCTGCAGAAATGGCATCAAGATCTAGTCTCGCCCACCGGGATCCTTGCTGCTCAGCAGGGCACTGCAGAAGGCTCATCAGCAGAGATTTCAGGCTGGGTTGTCCAGCTGTGTGGATGTGATGGCAGCACACAGCAACAATGTGGCCCTGCTCCTGCCAGGAATTTCCCAGGTACAAATATGTCGCCAAGGCTTCTAGAAGGTGTGGAGCCTACTGCATATGCTCTGCCCAGGTGCAATGGACTAAAAGATGTATTTCACTTGTATGCTCCTGAAAGCCTGGACAAGTTTATAAATTCCTTGAATTTCACTGGCAGAAGCTTCAGGGTCAAACAAGACACCCCTAAAGAAACCCAGGACTAGAAGTACTTTCACCACATCCCCACCAAAAGGGTGCAGTTG
Organism: Limnodromus scolopaceus; assembly: GCA_028565335.1. Classification (NCBI taxonomy): domain Eukaryota; kingdom Metazoa; phylum Chordata; class Aves; order Charadriiformes; family Scolopacidae; genus Limnodromus; species Limnodromus scolopaceus. The sequence continues at coordinate 16,877,493 of JAOXNO010000004.1, read as the reverse complement.
GACAGACTTTGCCCTTTCTATTCTAAAGCTGCTCCTCTTCTCTTTCCTCTCAGTGGCTTTCCCACCCCATCTTTTGTGTAGGTTGCTAAACACAGTGGAAGGTAACGTACTTCTCTGCTGAGCTGAGTACTCTTTGTTAGTCCAGGGTCCAATACTTTAATTCTGGTTTTATTTAAGTAATGGAAAAAGAGGTGAGGGTCTGTTGTGAAGTGACAAAGGATCCAAGTTTTAAACACATCTGGGAAGACTTTTTAAAAAACAAGAAGGAAAAATGCAAGAAAGGACAAAACCTAATCAAACTTAAGGTTCATACTCTTTTCTTTTTCCCACATTATAGCTTCCACTGTTGAGGGGTGGGAGGGAAGGTTTATTACATCTAGCATGCAGAGTGACAGTCCTGTAGCAAAGCGATTACAATGTTGGAGAGTTTGCAGGCAGAACTCAACAACACAAAGGTTTTCGGAAACTATTTTTCTTTCCTTTTTTTTTTTTCTACAGCAACGATTCCTAGCCATTCATCATAAAGCAGTAAAAATCAAAGAGCAATATTCACGAGCCTCCTAGTACAGTATGTTAAACCCTGCTAACTGTCAGGAAGAGGCTGTCTGAAAGAGAAGAGCCAGGTAGCAGCACAGAAAACAAAAAACATGTTGGGAGAAAAAGTACTGAAGAATAAAAGGACAGCAAATGTGCTAAGCAAAGGGGGCCAAGCAGTACTCCTATGTTATATTTGTCGTGCTGCCATTTTGTTAACAAGAGAGATACATTACACCAGTGTAAAATGTTGTGAGTTTTGGAGTTCTGTCTCTTTTCACAGAACCCTGGAGTGACCATGTATGCCAGTGGTATACACTGTTCTTACAAATTGCTCTACTGGATCCAGAAATATGTTAGTTGGAATTCATTCAACTAATGTTTCATGCAAACATTTTTCAGCCTAGGGCTTGCCTATGAACAGTTTGCTGTGAAGATTTGATATTCAAAATACGAACTGTTTTCAGTAGATGCATAGGAAGTTCAGAATATGTCTCTGTTCTCTGCCTGGAATATTGTAAGTCTTGGCATCAGATTTTGAGACACACTCTCTCAGTTCTAAAATCAAAACTGCTGTTCAATGGACATTCTGTTATATTCTTTTAATGCTACCCTTTGGTGAGAAGCTGTTATAGTACAGATCTAGAATTTTTCACAGTAGTAAACAGAAAGCATGTGATTTTTATTTTTTTTTCTCAATTTGAGTGAATATTCATAAATTGTATTCTGCAGAATACTCCTGGGTCCTACCTTGGCACTGTTGAGGCCAGATGGCTGGTGTCACGTTGAAGAGATAAGGGCTTCCCCATAGACCTCCCAGAAGAGCACATCTCTGAGCCGCTTGATCGACTCCCATATATATGCATATGTCTCTGTGTATATGTTAAGTCTTCCTATGCTTTTCCTTTTCTCTGTCCAATCCAATCTGAAGCTACTTTCAGCCATTTTCTCTATTTCAAGGGAAGATTATGAACAAATAAAATGCATGCATGCAAGAAAAACAGAGCTACCTTGATAAGCGCAAAATAAAAAATCACCACACCACAGTGCTTTGATAGTGAGCAGAGATTTCTGTGATAAATAAAAATGGAACCCACCATTATAGGTAGTAAATTCTACTGGGTTTTTTTGGATGTCCCACAGTCACCAAAAATAGAGAGCAATGAAACAGTTGGTCTCTAGAAATGCTTTCAGCTTTATGCCTCTCTCTGTAATTAAAAGTGTGTTAGCATATCCTCAACATATCAGTATTAATCATGGGAATTGCCGTAATGATGAAAAGTTGTAGTCATTCCAGAAATCTTGCTTGCCTCTTCATAGATGATATTCAGAGAATTTGCAAGAATAAGCCAGTTTTAATACCCACTTGTCAGTCTGGATTCTTTCTACTCTCTAAGAGTCTAGGAACACTATTGCTTAGTGAGAATGTTTTTGATGCCTATTTTGATGCTTAGCTTCTCCCATGTCTCTAGTCATCATATATGTCAGTGCCTAGCTAGTTAAGAGAACATGTGAAAAGTTTCTTTCCAACCTAGGATCATTTTATTTCTTAAACCAGCTAGTAGGAATTATCCTCTGCTTTTCTGGGAGATAATATTGCTTTTAAAACAAGCTCATCATCCACTAATCCATTTTCAAACCCTGTTAGGCAGTCTGGGTTAAGTAGAGTATAACAGAGTTATCCTGCTGGATTGATTGTGTAGAGTTAGATCTTTTACATGTGGGGAGCCCAAGACCCCAGGGTCTAATAGTAATATTGCCTTCTCCATGAATAATTTATTGCATCTGTAAAGACTGTGTTCTGTTACAAAATGTAGATTGGAGGTAGGGGTATGTATTTATTTATTTTTTTCTTTAAGGTTCTGCAAGACTTTCACAGCCAAACCCGAAACATTACCAAACAGATGTTGGTAATGAAACTTATAAGGTTCATTTAAACCTGGAGTAAACTGGGCTTAGCTTTTCCATGAAAAAAACCTTTTCCAATTGAAAAAAAAAATTCAATTCCTGTATTCATATCCTTTTAAACAATGCAGAAAATATATTATTATTCTTTATGCTGTTTCACTTGTCTTTCCCTGTTTCTAGGGGTGTGAAAATTATAAAATGAATGCACGGATCCTGTTCTTTGTCTGTTACCATACTCCCTGTCTGCGGCCTTTTCCTTCCCTCCAAGTCACCTCTATTAGGTGTTTCTACAGCTCTCGCTCTCAGAGATTCAACCTGGTAGTGTGAACAGCTGGACGGCACATGCATTTCCTGTTCTGCTTTTGGATGTTCCAAAACCTTAAAAAATGAAGAGGAGGAAAGAAACTATTTTGCCAGATCAAGACCAGGGCCTCTTCTATGTCTCATGTTAGCTTTTTAATCTCTAGTCTATTAGTTACTCTGGAGTTGATCTCTCTGCCAGTCTTTCTCAGTGAGTCACTTGGCTTTATATAGGTAAATCTGTATGAAAACAGAAGTCTCAACTTCATTCTTGTGCTTGCCAAGCAGGTATTCTTGGATGGTCTTTCTGTCTGGATTTATCCAGAAACTCCCTTGTTGCTTCTGATCCTTTTATTTCTGCAAGATCCCACTGTGACCAGTATGTAAGTTTTAAACAGGTACAGATGTGCCTCTTAGTGTCAGAGACATGACCTCTTCAATTTCTTAACTCCTGGTGGTGTATCCTAACCATGTCACAAAGAAACACTGACTTCTTGCTTTAAATTTAGGTTTCCACTTCTGCACTCTGAGTAAGAGAACTGCTTAGTCTGAGTCTGACTATGTGAAAAGAAACAAGATTTGTTCATCAAAAATGCTTTTCTTTATATCCCTTTTTGAAATATCATCTGCAAATACTCCTGTAACAACATGAGCAGCTTTAGTCAGTATACAAAACAGCTCTACCTTTATCAAAGACAGAAATTGTAATGACTCCTGAAGAAAAAATAATTCTGAGACAAAAGTAGAGTTACTGCATTCTCAAATCTCAACATCTTTCTCCTCCTTTAATGACAATTTTTTCTTGTTTTAAGAATTCCTTTTAAAATTTAATTGCAGATTTTATACATCATAATATGTGCAAGTATTCCATCCGTGAGTAATGTTACAGCCACTTTAGCTGTACCTTCCCTCCATTTACACTTAGTTTTTAGTCTTTTCCTGGTAGTGTTTCTTATTCATCTTATTCCTTCTCATTTTAGCTCTCAGAAGATGCAAGTGGTTTTTACTTAGGCTTTGCAATATACATGAAATTATAAGCACTCAGCATTATTTCTAGGACTGTGTGGATGGATAAGTGTGGTTTGAGGTTCTGGGTTTTTCTCCTTTGAACAAGTAGAAGGATTGTTTTCTCATTAATTCAATAGTAATGTAAAGGTATTTTCTTAAACGTCCCAAAACAAGCAGATGAAGAAATTTTAAAAAGATCATGCTTGGGCAAGGATGTAAAAACAGGGCACTCTTCATGTGAGTTGTTTTACAAACATATCAATGGCTGAGATACCCAGGAAACAAGTTTAATATAATTAAGTCCTCTACCCAGGAGATTGCTAGCGCAGAATACCTTTGACTCAGTTAACTGGTAAATTGTTAGCATCAAGATAAAAAACCTGCACAGTGCAAATACTGACATATTAAAATGCTAAAATTAAAAGATTCTATAATCATGACTAGGACCAGAGAAGCTACTATTTCACCCAGGTCAGGATGTCAAGAGGAGGCAGGAGCTGTCTCAGAAATGCAAGATGTAGCTGAGTGTCATTCGAAGGAAGTTTAGCTGCTGTTGCAGCTGCAAGGCACAGCTGATGAGCTGACTTCGCGTCTTGCCTCTGGGAGAAGGCAGGTTGCCCCAGATGCATCTACATTTGTCCTACAGTGATGATGTAGGCATTGAGTCCTAAGATGAGCAGGAGCTAGGAGCCAATCTCCCTCAAATATTTGACTCAGGGAAAAATTAACTTAATTTATTGCCAGTTAAAGTAAATATTTAATTATTAACTTGGGTAGTCCGAAACAGAAAGACAAACATTAAACCACTATTTTTCCTCCCCTCTTTCCCAGGCTCAACTTCACTCTAGGTCCCTCTCCCCACACCTCAAGTGGAGCAGCAGGGATGGGGGTTGTGATCCATCACAGTTCTCTGCTTTTTCTTCCTTTTCGCCCTTTTCCTCCGCTCCAGAGCAGGCTCTTGGGGCTGCAGTCCTGTCAGGAGTGTCCATCTGCTCCAGCGTGGGGTCCCCGGGGGACTGCTGCCGTGTGGGCATTTGCTCTGCCATCCAGGACCTCCTTCTCTGACCTCGGTGTTCCCCCTGTTGTTTCTCTTTCCGTTCCCACCTTTCCACCGGGCATTTCCTGTCCTTTCTTTTAAATACGGTTTCCTGGTGGTGCCCCACACGTGGCTGCAGGGCTCGGCGGTGGCTGGGGTGGGTGGGTCAGAGCCGGTTGGAACCGGCCTTGTCCGGCAGAGGCCTGCCCTGGCCTCTCCTCACAGGGCCTGCCGGGCAGCCCCCGCCAGCGCACGGCCACCAGTCCCTAGGCCCAGGCCGCTGCTAGGGTTTTGTGGTGTTTTTTTTTTTTTTCCCCACAGTTCATTTGTGAATAGCGAGCTTCGGTTTCTTTGAAAGAGCTCCCAGCAAGCCAAATGTAAAGTCCTAATACCTTTTTCTTTTCTAAAGGAGGACCGAGCTTCCTGCTGTAAGAAGTGTTTCAGCGGAGACAGGTAGCTCATGATAAATTTAACTGTAATCTGCTAAATATATGCTAATGCTTTACTTTCGATGTATGAGCATTCATGCTTCTTACCCATTGGTGCTAATTATCTAACATACATTACCATAAAGCTGGAATTGCATGAGGTATGTTAGTGCTTCCTAAACTTTATTTCAGACAACTTTCTAGCTTATTCATCAGTAGGTAATTTTATAGCTCCCGGACACAGCTCACACAGAGTAACGTGGCTCCTTCAGTTTTCTCTGCAAAAATGACGAGACGCAGGCCAGCTGGTCCCCCACTGCTCGCACTGGTGAAATGATTTTCCCATCACAACTCCTGCTGTAATCACTTCTACTAATCTTGCGCTCTCTCCTTCCCACGTAGATTCTCCAGATCATTACACAGGTTAGCTCTCCCCCGCCTGCCTACCAGGCACAGCACTCAAACAACGAGCCCCAAATTATGCTGAGAATAAATGGAGATAAACAGCAAACCCAAGGAGACAAATAAGACGAACACCTTGAAGAGGAACCAGTAAGTGAAATAGGATGTGACAGGCTCAGGAAGATGATAGGGAATGATTTCCTGGAATGCAGCAGCAATTTTGTGCCAGCAGCGATGCGCTGGCTCTACTTGACCTTCAGTAACCTTTATCCCTGTCTCCTACTGCTGCTCCTACAGCTTCTCAGCCTGGTTCTCCTCCTTTGCCGCTGCTCTTGTGGTTTCCCTGGTCAGATACCTTATCTAACTGCTACAGACACTGTGTTTTCTGAAATTGGGCTCTTCCTGTGAAGGTGCTACAATCTGTGCATTTCCCTGCACCTTCCTGGAATGGGATGCAGCCTGGAGGCTCTGCGGTGGTTGTGGAGGGAAGTCTTCTATCTATCTTCTTGACAGCTTTGACTTGGCATTGTCACACATGAAAATTAAGGTCCAACATTAACAGAATGATCCCTCATGGAAAACCACTCAGAACTTTTTCTTGAGACTTTCTAGAGAGGTGCTATTTAGTGGGTTTGGCAGGGAATTTTCTGGCAAAATGGGTTTTCCCTGGAAGGTGTCAGTTCATCCAAATTAAAGCAGTTAATAGGAATGAATAAATGCCAGTAACTTCTTGGAAGATGCTTCCTGGGGTTTAAGTGTTCTGATTTGACAGGTCTGAGGTGAGACAGAAATCACTTGTCTAATTTGAAATATCTGGTGAATAGAAAAACTGAAGTTAAAATGAAATATTTTGCAGTTATCAAAATTGAGAGTTTCTGCTGCCATGATTTGTTGTGCATGACGCTTGTGTCCTTTTCTTTTTTTCTTTTTCAATTTTTCCTCTTTGTCTCAGGTCATGGCAGGGGAAATCTTGAAAATATTGACAGGACATGGCTTTGGGTAACCACCCGCACCCTGGTCTTGTTCTTCCCCATTTGAAGGGAAAGAATCAAAAGCGAAGGATTTGCCATCTTATATGAAGCTATTGTCAAACAAAACTTGTTACCAGAGACCACTAGCAGCTTTGGAAGGAAGCGAGTATCCCCAGTCCAACAATGCTCAAAATGTTCTAAGGAAGATGGTTGCTTTTGTGTTTAAGCTATTTATCAGGATATCAGTTCCTTTTGGCAACATGTGGAGATCAACAGCGCTAACATCAAATATCTGTGTGAGTACTTCATTACATACTTGATTCGGTATAGTACATCTCCTAATCCTGTTCCTGAAATATCACTGTAACTGTGTTGTTTGGTCTCAGTATGCTCTTGTGTACCCTCATGCAGTGTATTCTTGAAAATACTTTCTGTTACTAAGAGCAGTGTATTTTTGTGAATGCATCTTTGTGTATGAAAGCACTCCCCTCTGTCTTTTCTCATCCTATTGGGAAAAGAGTTTGATTATTTTATAGAATTTTTGCTTTGTTTGAAGAAATTATTGAGGGATGTTCAGCTGGAAAGATGAGGTTTGCACTGAAGTTTGCAAGTGAGTTTATTTTTCTCTCCTTGGGGAAGAAGGTCCGTAGTCCACATCCAGCTCCTCCAAAAGTCATCTCTTCCTCTCAGGAGTATCTTGCCTGTTTGCTGGCAGATTCACTGTTTGGAGGAATGCGGCTGTCATTTGGAGGTCACGGTCAGAGAAGGGGAAGGAGGTCTCACAGGTAGGTGGGGCCAGTCCTGCAGCGCACTTCGAATTTCAGGGTAGCAACCTTGAACTCGTCTCTGCTCTGCAGGGAGCCTGCATGGTAAGCCAGAGCACTGGGGTGAAGTGTTTGCTGTGACCTGCATTGCTGATCAGATGAACTGTTATGCTATAGCAACACTCGCTATTTTTTTCAGGGTATATAACTTCACTCCTAGATCTGAGTTGAAGTGACGTAAACACCACACAGGTCACTATTTCATCAGACCTATTCATTTACTGAAGGTATTTTGTGTCTTTTTTCTTTTTTTTCCTAATTTATTTTACCTTCACTTAAGTACAAGAAATTTTTGCGTGGCCTGTAATGGATGAATTTCGTAGAGCTGGTGGAAGATAGTTAATTTATACTGCCTAAGTCCAAAGTACTCTCAGTATCTTAGAGCAAGAGGGTCCAGTAAAACCATATGCTAAGGAACCGTAATACTAGGAGTATACCAATTACTGTCTCTCTTAAGATGAAATTATTTCAAAAATATGAATGACATGAGACTTCTTTGTGGTTTTCTTGTGAAGCACCAGTTCAATCGCTCTTTCCATAAAGTATTCTTTATTGGTTCGAGTTCAGATGAGGCCGTGCTTCTGTGATATAGTGAGCTTCATGGCTCCTGCCAGAGGTCCCCAAAACCCTGCAGCCTCATGATGCAAAGCACTGATCTGATACAAGCTCATTCTGCTGTTTCCACTTTCTTCAAGCATCATTGATGGGTTAACTTTACATCCATGAGTTTCTCCCAGCTGATGTGGGAGAAAACACACACAAAAATGTGTCACCTGCTCTGTATTGCGGGCTTTGGTGAACTGCACAAAAAGGTTATTCATCTGCACTGGTCTGGCTTGAATTTTTCCTGCTGGAGCTGCAGCAGGGCAATGACATGCAATTAATAGCCAAGGATGGAACCACAGCCTAGGTACTTGTGAGAGATTCACCAGATGTGATTTTGTGGCTTGCCTTACAAAATCAGCATTTTCCTTCAAGCTTCAGCTGCAGCATTCATAGGAGTATGTCCAAATTCAGCTTGTGCTTAAAAATTATAAAATATTGTGTTTACCCCATGAAGCTGTGAGTTTAGATTGAGAAGAAATATTCCTAATCCTCAAAAGGGGGATAAAAACCCAAATATGACTCACATAGTGTCTTGTGATATCTTAACTAACAATCTCCTGAGTTTTGGATGCGTGGCTTGTAATTTTTTAACTCCTGACATAGTGGGATACATAGTGAACAGGAATCAACAATAACTTGTGAAATCACACCAAAACCTACCAGCCGCACTTTCATTCATGCCAAATAAATGGTATAAAACATTTTCATAGGGATTCAGCAACTAATTATTTTGCGTTCATGTATGTTGCTGTAGCATACAATGAGACCTCAACTTTTAAAATTAAATATTAAAAAAACCCTATTGCAGAGAGCTAATCAACAGTAGAGAAGTTATTTGCAGTATTCTTTGGTAGAATATATGTATATTATCTTCACCTACTGTGGCATATCTTCTGCCATGCTTGTTATGTGGCTCTAGACTCCCATTAACTGAATCCCTGGTGGAAAGCCGTTTCCCTACATTATATTATAATGCTCTTGTTAATGATAAATTGATGAAGAGCTGCTTTTTTAGATTAGGTGAGTGGTCCTTTGATAATGGGGTTGGAATCAGGCCAGAGGTTTTATACTACTTTGCCTGGAGGGTGAGAACCAACTAAAATATTCCTTTCTTGTGTTCTGCTAGAAAATGAGACAGTCAAAGATTTTCAGCTTTTAATTTTAAGAGAGCAGCTCAACACTAGTTTATATGGTGGGTATTTTTAGACTTTGTCTTTATCTTGCCCCATATTTCTAATAAATTATTAAAGAAAGGTACTTCTCATGTAATTACAGAGCCAAGCACCTTTTAAACAAGATCAACTTCTGTACGTTTGAATTGACTGGTTTCATTTTCTATGGCAAAAGATCATAAGGAAAATACTTATGCGTGTTTCAAAGTTAAGATCAATTGTTATCCTTTTCCAGTTTCAAATGCACTAGATTAGTACTTTTGCTGTGGCAGGAAACTGTTAGAATATTTATGGTTTTTATTTTTACATAAAAACAGATGTTTCCTATTATTTCTTTGGGCAAGGAACGTGCATGCATTCTTACATCCATGGATATTTTTTGCTATTAGCATTAACATAATTGAAATTAAGTCAAAGTAAAATATGTTTTTAAAGTGACAAGTATTTTTAAAATTTCCAGTCTTGGCTCCGATGGTCTTTCCCAGCTCCATACCTTGCCCTTTGGAAAACATCATGGAGTGTGCATGCTCATCTCTTCTGATCATGATTTGACAAGGTCGTGCCTTGGTAGGATTGGGCTGCCTATTATTATCTTGATGTTGCTTTAAAGTTTAGTAGTATATGGAAGAAAAGAGAGGGGACAGTGAAATTTTAATACACCCAATAGATGTAGGAATCTTTGCTTACTGCTGACAGGGGGTGACTGCATGTTGCTTAATTAAGGACAATGTCTAATGAGATACAGGACATTTAAGTGTGAACTTTATTAAAGGAGAAGAGAATTTTAAAATGTAATTACCGTAAAGCAGTTTTAGGTTAAGGTGACAAAATTAGAGTCTAGATTTTGATTCTGTCACGTTCAAATTCAGGTGTTTGGTTTAGTACTCTATGAAAAACAAAGGTACCAAAAAAAAAAAAACCCAGCCTTAAAAGAATAATGTGTGTGTAGCTTATTTTAAAATTAGGAGTCTGGCACTTCTATTACCCCGACTTTTGATCACAAGAAAATTAGATTTCTTTCCTGTTGAAGAATTTCTTCAGCCTTTTAGGTGAGATCGGACCTAATCTCACCATAGGAGAGCAAACTTTTTCTCAACCATAGGAGAGATTCATAATCCCTTATTTGCCTTCTGTTTTCCAGCAGGCATTTGTTGTGGTCATCAGAAAGAAAATTCTGTTCTACATTAGAATTTCTGTCCCTCAGATGGGTCCGTGTTCCTCCTCCAGTTCATACCCTTGCTTATTGATATTTAATGTTAAATCTTCTGTACAGACTTTAACTTCCAGATCAGAGGGAACTGTACCACCTGGTAAATCCCAGCATCACCTGGCATATTGGGTTCTTTGTGCTCAGGTGTCCCCATGCAAAGACAAGGAGCGTATCAGGCTCCAGCCATAACTGGAAAACAGTCAGTAACAATAGAATTTTGTGATGGCAGCTCTGTTGAGGGTAGGAACAAAAGGTGGAGGGTTTGGGGCTGTTGCATGTTTTTCCAAGGATTCAGAAAATTCTCTGTGATCAACTAGCGTGGGAGGCTGCCTCTTGAGGCAATTGTATCCCGTGGCAAATAGAAGATGTGTTGGTAAAAGAGGGATCTGTGTGTTTTAATTGTGCCACCTTTGTTCATTTTTCCTCTTTTAGGCAGGCTTTGGGTACGGCTTTCACCAAATTATTTTGTCAAGGACATGATCCCTGTGTTGCAACTGGGGAGGTAAAAGACAAAACATGTGTCTTCACTTTAGAAAAAAATCTTATTTGGAATTCATGAGTGTGCAGTGTCTGAATATATAAAGCTTTCTTCACCTGAGAGTTTGCCTTATAGGACAAACATTATCCCCAGTGCCCCCGCCCCTGCAGGGGAAAGGGTGCAGAAATCTAAATATTGTGTTTAAAGTGATCCTGGTTGTAAAGAGCTAGAGCCAAAATACCTAAAAGACAGCTTTTCTAAGTTGATATTTGTCTCAACCTGTGAAAAGAACAGTGGCTGAGTGCTTGTTAAAGGTATATTTTCTTTTAAGTTATATGGAGAGAGATGTCAACTATTTACCATAAATATATTTATACATTTGAATATATAAATGATACTGTTACTTACCTTTAGTAGGTTTCCCACTGACAGGTATGCTCAGAAAACATCTTTCACTAAACCTGAAATGTTGATATAAATATCTGAAGAAAAATACTAATCACAGAATACATTGAACAGACTTACTGATCTTGTATACCTGGAAAAAGATTTTCAAACAGACTTTGTCAGCTCAGCCTTGGCATTCCTTGTCAAACAAAAGCATGCCTAAAGACACATTTCAAAAGCAGACAATGCAGCACTTGCTAACCTGCAGAAAATCGAAAAGGATCAGGGAGGCAGAGAACAAACAGAATAGGTAAGCAATAAGAAATGGAACACAGTTCTAAAGAGCTGTTTCAGAGAGCCAAATATGTTTAAAGAAGCCTACATCAATAATTAAACATCAGTAAGTAAAATTCCAGTATACTTTTTTGCCAGTATTGTTTTAAGATTTGTAATATAGAAATGAAGTTATTGATTCTGTATCAGTAAGAAAACATAACTAGTGTTAGGGGAGGAAGAAGCAGGTGGGGGAAGAGAATGAGACGTGAGTGTTTTTTAGCACAGAGATGCTAGTCTGGAATGTTAACTTTTTGGAATAGAAAGTCCACACTTCAGTATTCGTCCACTTCAGTCAGCTGAAAATTTGGGTCAGGCAGCTGTTATCTGAATTGACAGCAGCTATCTGATTAAAAATAAAATGCTCTTTAAAAAAAAAAAAAAAAAAAAAAGAAAAGAGAGAGAGGAAAAAAGGCTGTGCTGTGTCACATTCACGCCACTCATGCTGCTTACGTTGTGTCACACTGTACAGTGATTTGATGCTACATAACACAACATGACATGAGTCACAGTTCACTGCTATCCACATTACACTCAGGTAGTTTGGCATAGCTCTAACTTTTGCTTTACTCTCATTTCCTATTCAGTGCACTCCACTTAGACTGGTTGGTTAATGCAGACAATTGCTATACACTCAAAACTAGAGTTCCCTACCCAAATACATTTTTCATTGGATATTAAAGTGGAAACTTCAGTGGATATCTTTTGCACATCCGTATGCAGCTCCTTTGCTCAATGTAGGAAGGGCATTCATGGCAACTTACACCTGAAAGGGAGGAGTTAAGGGGAATTTCCCATAGGAAATACAGCTGGGGTCTGTGGCAATGACTTCCTGAGTTGGAGAAATACTCTCTAAATGGAAAATAATTTTACTTTTTTCTGCCACCAGAGATGTTCCCAAACCAAACCCTCATATTAACCTCCCAGTCTCCCCTTCAATTTCAATTTGAATTGAATACCTTTCTGTTTCAGAAGGATATGAAATTTAATTCCAGATCTGAATTTATAAGCAGTCTGTAGCAGGCTGAACCAAAACTCCACATCTCCAAATGCTTAGGACATGGCAATTCAACATTTTTCAGAGCTTTGCACTTTTGGTCTAGCTGTCTTAATTGGATGTTTCCCAGAAATAATAGTCTATTTTCTTCGTGGTCACCCACCTCAGACAACAAGCATCAGCCCTGGAGCACGGCTGAATTGCACTATTGCTTCCTGTCTTGCCTGCCTGTCAGAGCATCTCGTACAGCTTACCTTTGTTCTAAACAGAAGTAGAGAGGAGCACAAATTACTAGGCAGCTTTGAGTTCCTTTCATTTTTATTGACAACATCCTGAAGTTCTAGATCCACTTAGCACCTCCAAAGAAGCGATAAGTGATTTAGCTTTTTGGGGACAAATTGGTTCTATTAACTCAGAGTGCCAAATTTACCAAAAATAAGTCATTAGCTGTGCATTTTGATTCACTAGGGTCTCTGCTCTTGGCTAGATCCCAAAAAACACATTTGTGTACAAATGTTCCTATTATGGGGTGTGAGACTTATTAGTGGTATACCATATGCACTAGTGCATTTTTTCTAACAAAGCAGTTTTCCTACCACAGATGAGAAGTGACCGGATTTTGAAGGGTTAAACCTATTCTAATGTGATAAAACCTGAGAGAGCACAGCAATCAAGCTATCATTCAGGCTCAGCTACTCACTTTCCCCTTTCCTGTGGCTACTACTTGAACCTAATATTCCTTCATCTGCATTTAAGAGGGAAACAAGAGAGCTAGCGGAAAAAATTAGGTTTGGACTTGATTTCTGCTGCTAAGTTTAAATTTGGTGGAGAACAAAAAATGCTCATTCCATCAGTTCTCTTTTGAAAAAGCTGTAATTCACAAAATGCTTCTGCCCCATAACTTGCTTCTCATGCTTTGATGGACTGGATTCTTCACAACTGAGGAAAAGTGATGTCTGATACTGTGATAAATGTGACTTATTTTCCTGTGTCTTTAAGAGGTATTTGTGTAGTTACACACAGATCCAAGAGAAAAGCAATGGGTGATGTGAGAAAGACTAGAGGTTTTTTCTGTCTTCTAATTCCTTGGTGGTAAAGCCAAGGCTGTGCTTTCCCTTTTACACTGGGTACTGTTGGTACCTTCTGCCTAAAGAGCAGAGACAGAGCAACCCCTAAGAAGCACGCCCAGTCAACAAGGGTCCTTACACTAACAGCACTGAGCAATTGGGAAAGTATGTCTGCAAGCCAAGATAAAACACCCTTTCCATAATCCAAGGAGTAGGCAGGCAAACCCCTTCTTTCTGATCCGTCTAGTGAGGGTGATGTCTGTGCCATTGGTGCAGCTGGAGGACTGATGGTCTTGTCCCTGCTCCACTGCAGGCTTCCTGTGTGGCCTTTGGCTGGTCGTTGGGGGCCCATCTGCAAAGACAGTGTGGTCAGGTCATTCCTAAGTCCTGCAGCTGGCTTTATTATCCCTTATCATTCACCGACCCTCCCTGTGCATTCTTCCTGCTGTGGACTGGGGGGGGATCTCTTCCCATGTCCTCTTCAGTATTTCTAGTGCTCTGTGTCAAGAGGCTTTTACTTCTGCTTCTTAACTCAATAACTGGAGTTTTACCTTCATGCTTCCCCTTCCCTATTCTCTAAGCACTTTGGCTATTAATTGAGTTTTCTAGTGTAGTAAGCTGAAGTTTTGCACCACATAAATGATTCATTCAAATAAAGTGAAGTTATTGAGCAAAAGTTAAATTGGGCTTTAATTTGCCTCCAGTCTCTTTTGAGCCATCTCCTTGGATGCTCCTTATTGTGGAAATGTTTCCCTTCTTTGAACGTGGTTGGTTTTGTTTTGGTTTTTTTTTTAATGCTATTTGCAAGAAAATGAAACAGAACAAATTTTGTTGCTTAGGCATCCTGACAGCTGGTGCCAGGTCCAGGAGATGTCTGTCTTCTGAGGAAGTTAGTTGCTCCATGAATGGCCCTTCTATTTTTATTCAGGTCTGATGGCTGAAGGGAAACATGGGAAGAGCCTGGGTAAACAGCTGTGGCAAAATCCTGGCTTCTTCATTTCCTCCAGTACCCCTGCTTCAGTCCTGTGGCAAAGGGATGGATAGTGTCTTTTCAATTTTGCAGATAACTGTGTTTTTAATGCTTTTGTCACTGTTCTTCCGAAAGGGCAGGTGTCCCTTAGCCTGTCCTCTAAATCCTAGCTAAATATGCAAGTGAGGAACCTCTACGTGTATATATGAGACATGTAGCGAAATGAGATGCAATATCGAGGGGCAAATAGTTACAGGTATAGGGATCGGTCACATCCTAATTTTGGAAGGCTCATGTGAGCAAAGGCTCTTTCAATATTGTGAGGCAGCTGCTTCTTGTGGTGTGGTATGTCATTACAGAGGTTCACATGCAGACTGATGCTTCGATAGCCTGTCACCTTTGCTTGAAAAATAAGGTCATATTATATGCAAGATAATAGTGTATTCATCACTTAATATTTTATCCAATTAAAATATTTAGCTAAGTAACAACGTGTTGGGGTGTGTGTGTGTATGTGTGGGTATAAATAAGCATAAATAAACAAGTATTAGTGGCGCAATAGCACTGAATAATTTATCCAGACCAAATGAATTATTTTCAGCTTCTTAGTCTTGAAAATTTCAAACCGAATTCCTCAAGCTCATTTATAATGTTCTTATTTAGTAGGCATATTGCAGTAATAGTAGCTGTGGTGTCTCAGGGTACCGTAGCTAGCTTAAGGATGTGATGGCTGGAGAGCTTGCTTGTTTTCCCCACTTAGATCAGCCAGCCTAATGAAAGATGATACGTCTGTCTGCAAGACTTGCTTCTTTTCTAATCAATAAATTTTGTTTGTATAGGTCCTAACTTCTGATGAAGGTGGTACAAATGTTTAAGAGCAAATTAATACAGAGCCCGGGGGATCAGTGAATACTAATAAACTCCCCAAGTCTCAAAGTGAGACCAAGTAGAAAAGGGAGGATGGACTGATCAGAGACAAACTGACATGAGTAACAGTAATAGTAGCAACATAAAATGACTTAGAATGTCACTGCACAGCAAGATTTGCCCAAGACAGTGTAGTAGCACCACAGCACAGATAAAAGCTTGCAGTATATGTTGTTTGCCTATGCAGTGTCACTATAATCAGAGATTCCCATCAGGGTATAGTAACCCTTTGATTTGATTCACCCCTTTGCTTCAGTGCTTGCCTTGGGCCGCACCAGATCCATCTGGCTACCTGTCTTGCTTTTGCCACCCCTGTCATAAGGACTCCTGCCAACTGCTTGTCTCTCAACATGCAGCATTTACTACCCCTGAAAGCAGTGCCTTCTGCTCGTCGGGGAAGGAGAGCACTGAGGAGCAGTGAACTGGCAGATTGACAAATAAGCTGAGACTGACCCAGGGCTGGCACCCTCCAGAACTCGCTTATATTTTTGTGTTGGGCATGATCATCTCTAAGTGTGGCCCTGATTCCAGCTGTCATTTTAGGTCAGATGCATAATATCAGTTTACAGAACAAGTGTAGTTAAAGGACCCTCATCCATCAAAGCCAGATGGAGGAAAAAAAAACTACAAACAAACAAAGTAGGTATCAGCAATGCTTGGGACGTACTGTGACCCTGGTGCTCCTTCAGCATGTGTAGCTGGGCAGTGGCACCATTTAAGATGGTAACCTATACTATAGCAGTCATCTGTGAAACCGCTGTGTACTGGAGAAGTTAATCTGAATACCTTGTCAGCACAAAGATTTCTGGAGAAATTATCTTCACCGATGCAATTTGTGGTATATTTGCAATATAAATAACAGAACCCAGAGTAGCTGTACCGAAAGGCAAAACATCACACTGAGCAAACCTTCTATACAGGCTGTTAGAGAGCCTTCTTTTTATCAGGAATTAGAAATAGTCTTGTAAACAAGATGTCCTTTCTGTGAGGAGACAAGAACTAAATTTCATTTCTTTCTTGTTGACATTACCTTAAAATAGGTTGAAATTACTGTCTTTACAAAGGAAGCAGAAATTCTTCTTTTTCCTCCTTCATGTATCTTTCACCCAGTTTTTGTTTTTGTAGAACTTCCCCAGAACAGTGGACTCATGCTGGATATGTCTATGCTTCCCTGGCAGGAGGAAATGGATTTTACAGCTTCTCTACTTGGACCAGTCCCTCTTCTGCCCACCTTTTGTCACTGGCCACATACTGATGGAGTCCTATTGAAATGTATCCTGCCCCACTTACCTGGCAAATGCTGCACTATGCTCTGAGATACCCCAAGATAGCTTCTGCTGGACCGTTTGTGAATAAGGACACAGGGAGGTAAGTTAACCCACTTCACCTCTCCAGTGCAATATGGATGCTCATTAGGAAACTGGATGGAATCTTTGGTCTGTGCCCGCACAATTCCTTTGTATGGGCTTATGTTTACTGCAGTCAGCTAAGTGTCTGGGTCTCTCGGGCTAGAATTGGGTGGTGGTTACTTATCTCACTCTTTATGACTGTACTTCTTGTCGTATTTTGTCAATAGTAAATAGTTAAATCCTGAGAAAACAAGACAATTTTGAAAGACAGTAATTACATATTTGTTCTAAGGCTCATAAGGATTGGTTCCTGCCCTTGGGTTTCGCACGAGAGGATTTAGACCATTCTCCTGCTGTCTTTTCTCTTTTCCCCAGAAAGCTATTTCAATGCCTGCAGCTCTGCTACACTCAGGTAGTGATTAGAATATATTGTCAAATCTTTTAGCTTTTTTTTTTTATTGTTGTGTCACACAGCTCACCTGCCAACTTGTTTCTTGTTAATTCAACTCTTCTCATCTGCTTCTGTTTCTACACTTACTTGTGGGGAGATGAGGTGACTGGGATTGAATAGGAGATAGCAGCGGTAGTTGAAGCAAGATGAAAATGAATGATATTTTCAAATCCTAAGCAGGGCTGCAGAGGCTAATAATTACATTAAAAAGGCCCTCTGCAGGTAGGTGCAAATAGGCTAGTCTAAACAAGTGCCACTATTTTAATGTGGGCTGTTCCAAGACGATGTCATTACCTGACTAGACTGCCACCTTTCACCTCCAGCCATTGTGCTCTGTTAGATCTCACTAACAGGGAGAGTGAGGAACTTGTTTGCAGGGGATTTGTTGTCTCACGCTCAGAGGCAGCTGAGAGACTTGCCAAATGACAGGAAGACGCTTACATTCACAAGGTGTGATTGCCTAAGTGTTTGACTGTGTCTAATTAGTTTGCCTTTGCTGGTTGGTAGCTCCACAGTCAGAAGCAGATTGACTCTGCAGGCTTTAAGCAAAGAGGTCTGATTGGTGTTATTATCATTTGTTTATTTAACCCTCCCACTAGCCATGAAATATTCCCTACAGTATGGCCTTTTCCTCTGTCTTTAAAAAAGGCATTTTTATGACACATATTATGATGAATAATATTTTCTCCTATCATCTCTCCACAACTTCTAGTTATATTGTAATTAAATTTCTTTTAAACATCTTCAGAACAGGCATTAGTACCAACTTTTTGAGCTTTGAAATATGAGCAATATCTGATTACCTTCAGAAGCAGGTGATGTTAACTTATTTTTATCATAAATAACAGAGATTCTGTCTGCCTTTGTCTCTTAGTACCTGTTTGGCCAAGCTTCTCTGGGGATAAAGAATCCAAATGCTAGTCTTTCTCCTTAGCAAGTCTTTCCTATAATGAGAAGAGACTGAAAAAAATTAAACGTAGGCCTTTAAATTCCTTATAAAATAATAGATATCCCACATTTAAAATAAAGAAGGATTCTCTAAGTATGAGTGAATACAAAAGCGCTATTCTTTCTCAGTGCTATTCTGCTTGGCTGTACCTCAGGGATGCAATTCTGCTGTGCAGGTTCTAGGGAATTCTTCATCCTACAATTTTCAGATTTCTGGGGCATGACACCCAATTATAAGAAAAAAACCAGTTCCGAAAGTTTTCTCTGTAGGGGAATTCCTTTGCCTTCTTCCTGGAGTGTACTTACAGGCAACTTTTTAACTCTGTCCAAAAACCTGCTGGTTTTGGAAGGCTTTGGTGTTCTTGTCAGATGTTCCTCCCAAGGATACCACATCCTGATCTGAAAAGGAAAGAAAAAGTCAATATCCAGAGTTTCTGGGGTTGGCTTGGTTGACTTTGGCTATTGTCTATTCTGTTTCGATGCTTTGGATGTTACCACTTTGAGATGTGCAAAACTCAAAGATACCAACATATATCTCCTTTTTAGAAGGGCAGCTTACATTTCTGGCTGTTCTGTTTGTTCTTTTCAGAATTCTGTTCAGGCTCCGTAATGAGGTTTTCCACACTGCCTAGGAAGTTGCCTTGGTTTTGAGTACCATTTTTTTTCCTTTTAACTGTCAAATTGACTGGCTGCTTCGTCATTTCCTAAAGACAACTTAAATTGTCTTCAGGACTGTGTGAAATCATAGAAGCAATCCAAAATATGTAACTGAAAGAAGAGGTCATTATCCTATCAGTGAACAGATAATCAGGTTAAATATGCCTATCTAGATATATCTTTCTCTACTCTGTTAGTCTTAGAAGTTCCAAGTAATAAACCTCATCTTATCATCCATTATATGATGCCAGTTTTATAAACAACTGACATTATTATATCCACAGATGTTACTCTGAATCAGGTAAAACACAAAGCAGCACAGAATAAGAATTCTGTCTCAGATCTGTAGACTGCATTTCAGGGCAGCCCCTCTTTGGCTTATGCAGCCCTTTTCCTTTGGGAAATGTGAGACGCAAAAGGAAGATGCATCTCTGGGGGATGGTGTGTAGGTTTGTGATTCAGTTGAGAGAGATGTGTCATCGCATCTCTAGCCAGATGCTCTCAATTGGCCGATGATCTCAGCAGGTCCAAACAAACAGTGCGTTACATCAAAGGTCAGGTAACTTATTTACTGTAACATAGGGATAAATGATCTAGGAAAACTAAGAACAGTCTTAAATCTTTTAATCCGTTAAAATCTTAAATCAGTTAAAGATTTTATTTCCCTGTAAGCTGGACAAGTCCTCTTTCTTAACCAGGCCTTCCCTCAGACTTCTGCCTGCTCCAGCCATCCTTAAAATATTTTGAGTTTCAGAACTACTTCGCAGCAATATGGATCATTTTTCATTTCTGGTTCAGGACCCCTCCTGAGCTTGCATGATCTGGGGCAGGAGGGTGCAGAAGAGAAGCCAACCACTGCCCTCAGTTTTGCTGTCACCATGGAATGGCTTTCAGCTAGGTCATTCTGTGAAACAGAAATCACAAAGTTGCCCCTTGAATTCCCACGTGATAACACAGTGTGTTGCTGTGTACCACCAGGCCAGACTTGACTAAACTTGTATAATTGTAGTACCACGTAGCTTATCCTGCATCTTGAAAGATTTCCTAACAGCAGAGAGGCTAAGATATCTAAACCACTATTATAAGATAGCAGAAGAAAAGATAACCTGTCAAGTTACCAGATTAAAAATAAAACAAACGGATATTTTCTAGACCTTTTACTAAATGTCATTTCTCTGCAATGTTACTCAACTCCCATGTGTAAATGGACTTACTTGCAAGTTTCTGTGCACATACCAGCACCCTGGCTCTAGTAAACCCCCTTATCTTAGCTTCACTAATTTGCCATGTTAAATGATGAAACAAATTCTAATTACACTGAAAGATCACTTAGAGCATTAGCACTGCTGCTGTGGTCTGTTCTTGTGCTGTCTTATTTGCATACTAATCCAATGTACCTAGGTAGATGACAAAATTAAATGTCTTCTAACATGTTTATGAGTTTTTCCTGGGAAGGTGCTGACTCAGCCTTTACAGATGCTCCCATAGGCAGAAAGCTGGAAGGAGGAAATTTAAACCACATTGCCCAAAATAAGGGAGGATGTTATTTTTCTCCTTTGACTTCCCACCCAGTTTGTTTGATCCACTGGGAAAACAGAAATAATTTTTCATTTTAAAGAGACACCAAATACTGACATCAAGAATAAAAAAATATAATCATAACCCCTGTTTGATATTTAAGCTTATAGCATCAAACTACCAAAAAAATAGAAAAAAGTACAATTTAAAAGGTGGAATTAAGAAAAAATATTTAAATATGTCCTGCAAAAGAGCAATTGAGCAGAATTCCTAATGGTAGGACATTTGGAATAAGAGCATGGGTTAATGTATTTGTAACTTCTTCTTCTGCCTCGGCGTGTTCAATGAGTTTATGATTATAAATTGATAAATTGATGATGATTGTTTTCATCCTGGCCAAAAATACTGATCTGTAGGTATGCCTGGCTGCAGAATTAATCTGCACCTAGCTGCTTTAGATGTGTATTTACTCCCTGAGGAAGGAAAAAAGAAAAACTATTGCAAAATTTAGGCTCAGAATATGGAACAACCCAAAAATATGACTCTCAGAATTTGATTTCCCGCTAGCATTACAACTTATATTCCATTGGAAACACAAAGCCCATGTTAATAGGTTTTGTTTCACATTTTAAAGCCATAGGATTGAGATACAGAATCCTGAAAAGAAGGGAAAGGCAATGTCTCACCATTTGTGGGTGGGCCTGTTAAAATCATTTTTCCACTCGTCTTCACATGTGAATGATTTCTTGCCCTTTTTTATCATATCACCATGCACAGGCCTTGTCTGGAGATTTTTATCGAGTTAGCAGGGCTATTCTGTGCTCTGTTCATAATCATAATGGGCAAATTCATAGAGAAGTCTTGGCTTAGGTGAGATCTTCAGCATCTTGTTACAAAAGAAACAAGTTACAGTCCTTGTTCCACCAAGGTTCATGGCAGAACTGTGGCTGATTCAAATGCAGCCGGGTTTAGCTTGGAGTACAGTTCAAATGGTTGGCTATCTTGGTCACCCTGGAAAGTATTGGGAATGAAATGAGGTGACTAGGAGGTAAAAATGTTTGATGTCATGAATAGGTGTATATTTACTTAGTGTACTGAATGCAGTCTGCAGTGTGCATACTTAATAACCTAGGCTTATAGTTTTTTTCCGCATGCATGTTTACTGATATAGAACAGCTAAGAGTCGCTTATATTTGTACCTGCAGAGATAGCATTATTTATTTGTGTGTAAGCGTGTCACATAACATACGCAGAAAAAGAAACACTTTACAGTAGAAAAGTCATGGCATTTATTACAATTCAATAAAAAAATCTCACAGAAATATTCATACACTAGAAAATTAACCCAGTGTCACAGTGCTCTGGTAGAAGAAGGATGCTTTTACTGTCATAATGCCACAGAATGCATTGGTCATAGGTGAATAGTTGAGTCTACAGATAACTGAGAGAATTTTTGATGTGATTATGTAGTAGATGTACAGGAGATGACCTGTGTGTTGGATCACACGATGCACTGGCAAACTGGGACACATAAAATAGAAATTGTATTACATTTTCATTCTAGTTTTTCAAATTTTTCATGAAATGCTAATTTTGCTACAGATCCATTATTTATGAAACTGAAAGGCTTTTTTTTTCCCTCGGTGCTAGAGGGATTTTACATGTGTAAGCCCCATTTAGTGTTAATGGCAGATATCAGTATACAAGCTCCATTCACTGAGAGGGAAATAGTCTAGCGCACCTAATTAACTAATACCGAACCCCTTGAATAGATAATATTTCCTGTACATTGGGATTTAGTATTCTGTTAAAAGCATAGTCCAGCAAACAGACTCCAAAATTGCATATCTAGCTGAAATATTCCATAGGAAAAATGACTTTATTTTATTGTTTAAAGGTAGATTGTTAATTTCCTTTGTTCAAGAACAACATAGCTTTTATGATTCAATACCTTTAGACCTATTTATCTGTTACATTTTCACAGCAAAGCAGCAGCTCAGACACGGCACCCTCTTGCTCTACAGGCAAGGTCCAGGGTCTGTACCTGAGCTTTCAGTAAGTAGGAGGGAGCAGCCTCTCAATGGATCAGTGTTAGAATCCCTCCATTGCCCTCATTGACCATTGGAAATGGATTTATGACCTAACTGCTGCTCTGAAGACTATAAAAATCTACCTGTTTTCATGAAAAGTGTGGCTGTTATTGCCATCAGCTTCTAAATTGGCAATACATCTTACCAATAAAAACTAGTTAGATACCTAAAGCAATGTTGTACTTTTATATTAAATCCTATAAGATTTTTCTCTCAGGGATTAAGGCACAGCCTTGCTTTCTTTTCTTTAAAGCAGCTTTCCTGATACCATCATACCTATTTTTTCTTCTTTCTGAGGGATAGATACTACCCTAGCCAAAAGCAGGCTAGCTGAATGGTTATCATTGTGGCTACGCGCTATAGGTCAGTCAGAGATAAGAGCTGGCTTCTAAGACAGTGACAAAAGACAGTTCAGTTGTGCAACAAGGACAACATTCAACTTCCCTTTGCCCAGACTGTGGTCTTTGCAGAACACTGGAACAGGGGATGCAGATTTTCCTTATTAGGAGTAAAAAAATTATGCAATAGCTACTAAGGTGTGACAGTGGGTAGATGAGGATCTCATTTTCACCCATGACGTGGATGAAGAAGAAAAAAAGAAGTGCAAGGTGCTTAAGTTTGTTACATTAAAAACACAATGTGCTTATTCCCAACGCATTAAGTGTCCCAGGATACTAAATATGGGCTTGTATAAGAAGAGCAAATTGAAATATTTTGGAACTTTACTTGAAGTTTGGGTTACTATGAAACTTCTTGGCTCAGTCCTCTCGCTCAATAGATTTACAGTATCAGAGTTATGCTGTAATTGGTACCACACTGACACATAATGTAAAGTGTTACCTACATTTAAAACTTGAAAATAGTATTTGAATTCCATATTCACAGGTAATAAGAGTTCATCTTCATGGTGGGGAAAATGACTTTCAGAATGACAGCTTCTAACCTGGATTTTTTTTTCTTTCCAGTTCAGTTCATGTGGTTTTCTCAATATAGGCATTATTCTGCAGTCCTTATTCAGGCAAAATCCTCCCTGAAATCATGAATATCAACACAATGATAGCAATTGAGACAGACTAATTGTTATAAGTATGTGCTTGTCTTTTAGTTTCCACATTTCCAGTGCAAGCTTTATAAAAATGCTGCTATAGTACACACTAATACCAGCAGCATTATGATATGTCTGTAGTTCTACGTAAAATATTTAATTTAAAAATAACAGTAATTGGTGTTTCTACCTTCTCCCTCCCAAGCATTTCAGGATTTTAGAGCACTTCCCAAAAGTTAGCTTATTAATTCTCACAATAGCAAATATCTGTCAAGGCAAGTATATACCTGGATGAGATCGAAAGCCCCCTTGGATAACTCTCTGTCGTAGTACCATTGTGCTTTTCCCTGAGAAAAAACCTACACATTCCAATTTCTCTGGTGAATTTAAAACAAAAAGTTCCACAACACTCTGAAAAACAGATATTTTTTTCCAGCCAGCTCTTCTCTTTACCCTTAGGTCACGTTACCTCTGAGCAACACAGTAAATCACAGGAATTTGCTTTTGCAGTGTCTTGATTTGACATTTAAATTATTCTCCTGATTCAGATCTTCTGACAATCTGGCAATAAGGTTGACAGTGGAGTCCAAATTTGCGTATTCTGTGGCATTTGTGACAATCCCTGTGTGAGTTCTGCTCTTTTAAAAACCATATTTCCTCACGATCCTAGCCTGGCAGTCTCTATGGCAGGGAGCTGTTTGAAGCTGGAGAAAGCTCCCAGCAGAGGAGTGGGCAATCTTACCACAGTGCATGCAGTGAAGCTTGGAAAGATAACCACATGTATTCCCTCATGCTTTATTCTTTCCTTAGAAACAAGCATCTAAAGATGATGGACCACAATCTGATGTCTGTGGACAGAGGGAAGGGGAAGGCATAGCACTGATCATCCTGGTGCTAGAGAGGTGGGAAAGTATCAGCGTAGCCCCCATCTTAACAGATTACATGGCTTTGGAAGATGTGAAAAGGCTGCTGTTGAGGAAGAGCAGAGATGAGAACTTTTCTTCCCTCCCTTCCCCTTGAGAGTTACCCTTCGGGGCAGCTGGCAAGCAGCTGAGCTGTGTCCCTTCACAATTAGCCCATCAGGCACAGTAAGTATCTGACAATCTCACCACCTTCTTCCTTGCATGAGTGAGTGATTAATGAATGAATGGGTTTTTTTCAGAGTAATTCAAAGCTGCAGTATAATCACTTTGATAAGATTAAGATCCTGTTTGACATTTTAATAAGAATAAAACAGCCATTTGCTTGCTAGAACATGATCAGGAATATACTGTGGCTGCAGATAAATCAATACATAATATAAGTTGCTCTTTAGAAACTTCAGAAAATGTTACTTGTATTTGAAATACCACATACTTTATGTCTGTGATCTGTCTTTGGTAGTTCTATTGCACAGTTTTCGATCTGTTGCCACGGGTTGAAGAAAGACAAGAGAAGGTAAAAAGCCATGCGTAGAGCTAAGATTCACAGAGAATCCCCCAGATGAACCCCCACTAAAGCCACTGGCTGCATATGTTATTGCTGTGGCAGTATCATGTCTTTCATGTGTTAAGCACCAAATGAAACATCATCAGCTAACCAGGAAAAGGTATACAGTGTTTTTGTGGTAGTTCAACTTCTGTCATTCTTGGATTCAGTACTTACCTCTATCCTACCAGTGAAGATTGCCTGATGATAAAGGAAGGGTCTGGGCTGAAAATTCATGAAGAGTTAGGATTAGAAATTCTTGCTTCAATTAAAAAATATTGCATATATGAGGATGAGGAGGTTGTGGATGTGCCATCACAGATTCGCTCCTTGTTCTTATGCGCATAGTATTTTATAGGAGTACTAATAATGTGAGCCTTTGGACTTGCCTTGCTAATTATGGATGGGAAAGTAGCTTGATGGCTTCCAAAAAGCAGTGGAAGGCCTGTGTTTGTGTCAACAAGTTCAGGCATTTAGATTGATTAAGTTTTACAAAAAATGACATGTCCTTGTCTTGAGGTAATTTTTAAAGCAGTAAGGACCGAGGTATACTGCAATGGGTGATTTTTAACTAGATCGTCCATATGTGAAAGGGCAAAGGTTTCAAAGCACTGCTGAACATTTATTAATGTTAAACCAAATATTATTTACAAAATCCATGGGGAAAGTATTTGCGTAGACTGTTCCAGCACCCCAAATGACACTTGTGTCTCTGAGAACAGAAGTGAGAGTAAAGATGAGTAATTAC
Source organism: Limnodromus scolopaceus (assembly GCA_028565335.1). NCBI lineage: Eukaryota > Metazoa > Chordata > Aves > Charadriiformes > Scolopacidae > Limnodromus > Limnodromus scolopaceus. The sequence goes on along the minus strand of JAOXNO010000004.1, from coordinate 16,851,662 downwards.
CTGCTCTAAATAGGGACACAGCTGTATTTCTAATGGGATTCAGGCTTTCGAATGGCCAACTTCTTTCAGTCTGCCTTGGAGGAACTGTGAACTTATCATTCGGGCATGTGCACATAAATACAGCAGCTGCCATTGCTGATGGCTTTGAAGCATTTTGCAGTCAACTGCTGGAGCTGGTGGCTCCATGCCAAATCATGATGGGATTCTGATCCTGAGAGATTTTCATGCAAGACTGGGGACAGAGGTCATGGATCAAATGTAATGGGCTGACATGTATTAAGAAAGACTAATGAGTCTGGGCACAAATTAATTGTGTTCTTATCAGATAATCACCAGGTCTCACTAACACTTACTTTCAATGTTACAAAAGAAGAATATATACTGGGGTCTCTCCTGGTTGGCTATAAGGAATTTATTGTTATTTATTGTTATTTAAATGAGACAAAAATACCAGTTTTGCCTGGTATAAAAACTTACCAAGGGGTTATTCCAGCTCAGGTCAAGGCTGTATTTCCAAGTTCCACATTAACAGGGAAAGGAGCTGCAACAGCTGTCTAGATTTATTGTAGGGTCAGGAAGAAAACCAGGGTAAAGCAGAAATAAGCCAAAGATTGTTGTTTGCAACTGTGGTCTGAGAAAAGTGAAGGAGCATAAGGGTAGTGGTGCAGTACAAAAGATGCTGCTAAGAAAATCATGTTATGATGCACTAATTAGAAAAGATTTTATATTTTCATTCAGTTAAATGCTACTGAAATGTCAATCCAATGAGGGATTTTGTTCTGTAGGATAGCTTCCTTTTAACAAATGATCAGAACTTCTTGGATGCTCGCTTCTTCCCCAAAAGCCAAGAGTCAGGAGTCCGACGGCAGCACAGAGGTTAGGCTGCAGGATAAGTTACAGGTCAGCTTCCCTAAAACCTTTTGCATTTTGGTGGTAAATGTTTCCCTTCAATGAGTGTTTACCAACTGTGTGTGGCACTTGTGAAAAATTGAGCTCAGACTGTTCCTTGGAAATGTTTTCACTGGACTGAGGAATCTGAATTTCTGGAGGGACTGAGGAAATATATGTGTGTTTGTCCTATCTGCTTCTCCATTGCTTTTTGTCTTGTCTGGGTTATTTTTTTTGGTTTTAAATGAGTTTTATACTAGAGCATTCAGGCTGCTGACTTAAGCAGTTACAAGTCAGGAGATAATAGAAGCAGCAAGTTATTGTGTTTAAAATTTGTATCAAAGAGCCTGCAAGTAGACAATTAATGTGTAGAATTTGAATGAGGGCACTTTCTCCCTTTTCAATGCTTTTTGCATGGAAATAGTCAATAGCCGGGGATGAGTGGGCTCAAATTCTTGTACCAGATAGCATAAATCTGGGAGAATTTCAGTATAGTCCATGAGGTTACTTTGGGTTTTACTGAATTAGATTGGAACATTTTGGCAGCAATTGGTATTTTTTATGCAGTCATTTGTGGGAATTGTTTCATCAAATATTCCAAATTCAAGCTATTTACAAACCAAAGCTCTCACAAAGCAAAGATGGATGTTCTAAATATATGAATGACAGCGGCAATAACCAAAGACATGTGAAGACAGATATGCATGATAGCAAAGTTTCCAGTCACCTCAGCTACTATATAAATGGGTTAAAGATAGGCCTTAATAGACCACCCCAAGGGCACCTGTCCACCACAGAATTTAAGATAATTCAACAAAAGAACAAGGGCAATCCCCAGTTCTTCCTGTGGGAATACTCCCAGGAGTGTTGACAACACCTCCAAGACAATAATATAACAGCGTTCACAATAAAACTTGGGAGGAAAGTGGACATTGTTGTCCTTATTTTGCATCTGATTTTAAGTCCCATTTCAAGGAAAAGGGAATTTTTTCTCTCTCCCTTAGGCTTCTTGGAGAATGCTCTACACATAGAGAAAAGGCAGTCCGTCCTTATGGAAAGAAATCCCATATATTTGAGCTTGAGCATCACTTGGCTGAAGTAAATGAAGGTGTATCTCTTTATCTGACAGAGCAATGACATTAGGATACTCAATGTTCAATGCCAGCAATGGTTTGGCGCCTCTATATATAAAAAAAAAAAAAAACAACAAAAAACCAGCAAGCTGGAATTGTGAAATTTTTCAAGTACCATTTAACCAAGTACTCCCTAAGTCATATGGAGCTTCCCTTTCTCCTCCTTCTCTAAGCCTGAAAAGTAAATTATACCTCTGCAGTTTCTTAACCAAGTGAGTGAGATTTGGAAGGACCAGTCCTATGTCTGGGTGTCATTGTTTAGCAGCGTTGTTCTGGAGTCTTAGTTAAAAGCTGTGATAAAGTTGCAAGTCCTAGGATGATTCCTTCCCTCTCAGAGCCTGGCTTAATGAACAACTCATATAGTATCTTCTGGCAAATATGAATTTGTAGAGGAACATAGGAAAATGCAGAAAAATGAGTGAATGAAACACCAACAGAGTAAACAAAGTATTACTTGACTAGTGAAACATCTGTGACACAGGCTCTGATTTCTATTTTTCCCAATTATTCTCATTTCTCTTTTCTACCTGCAGAAATCCACTAACTGGAACGAGAACGCAAAGCATGTATGGCAAATATAAATTGACACAGTGCCACTGGAGACAATAAAGCCTGACTACTTTACACTGGTTGAGAATCTGGCTCATTTTGTTTAAGTTCTCCTTGTATACAGAAGTGAACCATTCTTTAAATAGAAAGGGAATTTCTTCAGTTGTAATGAGCCCTTGTTTTTACAGTACATGTAATACAGTGCATGGAAGTATTTTACCAGCCTATCTTCCCTTCAAGAGACTGAGACTATATGGGTTTGATACAGTCAATAAGTTTGGGGTTTTTGTTTTGTAACATTGCCCACTTTGGGGTTTCATCACATTCACAGCAATGTTTTGAATTTTTATTCATAACCATGTGTAAGACCTTAGCTTTTCACTGCTGCTTGTTAGTGTACATTTTGGACAATGTTAACATCATCTCAGATATTCAGGACAAGTAAGGAACTTGGTTTAAGTCCTTAGGAGAAGCTAAAAAGACTATTAACAAGCTGAGTCCATAAAAAACATCTGTTCCAGTCATGCTGCTGATTTTTTATTAGTCCTTCAAATCCATAGCAAAGATCTCTAGAGCAAGAAAAATGCTCTAGTGTGGAGTGCAATTTCCAATTTCTTAGCTAACCTGATTTTGTTGATTCATACATATGCATGATTCAATGCTGCTCCTGAATACAAACAAAAAAAGCCCTTTTGGGTTGTACTTTATTTACTTTCCTTGAAATGCCCTTGAAATTTCATTTGCTCAGTGAAACCAAACAAATAATTGCATACTAAAAGGAAAATGAAGAGCAGCAAGCTAAATAATTTGTAACATCAAATATTCTTCTGCTGTGGTTAACAATCTCGGTGAGGGGAAACAGTCAGCAATAAACAGCCCAATGTATCTTAAATGCAATAACTAATATCAATGTCAAATGCGTGAAGTGAAAATACCTTAGGATATGCTTTCACAGTTCTGCTATATCGCTGCTAAATGGAATATGCTATATAACTATAATAGCAGTCATACTTGTCATATTTCTCCTGATCTCTAAGGAAAAATACCCATGTAGCCATTATGCAGCTTACATCTTTTTCTAGTCAAAGTCATATTTTTATGGGGGTCTTTATGGTGGTTTTTAAAAGTTTACACTCTGAAAGCAAACTTGTCACAATTTGTATATCATACAGACTATACCAAGTCACATTCCTGATAATTAGGGACATGCCAGTACTCTGTTGTGCACATCACTGCTAGCTAGCTGTGTAGTAATTCTTCTCATTTGGGCTATGTAATGCTCATCTGTATGAAAAAAGGCAAATAAGCAAGTTCTTTTAAGCAGATTTTTTAACAATGACCTCATTAACCATACTGGACAAAATATGTCACTGTTGGAACTCAAACAATACCAGTGAAATAATAGCAGGGATGAATTTGACCCATTTTAGCTAAAATTGCTCTCATTTCCCTCAACACCCCAGGCAGAGACTTCATATGGTGATGGGCACTTTTCACCATGTTCCAAGTGTGAAATGTTGCTGAACGTAAAGTTTGTAAATTAAAATTGACATTTTTGAGTCAGTAGTCATCAGTGAACAACCTGCTGAGAAAATAGTATCATTCATGATTCCAACACTTGTGTGTAAACTCCCTGCCACAGGAGACTAAGTCAGATCCTTTTCTGCTGGAAATGTCTTCTTTTGGGAGGAGAAGACTGAGTCTTTGGGTGCTGTTGCTACAGGCTGTGCAATGCCATAGTCTGGTCCTGAGGAACATCCCTAGCAGAAGACAGGGTGCAAATTTGATCACAGCCTGTCCTTGTCTTGGCCTCTGCTTTGGTCTCGGAGCTAAAGTAGCAACTCCTGCACTTTTCTTTACCCCTTTGTACACTATGGTGGTGGCATCTGCTCTGTTACAAGGGGAATAATTGCCCTGGTGGACAATGTGTTTTAATGGAGTTCAGCAAGCGAGGAGGTCCTGAGAAGTAGAAAACACCTTGATCATTTTCCTTCCACTTTTCAAAAAAGCTGCAGCAGATGTGGGTCAGAACGTGACTCTCACATACTCAGTCATGTAAATAGTTCTCCCTATGCTTGCTATGCTCATTTCTAATTTTTTTTCCTTATAGAAAGTCTCATCTAACACTCTTGAAAGACTTTCGGTGCAGAGAAGTGGAAGCAAACACTTGTAAATTACTTTCTCTGGATACAAAGAGGGCCTAGAATCATACGGGGTTGGAAGGGACCTCTGGAGATCATCTAGTCCAACCCCCCCGCCAGAGCGGGTCTACCTAGAGCACGTTGCACA